>VZRR01013396.1:131874-175244 GCA_013398015.1 Oreocharis arfaki | reverse complement strand
ATAGATGGGAGGGACAAGAAGCATCCCATATCTGCAGTGACACTGGACACCATTGTTAACCTGAGTTGACAGCTTCCAAGAGTGGGGCATTCTCTAAAGAACTTCCTTCCCTCTATCTCAAATGCACTGTGAAACTACAGTTCAGAAAGTCATTTAGGGCATTTTGCTGTTTACTTTTCTGAGAATGGCTTAGTGGGTACTTCTCTTCCTCTAGCCCTCAGGAAACAAAAATTGAGTATTTGCTGAGAATAGAAAGCCATGAGCTGATTTAGTAAATCTTAAGAGGGAAGTCTGCAGATACAGGTACAGAAATAAGTAAGTCTTTTTGTCTTTTAAGTAGCTTAGAAGAAAGCTAAAGCCTCAGCCAATGTAAATCAACGTAACTTCATTGATTTCTATGAGTATGCAGGAGATGGACTTTTTTGTAGGGGAAAGCCATAAAAACAGTATGTAACTGAAGGAGTTTTGTCTGTGGGTAATCCAGGCCTTAGAATCAACATTAGGCTTCTGAATATGTGTGATATCTGCCCCTTTCATTAACTGTTTACTGTCACTGTAGTGGTTCCACAGGCTGAACACACAAAAGTGAGGATGGGTGACAGTGCGACTCTGAGCTGTGCCCTGACAAAATCCGTGGATGTTCTGCAAGTGACATGGCAAAAGGACTCAGAAGAATTACATGATAATATAGCTACATACAGTAAAGCAAATGGATTAAAGATTCACAAGCCCTATGAAGACAGAATGAATTTCACAAGTTTGGAACTCAACAAGACAAGCATAACTTTTTGGGACACTAGAATGGATGATTCAGGATGTTACAAGTGTCTCTTCAATGCTTACCCTTTTGGCACCTTCTCAGGAGATACCTGCCTGAGTGTTTTTGGTGAGGTTCTCTGCAGGGATATGTCTCTAGTGAAATAAGAGGTATTTTCTCACCCACAGTATTTCCTTGAGCAGATTCAAGAATTGCAGTGATAGAGCATCTCTTGGTGAAACAGGATGTAGATACAGAGCACTACTGCTGTGAGCAAAACTCTGTAGGTCATATTCAAGACTATTGGAGTCGTTTTGGCTTGTTTGCTATTCTGTGAGTAGCAGCTGAAAAGGAAGGAGTGGGATCTTTGTAAATCCTTGATCAGTCCCAGCTGGAACTTGGGCAAACCAACATTGCCTGCTGCAGTTTCCTTTTGCTGCAAGGTACAACCCCAGTGCTGTGAGCTGGTCTGCCAAACCCTACCTTTGATAAGGAATTAGCAGATAGGACCAAAAAATGATTTTACATAACAGATTATTTTAATACTTGGATTTCAGATTGAGTGAAATCTTTGGGGTACATAACTTCAGTATGGGGGATGGAGGAGACCTGACCCAAGGAACTCTTCTTGCATTCCTTGTCATTGGGCTCAGTGCGAATCCAGCAAGCTTTGCTCTGATTCATGATGGTTAGACTGCTAATACTGCTTATGACCAGGTGCTCACTGTGGTGATGACTTGTCTCCTTTGTGTGTTGGAAGGTCTCAATGCATCTGTCCATTACAACATTTCTGAAGGTCATTTGATAGTCATCTGTAATGCTGATGGCCTTCCAGAGCCCACCATCACCTGGAACAAGCTGTTCAATTCTATTCCTACACAGAAGACAGTCAAGCACAAAAATGGGATTGTGTCCATCACCAGTGAACTAGAAATCTACAACATTCAGAGCATCAGTGCACGAGATTTGACCTGCAGTGTAAACAACACAAATGAAAGAATTGAATTGCCTGTGAAAATAAAAGGAGGTAGGTAAGCAGTACAAGCAACTTGTTAGCATTCTCCTGGCCTCCATGTTTTGCAGTTGCATGTTTGGATCGGAATCTTCTGGGAAGAGGAGGGAATGTGATATGTATATGTCAGGAAATCCTATTTGCCTTCATTGTTGTCTTTGAGGTAATAACATATTGGAATCCCTTCCAAGAGGGAAAAAAAGCCAGACTAATGAGCTAGGGAGATATGGGGTTTAGAGGCACCATGTATTTTGCAGCAAGTTGTATTTAGGTTTCCACGTAGGCCTTCGTATTTTTTTTTAACAGCCTAAAAATAAATATTAATATGTCAGCTGATATCTATGAGTAGAATGATGAGTAGAAACTCTATGGGCTGCTTGATGAACTCAGAAGTTTTGAAATTCATAACAAGCTGTCTCTGAATCAAATGTTTCCGTTTTAACTTACTGCATGTTTTGTTGTATTTAACCTGTATATTATGTTCTAGTTTCTCTGATTTTTTTGCTAAGGCACATGTCCACTGCGGTAATGGTCAGGGACGAATAGTACTTTAAGACATACAGGGAGGGAGCCAGCCGAAGATACTTCCATTTGGTTTATACAGAAATCTTAGATACGTTAATGTAACATCTGAATATCTTGTAGTACTAATTTATTTCTTCTTCCAACATTCTGTTCTGCTGGAAAGACTTTCACCCTGTTTCTTCAGATAAGGAACAGAAAAATTAGAAGCTGAATGTTAGAAGCTTAGAAGCATTAGAAGCTACCATTCTTAGTTCATCTAGGAGCATTGACTTGGGTGATTTAAAATTCACCTGTGTCTAAATCCAGAGCCTTAAATTGAAGACCACTTGTAAATCAGAAAGACAGGAAAAGAAGCTTGTAGCTGTGGGTTAATTCTGAAATTACATGCTCAAGAAGTGATTGTTATAGGAATAATAGTAAAGAGCAGGATCTGATTTTTAATATCTGCTCTCTAAACATTCAAAAGCAATTTAGTTCTTAATTCTGAATTATGTTAATTGAAAAAGCATATTAATGTTTTTGTCCTGTCTCCAATATTCTTTTGGTTTGGTCTTTTAAAAAGAAAATATGTATCTCAGAAAACTAAGACTGTTGTTATTTCTTGCTAAGTCAGTAAAAAATCAGCTAACACCTTGATGTTTTAACAATCTTATATTTTAGAGGACGAGAAGTTCAAATGAATAGTTCAACTTATCTTTGTTAAAAGACATAATAGTTTTGGCTTGAGTCAAATAAATTTTAAGTCATACAGTTTTCCAGCTAATGTCAGTGAACATTGAAATGAGCCTTTGTACTAGCGTTTTGATTAATGGCAGTGAAATGAAGTGACTTACGTCTAACCAGGGAGGAACATTTAGGTCAGCTGTTGGGTAGAGCTATTTGCAAGCAGCAAAACATAGCCTGTCTTCTTTGCTTATAATTAATGTCACCTTTTCAACAGTGTTAAGTGTTTAAAAGTTTAAAAAAAAAAAAATTCTGTGTGAACAAAATATCTCCTCTGAAATTTTTAAGACTTGTATGAAGTTCTGCTTGTGCATGTATGCCAGCCACAGTATCAGGTATGGGAATGGCAGTTTTCTTTGCCATGCACACATATTTTCTTCACATTTTCTGTGGACAAGTAGTTTTGGTTTTGAAGATACATAGGTTTACTCTCTGTTCAGAAATTGCTGTTTTCACTTATCTTAGCAATACCTTTAGTCATATCAGAGGAACCACTGACATTAATCAGACATCCTCTTGGCTCAGTTTGCTTTTTTCTCTATAAACTAGATTAATTTGCTGTGGGTTTTTTGTTGTTTTATTTTCACAGAAGACGGATCGTCGTTGCTTTGGCTGGTGATTATTGTTGTGGTTTTAGTAGTCATCATAGTTGTGATTCTGATTATGCTGTTCTGGAGGAAGAAAATATGCAGGAGGAGTTGAAGTGGTGAGTCGCTAATGTGTGGAAACATGTGGTTTTCCTAGAGCCCATAATAAGGTCTGATCATCTGCAGAGAAGAATGAGACTTTGTTAGGATTCCACTGGAGGTATGCGAGTGTCATATTGGACAACTTAATAATAATGAGTAATAATAGTAATATGTTTACGGTTTTTAGAGGTTGCCTCAGTTGCGTATAAGTTTAAGAGCTGTTTTCCCACTGCCAAGGGACAGTCCAAGGCTGAAAATTGTGAGGGAAGGATCCAAGTAGAGCAGGACATGCTGCTCTTGGTTTGCTTTCAGATAGCAGTCTCAGCAGAAGTAATTCACTGATCTTTCACATTTTCATGGAAGCCCACAAAGTGTAGTATGCTCAGATAATTTTTGGCAGATGAATGAAACATTGAAGAGAAACCCACCCAGGCAGAGTGATGTCCTCTCAGGGGAAGCATTTTCTACTGGTCATAGCACCATCTTTGTATTTTTTGAGACAAACAGGGTAATATGATGAAGAAGTGTGCTCAAATTTGGCACACCAGTGTGCTTCGTAATGATGAATTAGGGAGAAGTTTTAGTCAGCGTAATGTCTCTGAGTGTGTAATAACCTGGTCATAGATCAATTACATTCTCTAGTCTTAATTAGTAGTAACATAATGAACAGAAAATAACTTGGGGGGACACACCATAAGCTTCAGAAATCACAGAAATTTGATGGTTGTTGGAAGTTTCACTTTTGTTTAACTAAATCCAAATGCCATGTTGATGCGGAGTGCTGTGGGGTGGCTGAAATCGCCACGTTAACCCAAAAGCATCCCCTGCAAGGGATGCCCTGGGGGCGCAGCTCGGCACCTCGCAGGCCGACTTCTGGCACTCATGCCGGTGGATGGCACCGAGACACAGCCCCGCACCCAAGCCAACATAGCTCATGTGTTACCAGGGGCAAAGAGTTTGGAGGGCTCTCCGCATGGGTTCTGAAAGGTTTATTCCGAAGGGTCCAGAGGCGAAAAACAGCGAGCAGGCCTCGTGTACAAGCTTATAAGGGGTAACAGAGAGGGGGCTGGCAAAGCACCAGCAACCAATTACCTGGGGGCAAGGGGCAGGGAGAAGGCAGAGGGATACAACAACCAATGGGGAGAGGGAAGGGGCGGAGCGGGGGACCAGGTACCAGACAGGTACTGCCTGATGGGAGAAGAAGTCTTTCCCTGTAACCCGGGTTGGGGGAGCTATTTACTTTCTGAGTTGACCCACCAGCGCAGGGGGTCTCCTGCACCAGAGGTTTCTGGCATCTCGGCTTCTACCGTTGCCAGCTCACCCACCCCAACACCATGCCTGGCTTTAAATTCCACTAATATATTCAGAAACACCAGCACATATTAACTCAGTTTTTGACTATTTAGATACCTGCTTCAGTGCAATAACGTGATATAAAGAAATGTTTCAAGGAGTATGACGCCTGTCTATTGTGAACGTAGACTTACAGCATCTACTATTAAGAGGGCTTTACCTAATGCATCTGCTACTGCCAGAGACACAAAAGTCTTCACTAAGAAGAAAGAGAAATGACCAGTTCTTACACCCCAGATATATTATCTTAATTATAAAATGTATGTAAGACTTCCATTGATCCTATAAACAATGCAGAAGATAAAACTTCTTGTTAAATTTTCAGACCAACCCAGAAGTTAAAGTGCAAGGAGTTTGTTCTTAAATATTGCTTTTCAAAGGATCAGAAGAAAAAGGTGAAATGCTCACAAGAAAGATGTATCCTTTTTCTAGAACAACCATTCCAAACACAAATGAGCTTGCAATAAGCATACCTTGAAGGAGAGACCTTGAGATGGAGGTGATGTGGTTGTCGCACTCTGCTGGGGTTGCTCAGGCCCCAACCGCGATGATTGCAGTCAGTGCCCTCACTGCTGCTGCAGCAGCTGGCAGCTTTACCCAAGCCGCTGTTGGTGGCTCAGCGCAGGTGGGGACAAAGGCGAGGGAGAGGTCTTTGGGGTGGGTTCCAAGCTTTATTTAGGATGAAGGGTCCAGGGACCAAAGACAAGGAAAATGGAGGGTCTAGGGGTTTTATATTGTGGGAGGGAACAAACACAGAACCAATGGGGATACAAGAGAGGAGGGTCTAGGGTAGATTGACATGATGTGTAGCCAACTAGGAGGAAGTAGGGAGTGGGGTGATTCAAATAAACCAATGGGAGATCAGGGAATAGGGAAGATTATAGAAGCAAGGGCAGGACTAAGCTAAGGGGAGGGGATACAACAGACTGAGTGACAAGGGAGGGGCGGGGTACAACACTTAGGAATGAACCAACTGTTGGGAGATCTTACAAATTACATAATACTCTCAAATCAAATTTATATGCCACAACACCTCACCCTTCTTTACTTAGAAAAGAAAGGTTTGGTCTACTGATTATAAAAGAGAACATATATTAAGCAACTAAAAAGGAACAAAATGGGAAAAGGGGTAACAATAACTGAGGGGTTTTTTTACAAAACAAAATTAACATATACTTTGGGTTTGAAATTTTAGGGTAGGGGGGCACCATGGGGTATTGCAGGAGATCTGAAGGAAGGAAATGAGGTAGTTGTAGAGTTTGAAAAGGGTACTGTAAAAACAATAAATATAGAACTAAATTGGAATATTACTGTGATTTAAAGAAAATCATTAAGAACTAAATTTGAATAAAAAAGATGAAAGGTGCCCCTACTCGAACGGAAACTTACAGACGGGCAACAAAACATTGAAACTCATTAAAACTCATTACAACTTGCAGTTCCCTTTTCAGGTTTTTCCTTTCTCCATATCTCCTATTTAAAAGAAATTGACAACGACTGTAGGGCAGTAACTTACAAGATAAGAGGTTACAGAAGGGAAGGTCAGGGGAATCATGGGGTGTGGGAACCCACTGGGAAAAACAACGACTTGGAGGTGGCAGGAGTGTTGTGTGCCAACAGTTCCTCCAGGCGGTACTGCGCTTGGGGGATAAGGTAGGGAAAAGAGTGGGTAGGATTTAGAAAGGGATTGGAAGGATTAAACTTGGTTTTGCGTTGGGTGACAGTCACAGGGGTTGCTCGGTGACTGTGGCTCTAAGGCTCTCTATGCACTTTAGAGTCGCCACAAATCAGGAGGTGTCATTGATCTCATGCCAGGTGAAAAGGATGACAGTTGTTCTCCAGATGGCAGGGAATAGAAGCAGAATGTTTGGTTCCAGATTGTCCGTTCTCTGCGCCTTCTACGAATCCTGCATTTGAATCTGAAAGGCCACTGTTCTCCCCCTCCGAAGAGGAAGGAAGGCAGTGTGCAAGGGTAGAAGGTCCCCAGTTGACCGGAGCTGCCCAATGTTGGAGGGCAGCAGACGCCAAGATGGCGTTCATCCGGTCGAGGCTCCTCCCAGTTCCGGCTCTGGTGGAGTGGGAACTGGAAGTGGGGGAGGTGCCAGGGGTGGAGCTGCTGATGGAAAGGGTGGACACACTGGTAAAGAAAAGGCAGAGTCCTGGTGGTAAGGGGAGGGACCGACGCTGTGAAAGGCACCCAGCGCAGAAGGGAAGGTTACGGGAAACAAGGAAGGAAAATGGTGGCCAGGGAAAGGGTAGGAGAACTTGAAGGCAAGGATGACAAGATGGCGGAGCTGGCCACGTTGCCGGCACCATCTTGTGGAAAACGAGGTGGAGGAAAGGGGGTTAGGGAAGAACTCGGATTGGGGTGATCATGTCTGTCTTGAGGAGGGGACAGAGAAGCTCGGGAAACAACAGGGAGACGATAGCAACCCTGTGCTCTTTGGTGGTTTTTGCCTCCCTAACTGCCCTGAAGTGGGAAAGAGGGTTGAGGAATGAGGGGGGAGGAATGACAAAGGGAAAGGGTCTCAACTTTTAAATTAACTTTTGGGCTTACAACTGGGTATAAAGGGTCAGGGGAAGCTTTTTTAGGGGTGCACAGAGAGGATTGCGCAGATCCTTTCTGAGTGGCGGAGGGAGAAGCACAGGGAGTGTCAGGGAGCTGATGGCAGCCCTGAGCCCTCGAGCTATTTACAGTCTCTGTACCCCTCCGCGAAGGTTTGGGGGAATGAGGAAGACAGAGAGCGGGTAGAGGGGAAGGAGTAACTAGACTTTTCCCAAATCTAACAGAAGTTAAAATCATAATAAACAAAGAAAAGAACTTTCTCACAGAAAAATCCCCTTCTATATAAACCTCCCGCAACTTGAACCCAACTTTTTCCCAAAACTCCCAGTACAAAACCATCTCACATCCACCTTTCGCTTCCTTTAATTCTTTCGTCATTACATGGGGGCAAAACTTAAAAGTCCAACAAACAAAAGACTTTAAAGGACCCTTAGAAAACTTAAATTTCCCCACTTGAAGGGCACCCACAACTTAGATATAGATCTCCCTCTGGTGTATTGAGAGCCTGGTACCCATCTTCCAGAGTCTCAGCACACCACAAACCACCCCCTAACTGCAGTAAAAGGAAGAAATAAAGAAAAACTGCCCAGGAACCAGCAAAAATCCTCTTGGGGCCCCTCCCCAGGGGGCAAACACATAATTTCCACTGCTGGTCCTGGAACGAAAACACGCAGAAGGGGTTCCCCGCCTCAGAACCGATACTCCTGGCTCTGCCCACGCTTGCTGGAGGGTTGCCGGTTCTCCCTGGGAGCACCACTGGACAGAAATCAGCGAGCCCACGCAGAGGAATTGGTCTCCCAAAGCGGTTTACTCCTGACTCGTCGTCAGGGACACCGACTGCAGAGAACCTCCACTGTGGGAGGTCCCTGTTCGGGCGCCAATTGTCGCACTCCGCCAGGATTGCTCAGGCCCCGACCGTGATGATTGCAGTCAGTGCCCTCACTGCTGCTGCAGCAGCTGGCAGCTTTACCCAAGCCGCTGTTGGTGGCTCAGCGCAGGTGGGGACGAAGGCGAGGGAGAGGTCTTTGGGGTGGGTTCCAAGCTTTATTTAGGATGAAGGGTCCAGGGACCAAAGACAAGGAAAATGGAGGGTCTAGGGGTTTTATATCATGGGAGGGAACAAACACAGAACCAATGGGGATACAAGAGAGGAGGGTCTAGGGTAGATTGACATGATGTGTAGCCAACTAGGAGGAAGTAGGGAGTGGGGTGATTCAAATAAACCAATGGGAGATCAGGGAATAGGGAAGATTATAGAAGCAAGGGCAGGACTAAGCTAAGGGGAGGGGATACAACAGACTGAGTGACAAGGGAGGGGCGGGGTACAACACTTAGGAATGAACCAACTGTTGGGAGATCTTGCAAATTAACATAATACTCTAAAATCAAATTTATACACCGCAACATGATAGAGCTTTGGGATCACCCCTAGAGCAGATCTGAGACTGACCAGGAAAAGAGAGTGCCAAAAAGCACAGGTGCTGCCTTGCAGTGTTTTGAAGCCCCTTCATTGCATGGCACATGAAAAGAACCACACTGGGATGCTGTGTCTGCACTGAGGCCCGAAGCTGGGGCAGTGTCACTCAGTGAAATGCTGCTTGACAAGACTAGGATGTTCCTTTTTAGGGCAGGCTGAGGATGTTAACGTGTGTCCTAGCATGATTCTGGCCCATGGATATTAGCAGTTCCCTGGGCAATGCCTTTATGTGGGTTCAGTGATAGTTTGTAACAGGGCCATCCTCAGTAGGTCATGACAGCAGGTTTCTTATGCCCTGCACCACACACTAGGTATCAGACTTGGAACCCCCAAGCCATTTCGTGTATCCTTGTGCCATAACATGGGGCACGTAAGACAAGATTTACTGCTGCAGAGACACTACTGTGATGCACAACAACAGAGCCTGCATGTTATTTGGGAAACTTTGAACGGATCCCCCTCCCCTGCCTTGTAAGGAAAGCGTAAGACACAGAAAAGCATTAGTTTCTACTGCAAGCACTGTGCCTCTTTTTCCTTAGCTAAAGGCTCAGAGCTTGAAGTCCCACTGTGTCACCAAGAGAAGTGGGGTCTCATGTCCTGCTGCCTGGGAGGACATCAAGATTCTTGGCTCCACATGTATGCCAGTGTGTCACTTGGTCAAGACTTAAAGTAAACCCCTATTCTCTGGGACAGAGGACATAAATAGATGAGCAGTGTTTAGTAGTGGGTGTTTATTGGGTTAAAGTTTATCAAGAAAAGCAGGATTTGAATGATATCAATTGTTTGTGTTCCTTCCCATTTTTCATGGGTTTTGATTAACTCTGATGCCAGGATGTGACTTCTACAGTGAGCTTGTAATTCACTGAGTCTCTGTTCTTTTAATGTAATCTAGTTTTTATCAGTCATAGTCTGCATCTTTTCAGTTGCTCTTTGGTCTTCAGTTTCAAAAATGTAATGCACTGACCTCGATCGGTTTTGAATAAAGGCAGCATTACTTTATCCAGAGTAATTTTGACCATATTCCTTCCTTCAGTGACCATCTAAGGGAAATGTGTAGTCTGTCTTCCTAATTTACGTCTCTTTCCCTGAAGGCATCAGGGAAATTAGTTAATTAGTTTGCTGTAAAAACTTCAGTGGTGGTGCAGTTTGATCACTCTGTCACCATCTGATTTTTTTTTTCTCTCCCAGGATGCTCTTTTCCGCTGGCAGCTAAGGGTTACTTACAGTTTATCTTGTATATCATTCCACTATCACTTTCCTGACCATCCTTAGAATACTAAGAATATCTGTGGAGCTACAGTAATTTTTTTACTATACTAGTAGTAATTTTTTTACTAGTACTACTAGTGCTGTATTTACAATGTGTTACCACTCCACAAGTATTGTGATGAGGAAATCCCCTAAATTTCTCTAGCTATGCATCCTAGTCTTGTTTTGTGGTGACTCGTTTTTTCCTTGATCATCTGTAAAACATGTTTATGCTTTTTATAGCATTGGTTGTAGTTAATTCACCAAAAAGGCAGTAATATCTTCCAGAAAGCCCTTTTCTGGTTTTATCCTCTGTTGTCCTCAGATTGGTTGGAATGAGGAGCAGCACCTACGTACATACTTTTGGACTTGCTGTTTGTAACAGCACAATAGAGAGCTAATTGCAGTGGCTGGAGAATGCCAAGGTCTGTCTGGGGCCTCAATGCTTCTTTTCATTCTGCACTAGATAACAAGCGGGGCCTTTCCAGGCTTATCAAGATGCTCAGTTTTTAAAGTAAAACAGTAGCTTTTCATCTGGGTGTCTGGGGACCCTTCTCTGACAAAGTTGCTTCGAAGTGCTTTTGCTTCTGAGAATATGGTTAGGTTTTGCTTTGCTTTTATTTTTGTTGTTTCCTTCCTCTTCATGGTAGATACATGGGAATCAGGTGAAGAGCTGGGGCTGAAAGTTGATGTCCCATGCCTCAGGCCCTTGCCTTGTGTACCAGTTACAGAGCATACATACATTTTGGTTCTCCCTGAAAATGTCCCAAGTGAAATCTCTTCACAACATTTGTAGAAAAATGACTTTTTTGGAATCAAACTGAGTAGCTTTTGTGGCAAGTGCTGACACACAAGCTTTGGAAAACTCACATCTCATCCGTTACTCAGGAGGCAGGCAAACCTAGCTGTGCCTATCACTCAATGTAAGTGCAATGAGCAGGCTGCAAAGAATCACCTGGCATAACTTCTCCCTGAAGTTTCTTGGTGCTGGTCATCTGAGAAAAAGTTAAATCCTTTCATTCTTTACTCAACTAATAGAGCTTAACTGCAGACCACATCAAGGTAAAGCAGTCCAGTTAAGAAGCCAAGAGCCTGGCTAGAAGCAAAATCAATGCTATTAGCCTGGGTAGATTCCTGTGACTTACCTGTCATTTATGTGTCTTGACTTGAATGCTTTTCATAGCATCACTTGCTTATTTCATGGCTTGCAGGATACTGTCTTGGTTTGAAAGACAGGTGTCTGTTTAAGGGAGGCAGAAGCCCCCTTTGGAATGGAAAATGCAACCCCCTTCCCTCCGGATTATTATAATTTTGAAATCAAGGGGCTTTCAGGCAAGGATATGAGAAATAGGAATAACAGTTCTTTACTAATATATATATATATATATATATATAAAACAAAACAAAACAATAAACAACAATGACTATGGCAGTTATTACAAAACAGCACAGTCACCCAGTGCAGCCTTCTCGGCTGCCAGGCAGCTTCCCCTCCTGGAGCAGTGCTGGTCACAGCCGGCAGCAGCGCTGGTGGCTCCCGGTGAGCAGGGCGGGTGCGATAGTNAAAGGTGGTAATAGAATACACTGCAACCCAGGACAGATACTCATATTTCAGCCTGGCCAATTAAAAAGCTTTAAAGTTAATTCTCTGGATGTAGCAATGTGTAGGGGGATAAAATTCCACGCATATGGTTTTTCTGGAGGCTTGTGGTAACCTGTGAGGAAGGACTACTTCACAAATGCATTTAAAGGCCAGAAGGGGGTTTTTTTGTTTGGTTTGTTTTTTAAGAATTTGTATGTTCATCTCTCTTGGGTAGCTTATGTAGGTTTTGCTACGTGGAAAGCTTCAGAAATAGTCAAATAGTATGCTTGTTTTTAAAAAAACTGTAACAAGGAGAAAAAAAAATTGAGGCTTCTAATCGAATACATATGTTATTGAATAGCTAAGAAAGCCGAACAGAATAGGTTAACCTGGAAGTAGAAAACTTGAAGACTCACGGAAGAAGAGACTAGGCCAGGCCAAAAAATTCCATTCTGCAGAACGCACCAGCATAGAAATGTGTTTTTCCTGTCTGGAAATCAAAACATTCAGGTTTTCTTCAAGTGGAGATTTTATGGAACTCAGATGTAAACAGCATTGTCTTTGCCACTTAGCGCTATGGTTTACTTGACAAGGTGGTGTTCAGTCAAAGGTTGGACTTGATGATCTTGGAGGTCTTTTCCAACCTTAATGATTCTACGATTCTGTTTGTGTCTGAACACAACCAACTATCTGTATTCCAAAGAAATGCTGAACCTCAATGTGCTTCATATGTTACACAAGTACTACAAAACAGGTTCAAAATATCTCTTTGTTATGAGCTGGAGATCACTTAATACCCTGAACAGGAATTTAAAATGCCCTGATTGTTATCTTTTGAAGTTTAATAGTTGCTACAAATAGCATAAGATCAGGTCTGGTAAGTGTAAAATAGCAATTTGGCTGATCAGCTATAATATGTGGGCATGAGAAACCCAAATTTTGGTGGCCAAATATGTCCTGGAAATTCCAGGTTTTGGAAACTTTATAAATTATAAACAAGTACTTAGTTACACTTTTCATTGCTTTGGTTATAGTAAATATAGTAATTAATTCTGGAAGAGTCATTATAGCAGTATTCTCTAGTCTGTATTCAGTTCGGGGAAGGCTCTGTTTCTAAGCTCTAGCTTAAAAATTACCACAATTCTTATTTTATCTTACGACATGGCATGTTTCTTCAGTGGATTTGCTTTGACATATGGTTTTCTTATTAGCGAGAGACTCAGTAGTTGAGAACAATATAGTAGCAGCTTAGTTTTAGGAGAATTTTCAGAATAATTTTTCCAGAGAAGACCGCTAAATACCAGACGTTCAGAGGATAAGCTTTGAACATAACTCCCTCTTTCATCAGGCAGATGGATATAACACGCTTCCTCTGCTTGCCGAGGAATGGGTTTGTGGCAGTCACATCCCAGCTGGCGAGGCTCATTTTAGAGTAGCCTTGGCTTCCTCTCAAGTGTGGCTTTAATGGTAGTAGGAGATTATATTTGTCCTATTTTGAATT
The DNA here is from genome assembly GCA_013398015.1 of Oreocharis arfaki. Classification (NCBI taxonomy): domain Eukaryota; kingdom Metazoa; phylum Chordata; class Aves; order Passeriformes; family Paramythiidae; genus Oreocharis; species Oreocharis arfaki. Next base: position 161,811 of record VZRR01013396.1, on the reverse strand, counting down.
CCTGCAAAATAGCAAAAAGTATGCAGTGAATATACAACAGGCTCATTCCTTTACCCTTCTGCATACTACACCAAAAAAAACCTCAAACCCAAGCAAACCAACCAACCAAAAGTCTCAAAACTCAAAAATACCACAGTGGAAATGCAGTATAGCAAAACAGACCTAAACAGAGCTACCGAGGGGAGGAATTAAAAAACCAAAGAACAACCCTCATGACAAAAATGTCAGTGAAAGGGTAATTCTGCTGTCAGGCTGCCCGTCAGGTTTCCCGCAGACATAAATATTTTGCAACTCAAGTGAAGATGTTTTCTGGGTTTAGCCACACACTGTTTCCGGACAGCTCCTGTTCCCTAGTAATTCCACCTAATTTTCTGCTCACAGAAATGTACCTAGCAGTACCCTCTGGTCTGTATCACATACAGAGGGAGGATGGGCACACTTTCCAAGCTTTCCACACTTCAGTGCTACCTGTTCTTGTTGTGAAGCATAGGGATGGCTGGTGTTTTGTTTGTTTTCCCTGGCATGTTTTGCTGGGAAAAGCATGCTCCTTATCGTGCTTTCCTGACACGCGCTGACCAGGTGGCAAGAAGGAACGGCGCAGGAGACCGGCCGGTGCCTCCAGAGGGTCTGTGCCTCGGGGCTTGTGCCCAGTCTCAGCTACCAGCTCGGCAGCAGGAAGCTCGCCTGGCAGGCAGGGCGTAGCCACAACTCCGGGATTAAAAGGAGAGGGAGAGCTTTTGCTTGCCGTTCCAGTGGCGTTTATTGAGGGTAGGGAAAAGGAGCAGGGAACGCACACCAAAGCAAAGCAGTGGCGAAAGCCCCCTTCGAGAAGCTGACAAGGGTTTTTGTACAGGGACAGCTTTGGGTGGAGCAAATACAGGGGACCAATCATAGGGAAGGATGGGGGAGGAATAAAGGATACGACATCCAATAAAACGTAACTAGGGGAGGGTACAATAACATTGACATGAACTGGGACCAATGGAGCGTCGAGTAACGGGGAACTTTCGAGAAAACATACATATTCAACAAGGGAACTGAATATTCATGAACTAATTATAATACAACAGGGAGGGGGAAACTTATGATTGATAACTTGGCTAAAAGATGGGGGCTATGGTCTATGCCCTAACCCACCATCAGACAGTGGTCTCTTTATTGTCAGAGTCCTTGGCAGCTTCCGCTGCTGCTGCTACCACCACCACACTTTCCATTCAGAAGAGCCAGGAAAAGGGAGTGGCAGAGGAGGAAGGAGGGGAAGGTTACATGTGTGAATTCTGGTCTCTTGGGCCATGTCTGGGGTTTTTGTCTGGAAGGATGAAATAAATCCTGTTTTGCCACCAACAGGATGAAGATAGTGGTGTAGGAAACATCTTGGAGTTTGTCCTGCCTGTCTAAAGGGAAGGCATTGAAGTCTATGCTACTAAAACACAAAGCCCTTTCTTTGTGAACAGGGAAGCTTTTAGTATATGTGACTAGTGCAATTTCTGTTTTGTGTGTCATATTTGTGTTCATATTTCATTATGAAGTAATTTTCTGGCCCTTCCTTATCATTTTCATTCCTACAATAGGGCTTTGTTTATAACCAGAAAATAAAATGGCTGGCAGCTGAAAGGGAAAAAAAATAACATTCCTGTGATATGTGAATAGTTGCCTCACTGTTTCAATTTCTCATTCACTTCCTTGGTAAGAATTATTTATATACACGATTACAACATACTTTACAAAATACTTTGTATATATGCAGGGTTATTAGATAACGAACCTCTTTTATACTTCTCTACATGAAAAATAAAGATGCCATATATTTTATTATCGTCTTCAAAGCTCATGTAAAGGTAGAGTTACAAACTGGATATCAAACATCCAAATGACATTCTGAAATATCAAACCCTTTATATGCTCAATATATGTGTGTTAATTAATTATTGGTGTGTCATTACCAGTAAGGACAGTTAGTTTACTTTTCACAGTTTACAAATCCTTTCAGGGTTTTGTATATTCCTTATCTCACTGTCGTATTCTGAATTCTGCAGTGTGTGTTATTTTCAGAATTAAAAAAGCAGGGAGGTTGTTCGCCAAAGGGCAGGTTTGTAACTGTTGCTCCTCACTTCTCCCACTGTGCATTTCTCTTCCTCCTGTCCCAACAGCAGCCACGCTGCTAAGCAGAACTTGAGACAGCAACACAATGGCTACTACTTATCCATTCCTGAGGTTGTTTTTGTGTTTTCTAGGATCCTTGAGGATTTCCATCCGTCTACCAGATCATTAGAAGCCAGCAGCCTAAAGCCAACATTATGCATAATGACTTGACTGGCTGGAATGAAGCAACAAAAAAACAAAAAGACATCGTATACATTGCCCAGTCTGGAAGCTGAGTTGATCACTGAAATGACTAATATGATGTTTGTTATCTAAGGTTTAAGGTCTAAGATTAAGGTCTAGGCCCTTAATCTTAAAATTTAGGACTGGAGGGACCACTTGGTCTGCTGCTCTGCAGAGGAGATTTTGTCAGGCAAAACCTTCTTCGCCCATGCCACCCTTGATACTGCTGCTGGGCAAAATGTATTTGTCTTCTTCCAGCTGAGTTTTGAAAAAGTCCTTGGATAGAAGCTCTGCAGAGTCTCTGGAGATTCTCTTCTGATGACGAATTACTCCTGCAGTAGAGAAGGATTTAATATTTGCCGACATCTCTCAGCAATTTCACTTGCAGTAACTCTGAGTTCATCACTCTCTTCCTGTCATCTGGTTTTTCTGCTCTTATCCATCTATTCCAACTCCTTTTTCTCTGCCTGGAAAGACCTACTGGACTCAAAAACAGAGAACTCAAACCACACTGGATTTGTCAAAATTACTGGGGAAGAGTAATAGGTCTCCAAGCAGGTGACTAAATAAAGGCAGTAGCAGCCACAGTTTGGAAAGAAGAATTGTAAGTCATTTATATAATATTATATAATATATAAGTAATTTACTTTATTTGACTTCTTTCTAATCCTGGAGTGTTTTCTTCTGAGTTTTTTGGTTTTTTTAGGGATGTGTATGGTGAGGTTAAAGATATAAGTGAAGAGGAGATGGTAACGAAGGCCAGTAGTGGAAGCGTTGTCTTCTCCATCTTTTCTTTCCTTTCTGTTAATATCCTATCCTACTCCTTGCTGAGCTGTCAAAAGGCATCAACTTTGTCAATAGTTTTTGTGCTCATCTTATGCACTGTTCAGAATAGTCTTCTCTGTCTTCATCCATTTTTATTGTGTCTTTTTAAACACAGATTCGCTCAGGTGTCCAAAAGCCATTATTCCATGGCTGGGCCTCATTGGGTGGGATGTCACATGCTGAGCTCACTATCCTGTGTCACTGCTGTGGCTGTAATGATATCAGTTGGCACTCCTACAGAGACTGAGCTTGCTGATTTGCCATGCTTTTGGTAACAGATAAAGACACTACACTATTCTTAGGAGCTGGGGCCCGACTCTGCTCCTGTCCCAGGCTGGATTGGAGCTTCTCTCCCACCATCCCAAGTTGTTCATCACTGCCAGCCCAAGCCTGCTGATCCGGCCTTTTCCAGGCTTAAAGTTCCAGGTGCTTGACCCCGTCTTGCTGGGCAGCAGCAGGCTTCTCAGGAGGACCATGCAGTCCTGGGCATTGCCCTGCAGCTCCTCATCTTTGTGAGGGGTTGAAGGCTCCAGGTGCCCTCTGCCTCTCTGCTCGTTTTGGTCGGGACAGAGTTAATTTTCTTGATAGAAGCTAGTATGACGCTACCTTTCTGACTCTCCCCTTCTGTCCTGGGGGACTGTGCAAGCAGCTGTGTGGTGCTTAGTTGCTGGCTGGGGTTGAACCACGGGCTCTGCGCCTGCCCCACAGGGCAAAGATTGATAAAAGCAAGCCTACCTCTGGGGGTACCTTCTTAGTGGCCCGTTTTACTGACAGGATAGACAGATGGGAAGACTGCAGGGTGTCCTCTGGTGATTTTTTGTTCAGCTGATGAGTGCTAATGTTTAAGGTGTTTCTCAGTCTTCCTTCTGTCTGAATGTTTGTCATTGTATCAGGATCACCAACAGTATTTTCTTTCCTTTGGCTTTGATGAGCATTTGTTTGTGTATCTGAAATACTCCATCCTACCAGAGTGCATAGCATTTTGGATTGTGCTTTTTATGTCATATGTTTTCTAAGGGTTCAAACTGTCAATCTGAAAAATCAATAATAGAGATTCAAAACTTAGGACTCAGTGTTCAGAACAAGTGTTTTGTTGGTTCTAGGGCAGTGGCCTCTCCAGAGTCTGGTAAAATGTTTTGTGGGTATGTCTGCTTGTGTTACTGAGGATGTGAGGGGTGACATTTGCTCTACTATTGTAGGCACAATATGAATAATTTATTTGTATATTTCACTTTTTCTAATTTAAAAAAAAAACTGATCTAACCAAAACACCAACTGGTCCTTTTTTTTTTTTTTTCTCCTACTTGTTTGGGATACCAGAAATGCGTCATTGCAATTGGGCTTTTGAGTAGCTTTGATTTATACTTTGCTTCCTTTCTGTACAGCAAATGGGAGTTCACAGGGGTTTTAAGGTGTTTTGGGGTATTTTTTCTTTTAAAAGAAGGTTTTGAACAAAACTTTTGGGATAAATTTGCGGAAGTATTTTTGACCACAGCAGCTGCACTTTAGTTCAGATTTGCATTTAACTTCAGTCAATCAAAACAGTGTATTTTATATTTTGACAACTATTTTCTGTGTCATGTTTGTTGCTTAATTATTTTTTATCTGAAGTTACATGCTCTACTGATACATTGTCTGTCTTGCTTTCTGTACTTCCCTGGATGAAAAGAAGCCAAATAAAGCAAATTAGAACATAAGGCCACATGATTTCTTTCATTTGTAGCACAGTGTTTGTGAGCTTTTACAAATCCATGAGAGAAGTATCATGCATGAGCTCTAAGTTTCCTTTGGGAAAAGCAGGAGTGACCCAGTGTACTCTTTCATACATGTGACCTTTTGAGATTAATTGTGAAACCACAATAATTTTTGTTTCTCATGACATCAACTTGCAATTTTCATCTTAAAAGATGTGATAATGAGAAACTTGAATATAGTTAAAAGGATGTGTTGATGCTACTGTATCCCTAGAGGAGCTGAGTGTCATGGGATTGTGTCCTAGATCTGAAAGGCAACAGTTTATTGCTTGTCTGAGCTATATTTGTTGGTAAAATACAGTAGGCAGTGATTTCCAGAGGTTTTCCAGAGATTGCATCATAAAGTTTTTATTTTCTCAAGGATACAAATGGTTGCTGCTGACGGCTTCTGAAGAGCTTCCTCCTGGATGCTGGCCAGAAGTGCAAGTCTTGTTGCTGCAATACCTCACTCACCCTGAGTGATGGGAGACTGTACTTTCTTCTCCTGGGAATTCGTTGCTATAGAACAAGGAATAATAGTGTTAAACTAAAAATGAGTCAATTTAGGTTTTATATAAGGAAGAAGTATTTTACAATGAGAGTGGTAAAACACTAAAGCAGCTTGCCAAGAAAGATGGTGGATACCCCATGCCTGGAAACATTCAAGGTCAGGCTAGATGTAGTCTGAGCAACCTGGTCTAGGTTGAAGATGTCCCTGCTCATTGCAGGGGTGTTGGACAGGATGACCTTCAGAGCTCCCTTCCAATCCAAACTCTTCTATGATTCTAAGAATCTGACACTCTCAGATCAGCCAGGTTACCTCTCCATGCGAAGGGAAAGCAGTGAGCCAGCAGTGCTGCTGCCCTGAGCACAGTGTAGGGCAAGCAAGCTGTGGTTTTCCCAGAAAGAAGAGCAATGTTTACCATGCGCAAGAGCAGAAGGGCTGCTTGCCCTGCCCGGGTGTACCTGGCAGAGCTGAGTCAAGTGCTGCTTAAGGCATCAGTTGCAAGGTGGGTTGTGCTGACAGAGCACAACCACTTCTCACTTGAAACAGAGGTTAAGCAGGTTCATCCTTGCCTGATGAAGTATGAACAGACAGATTGCCTGCTCTATTTTATCCACTCCTGAAGCATTCCTGATTTCAACGTCTTTCCTCCTGATTTTGGCCTTCCCTGTTCAGGTTTCCCTGTTTTATTGTTCCTCTTGGTCCTGGACAAATTCCTTCCTGATTACTCCTGTTCTTCACAAAGGACTTGGCCTGAAGCGTGCTATTTTCTTGCTTATGTGGACACACTCTCCACCTGATTTCTCCCTTTCTTTCACTGGTACTCGCGCATTCACAACAGTCACTCCATCACTGGAAGGTGTTTTCATCTTCCTGGGTCACAGTAACCACAAAGGGAAAGCAGCTCCTGTGAAAGCTTTTCCTTGTTTCCAAACCAGGAGGCAGTCCCTCAAGGAAAGACAAATAACCTGGACACGAGTAGACAGACCTAGGGAAAATGGAGATGACTGTCTGTCTGCAGGAGCTCCACAGAGCCCAGATCCTGGGCACACACTGCCTGGAGTTCATGTGGAGCCTGCTGACATGTGTTCACTTCCCTTGCTGGGCTGTATGATTGTCCCATCAAAATGTACAGAAAATGTACAGCTGTGGGCCTGAGAAACATGGTTGATGTCTCACCATGGAGTAATAGGAAATCATACTCTCACCACTGTTGCACACATTAAGTTTGATTTCTATTAAGCAGCTGATTATTTCAGCTAACTGATCCTATGTAGGCATGATAAATATTGGCATTCTCTGACCTCCTTTATCATGTCACAGCCTGGGATAAGAGGACTCAGTTGGTTAGAGCGTGGTGCTAATAAAGCCAAGCTTGAGGGCTCGATAACCCATATCTGCCATTCACTTAAGAGCTGGAATTGATGATCCTTGTGGGGTGCCTTCCAACTCAGAATATTCTGTGATTCTGTGATAACTTTGAAATTCATTTGGTAAGTCTTGTTTCTTTTCTGGACTAATTAACCTGGGAGTGAGAACTCTGTGATGACTAGAGCAGCACTAGGAGAACTCGTTAAAGCTTTGATGGAAACACAAGAGAATATTTTCTTGGACAGCATGGAAGGCATAATGTTGGGAATGAGAAGTTGGAAGACTTGGGGTGAGAGAAAGCTGGCTTGTTTCCCTGACAGCTCTGAGCATCCCAGCATAGAGTGGTTGCACTGGTGAGATGAGAGAGACCTCGTGTGCCCTGTTCTGCCTCCAAATGGTGCACCCAGAGTCAAGTAGCTACTTATGCTGCTGTCTGTGTAGAAGAACAGGATTGGAGTTGAGTCAAACAAAGGTAAATGTGTTCCGTTTGACCTTAATTGATGGTAAGACCTCAGGTGAATTATTCAGGAATATTTTTGCACTTAGGTATATAGTGCTTCCTGGGATTGATATTTTAATTTTAGAATTTTCAAGAGGTTTGTCACAATGTTATAATCAACAGGGTAAGAGTGCTGTTGGCCAGGGTTCTTCTACAGTGAACAGCTCCCCTCTCCTGCTGCCCTCAGCACTCCCATCTCTTCCTAATTGGCAGCTGAGAGTCCGACCTTCTAAACTGATTTGGGCACCAGAGGAGCTAAAGGTTATTGCAAATTGCAGTGGTAATCATGAACTGAGGTTGTTTTCCCATTTTCTTCGCTGGAAAGAGGATTTGTTACTCTGCCTGCACTGCCCAGCCATGTTTTGGCTTGGCTGCCTGTCATAACTGCAGTGTTTGAGCAGTGGCAGACTGGCCACATGAGCAACTGAATAGGAATAGGAGAAACATAATTCCTTGAAGCAGGTTGGCTGCTTCCTAGGAAAGAGTTGAGTTTTCCCTGGAAGAGCAGAAATCCCAGTGTCAAGGAGTAAAGACACAAGTTCATGAGGTTTACATAGGAGTTATTTGGTGGTCTACCAAGAATGAGAAGCACTGAAGGGAAATCCCTCCAGTATGGTCCTGTCCCCTACAAATCAGTAAGGGAGCAGAGGTGGTGTGAAGCCCTGTGACGGACCTACTGCATCAGGCTATAGAGGTTGCTCAGCATGATCTTGTCTAACTATCAAGGCTGACGTTTTTGCCACAGTCTCCCAGCTGGATTTCCTGTGAAGTGCTTTTTGGGACTGTTCAGGTTCGTGTGAGATCTGGACTCAGACACATTTCTGTTTGTGCTGTGCAGACCGAATTTCTGTGAGAAATGTTGATCTGACATTAAATTTGGGAAATATAAAACTCTCCACTGTGGGGTAAATGTTGTGCCTAACAGTCCATATAAAGAGCTTATTATGTCTTTATTTTTTGGCATGTAAGTAGCACTTCCATCTATGGGAAAAATCTCATTCCCAGTTCTTACTCCAGTAAGAGTAGGAACTGTGTCTCTGCTAGGCAACCCAGATATTTTTCCTCTCCCTTCTGACACAGCTTTGCATGTTAATCTAGCCAATATAAAGAACCTGGGGGTAATATTAACCCTAGAAAGCTATATGGATACCCTGAAAAATCGTTCTGCTAAAACCAGGGAAGACAGAGCCACTGAGAAAGATCAGATGTGGCAATTTTCAAATGGTGTATGTAAGCAACTAACTGAATCCACTGGAAGAGATTTCTGGTTTCCTGGAAACAGTCCTCGGGGCATTTTCCCCTTGTGTTTAAAATGAGGTTTCTGCTGCAAGGTCTTCCCTTCTCGAACTTTTCTGTATTAGCTGAAAGGTCAATATTTTAATACGAGGGAAGATATTCCCAGAAATGGCACAATTGTTTCTTCTGTTCATTAGGACCTTTTTAAAGTCTGAAATGTGAGGGGTTAAGTGCTAAATAACAGGCATGAACTTAGTTTCTATCAGCCTAATTTGTATTATGTGGATAATATGACCAATTATTTAACATTAGCTGTAAATCCTCTGCTCAGTGGTTTAACTTCAGTCTTGGGGTAGCACAAGCAGACTCAGTTTAATATCCTTGCTTTGTTTGCTTGCACTGTGTACAGAGTGGCTGTTTGGATAGTGTGTGTATAATCCATGCCATTATGGAGTGGGCTTGGGCAAGGCACAGCTTTCGTATAGTTAGTATTTTGTACTTCTACCTGGTTGTATTCGTACATATTTGTTACCCTTTCCTGAAGTTTTTGGGAGAGTTTTAGTATTAAAAGCATTTATATCCTTTTGAGAACGTAATTGGCTTGGAGCTGTTTCTCAGAGTAAATTCCCCTGAGCAGATATTTGGAGGAGTGGGTCTGTTTTTACAACCCTGTCCCAAAACACTGTCTGGTTTAGTTCCTATTTGGTATGATTTAGCTGTTTACAAAGCATTCTTAACTTCTGGCATACACATATATTGTGCGTTCTGTTTTTATTCATCTTGTGTAAATATTGTCCACTCAAGAAAAGAAAGTGCTACTTCATCATCTTTGCTGCTAGAACTTTTGCCTCTAAAAATACGGCAAGTATAAACAATTATGGGGTTTTTCCTTTCCCACTGAAATGGTGGAAGGTACCTTCTGTGGAATAAATAAATATTTTTCAAGAAAAGTATTTCAATGTTTAATAAGTCTTTCAGTTCAAGTGTTCCTTAATGCATTATTTTGCCTTTATAAATTGCTATGAAATGTTTTATGTTAAGGGATAGATAGCTTGTGAACAATCTTAAATAATGTAAAATTCTACATCTTCAGACTCTAAATTGCTGCTCTGGTTGAAGATAAGAGACTACCATAGAGGGAAAATAGAGAGCAATGATTAGGATGTACAACAAATCAAATAAGCTTTTCTGAGACACTAAGTAGAGGTTTCAGAATGCCACTGAGACTTTAGGTAGAAGTTTGACAATGCCACTGGAAAAGGAGATTCATAAAAATATAGAATAAAAATATTAATTTATAAAAATATGAAAGATTCATAAGTATTCGTGAGATCCATTAAATTATGAAATAAAAATACGAATTGATAAAAACACTAATCTCCTTTCCCAGTGGCATTTTCTAACTAGTAACTATTTGGAAATGGAATTGCCTCTTACCTGACTTGAAGAGGAATTATCTTAAAGGAAGAGCCAAGAACAACCTCCACATGACTCCGTGTCCTTGTCTTCAGGGCGCTAACAGACACATGATGGTGGAGCCAAGCCCCATGGTTAGAGCAGAGATTCTGAGCCTGCCCTGTGTGATATGGGGTGCCATCAACACCGGACTATAGAGCAGGAGAGGAAGTACAGCAAGTAGCAGACATGATTAGGGGAATTAGGGGAGAGAGAGTTTACTTTTGTGAAGAGGAACTGAAGGAGGCCACTTCTTTCTATCATGGAGGTTTTGATGGGAGTACAAGTCAGAGATCAGCTGCACTTGGCAGAACAGAAGGAGAGCCCCTCTCTCTGGAAAGTCTGTGCTTACAGAAACCTGATACAGGACTTTTTGCTGCCTGTATGAACTTGCCTGTTTCCCGGTGGTTTTGCTGGTGGGTTCTGCGCTAAAACATCCCAAACAAGACTCGCACAAATTGTCATGTGTACAAGATAATTTCTGTTCGTATGACTCTAGTTCTAGATATGTCATTAGTTCTAGATAATAGGATTAAATAGAAATATGTGGAAATACCGAGGTTTGGGTTTTATTCTTGCAGGAAAACTTGAGGAATACTCCAGATTCCTTCTTGAGGCACATGTAGTCATATTTTGCCCTCTGTTTTAACATGAACATACATATATACATGCAACTAGTACTTTTCTGTGCTACTTGCTGACTTCTGTGATAAACTCCTGAGATGACTCTAGCTCTGACTTTAAGTAGCCCTTTTCCTTAGACAAGATCTTCCACTGATAAACAGAACGACTTGTAAATTTTAAAAAGTAGGGTTTTGTTAGCATTTAAGCTAGGAGTCTTCACATTCAAGGAAGGGAAAACTGAGGTGACAGACAGAAATAAAGGGCCTGTGTGTATCTTTTTCCCGCCTTGTCGTGTCCCTGTAGGCAGGTGCTTGCTTCCAGCAGTGCTCTGTGGGTGCACTAAGTCCAGGTTGTCCAGGATATCTTGTCTTCCAGAAGGAAAATGTCTGATTTTGCTACATATTAGAGATTTTAATCATTCCTAGTAGGCATTAGAGAAATACTCAGTCCACTGAGTCTTCTGGGAGGAAAATATATTAAAATAGAAAATGCAATACTGAAAGAAAGAAATGTGACATAACCCAGTTGCATAAATCCAATGAGTTTAGGCTGGAAAAAATCTTTTGGTATTAATGTGGAGATTTAGCTTTTGTTTCTCATATTATTTGTTCTACATATGATGAAGCAGTGTAGTGCAGAAAAGTACTAAGAATTACACTTTTCTGCCGTAACTTGGAAGAAAATTATTTTGTCCCTTGGGGGTAGGAATTACAATTTTTCACTAAATCCTAATTTTGAGTGTGTGTTTTCTTTCTCATCCATAATCTCCAGAGAGTGAGCTTCCAGTAACTCCTTGGCTTTTCCACATCCTGAGAAAATTTATATTTCTTTCTTCACGACATTTCTTTTTCTGTTCCTAAGCAGTTGTGCAGGAAGAGGTACAACCACAAGTTTGCTTTGCTGCCTGTGAGCAGTGCTGTTGATACAATGACCTAGCCCAGAGAGACCGGGGAAGGGCTGAAATGTCTCAGCCTCACAGCAAAACTTTTGAAATGGTTAACTCCCATCTTTATTTTTTTTTCCTACAGGTTTCTGGTGGCTACCACTGATTTCCTACAAGCAGAGTGCTGAGGAAGAGGGGAAGGCAGATGTACATGTGGGTGTGGGTTGTTTACTGAGCTATTTCCTTATTTTGTAGCCTTCACTACTTGAATCCATGGAAGGTATCTGGAAACTGCCAGGGGGAACAGAATGTGCCTAAAACAGAAGTTTTAGGTCGCAAGAAGTGATTAGGAGGGGAGAGGAGTGAGAGCCAGGGCAGGTCGTTGGTGTGGGTAAGAAAGGTACTTGTATGGTGACCTTCCTGGTTCAGATGCAGAGACAGGTTTTCTCTGTCTTCCCCATCTTGTATCTTCTCTGTTCTTGTGCCTTAACTTTTCTCATTACCAACATTCTCTCTCTCTTTTATTTTTTTTCTTCATAATTTGTTGTCCCTTTTGGCTGCTCACTTGGCATTGCTTTTGTTGTCCCCAGGGGCCATATAGTGCAGTGAGAATAAGCCAGAGGTGCATGTTTTGGCCCCCAGTGGATTGTGTACGTTTTGGAGGTACAGCTGAGATGCCTGCAGATCTTTAGCAGAGAGTTTCATGCAGGTGTCGTTGTAATGGAAAGGTTTGCTTTGAGCTGAAGGAGGGTGTGGAGACACGGGTCAAAGGAAGACCTCATGCCATTTCTTTTCAGTCATGGGCAAACATACTGTGAGTGTTGCGGTTAGTCCAGTGTTTGCCATCAGCCCTTTAGATGAGGATTTATTTAAAAAAATTAAAATATTTGTACAGTATTAAATATTTTAAATATCAAATATTTGTAATATTTATTTTAACAATAAAAGGCCAAGAAAAGTGGGAGGGAGCCCCATTTTTTCCAGAACCTGTTACTGTAAACATGATGAAAAGATAATTATAAAGGAAACTAGTGTAGACTGTACATCCTAGTGCTTCACAGCTGATTTTTATCTGAATGACTCAGTCCACATCAGAAAAAAAACATGGCACCACTTATTCTTTTCACTTATCTTAAGGTATTTCACTTCCAGAACAGAGAAGCTCTGATTAAATGTCATAAACTGTAACTTTCTTGGTTAATTTTTACAGTTTGGGTTTGGTTTGGTTTGGGTTTTTCTTTTTTTTTTTGGCTGATAAATAGATGTTTTGCCATTTTCTTTTTTGAGTAAGAACAACTGAAAAGCTGTGAAGATTAAGAAGGAAATGTTTTGTGCCAGTAATCATTGAGGTTCATTCTGGAAAATAATTAATTATAAATCAATTTTTAGGAAGATAAGGGAAATATTTTCAGTGATGTAGTGTAGTATCACATTCTTTTTTCTCTTACGTAAGCGCAGCTGTGCTGAAGTCCTGGAGCAGCATCAATGCCATGTGTACTGTGTTATCTCATTTTACCTATGCTCTGGGATGCCTCTGAACAGTGACTGTATGTTAGAAACCAGTGGCAAATCCCTCTTCCTAGGATAATGAATCTGACAATCTGTCTAGTCCCTTCCCTATTTCATACGAAACTCCTGCACAGAGGCAGGCTGAACAATTCTCAGACTTTTGGAAAATCTTTTGCAGGGTAAGTTTGATGGCACCTTGTTAGGTCCCACAAGTGGGGCAGAGATGCAAGAAGGGAGTGTGTGGTGACTGTCACAGCAGTCCTCAGTTGCCAGTCAAGACCAAATGATCATCCACCCCAGTCAGTGGTACCCTCCTCACATGTTTTTGATGAGAGCTAGCACCAAACTAAGCACACTGCTCACCTTCACTCATTGGTATAAAACAGGGGATGGTTTATGCATGTACATAAAACGCATTATTCAAGGTCACATTGTGAGATTTGAATCCTGTCCTGCCATCCAGTATGAAGTGATTGAAACACCAGTCCTTAGGTTTTGTTCTCCTGCTCACCAAAACACTTACTTTATTCATCTGAAATGCTTGTACACCAATGCACACAGTGTAAGAAATAGAAAGGATGACCTTGAGGCACTGGTCTGCTCCCCGTCCTATGGTGACATCGGTGCTAGTGAGATGTGGTGGGATGAGTCCCACAGGCTGTTCAGGAGGGACAGGCAGGGCAGGTGAGGTGGAAGAGTTGCATTGTGTGTGAGGGAGAGGTTTGGCTGTAAAGTCCTTACACTTAGAAATTGTGTGCTTGAGAGCTTCTGGGTAAGGAATAGTGGGGATGGAAAACAAAGCAAATGTTGTAGTGGGTGTCTACTATGGGTAGCCCAGGCAGAATTATAAGACTGATGAGTCTATAGGAAATCAAGAGACATATTTGGATCAGCAGTCTTTGTCCTTGTGGGAGATTTCAACTTCCCAGACATCAGCTGGGAGTCCCATACTGATGTGACAAGCAAGTCTGGGAAACTCCAGTAGTTTGTTGGAAATAACTTCTTGACACATATACTCAGTGAGTCAGCTAGGAAGGATACCCTCCCAGACTCGTTATTTGTGACTAAAGAAGGACTCAAGGGGGATGTGACAGTAGGTGACTGTCTTGGCCACAATGATCACAGAACAGTTGTGTTTAAAACTGTCACTCTAATGAGAAAAAAGGACATCAGGGTTTCTACCCTGGACTTCGGGTGAGCAAACTTTTGGCTATTCAGGGGGCTATTAAGCAGAGTCCCCTGGGAATCTGGTTTTGTGGGCTTGGGGGTCCACCAAGTGCTGGTCAGTTTTCAACAGCTGCCTTTTAGAGGCACAGGAGCAGACAAATCCTCTGTGTTGGTAGTCAAATAAGTGGAGTAGGACACCAGCTTGGCTGAACATGGAGCTCTGGAGGAAAAAGAAATGGTACAATCTCTGGAAGCAAGGTCAGGCTTCACAGGAAGATTACAGAGCTCTAGTTTGCACTTGCAGGGAGAAGACATGTAAGGCCAAAGCTGAATTAGAGTTGAAACTGGTAGGTGTTAGGTCAGACGACAAAATAGTCTTTTTTAAGAATGTTGGTAGAACAAGGAAGTCTCAGGAAAACATTGAACAGCTACTTATTGAAGATGGTCACCTGATAAATAGGGATGAAGAAAAAGGGAAGGCATTCAATGCCTTTTTTTTTTTTCCTCGGTCCCTAATGATGGGGAAGTAGTCCTACTATGGCTGTAGGAACACTGACTTTTCATTTGTGGACACTGAAATTTTAAGGAATCAGTTGCATCAGTCGAATGTTCTTAAGCCCATGGGGCTTGATGGGAGTCATCCCAGAGTTCTGAAGGAGCTGAGTATGTTTGACAGGACCCCTTCTAGATCATCTGCCAGAGGTCTTGGGAGTCTGGGGAGGTCCCCGCTGCCTGGAAGCTAGACAGTGTTATTCCAATTTAAAAGGATGACATGAGGGAAGATTCAGGAAAGTACAGACCTGTTAGAACCTGGAAAAATTATGGAGAAGACCATACTGCATACTATTGAAAGTCATTTAAAGAACAGTGCAATCATCAGGCATTGTGTGAACACGGGTTCACAAAGAGAAAGCCCTGTTGAACTAATTTGGTATCTTTCTGTAGGGTTACTCATCTAGTGGATGAAGCAAAGGTGACGGAGGTAGTTTTTATAGATTTTAGTAAGGCTTTTGATACGTGTCCCTCATCCTTTTTGACAAGCTGTCCAGCTGTAGGATGAGCAGGTATGTGATGTGTTGGGCGAAGATCTGGCTCAGCAAAGTTCAAAGGGCTGTAGTGAATGGCACTACATGTAGCTGGTGACCAGTCACCAGCGGTGTTCCTCAAGGCTCAGTTCAAAGCCCGGTTCTCTTTATTGTATTTATTAGTGATCTGTAATCTTTATTGTACTTATCAGTGATCTGGACTCTTTATTGTACTTATCAATGGTCTGGACACAGGAGTTGAATGAACTAATAGCAACTCTGCTGGTGAGACAAAATTGGGAAATGCCATTGACTCTCTCAAGGGAAGAGAAGCATTTCAGAGGGTCTAGATAGATTGGAGCATTGGGCAATGATTAATGGGACAAAATTTAACAATTCCAAATGCCAGATTATGCACCTAGAATGGAGTAACCCCAGGCACAAGTGTAAGTGGGGAGTGGCTGGAGGGTGGCCCTGCAGAAGGAGATTTGGGGGTCCTGGTTTGCAGCCAGCTCAGTATGAGCCAGCATTGGCCCCAGACAGCCAAGAGAGCAAACCCCATTCTCAGATTCATCAAACACAGTCAGTAAAAAGAGTTGATTATCCCACTGTATGCAGCATTGGTGCAGCCTCACCTGGAATTCTGTGTGCAGTTCTGGGCCCCACAGTTTAAGAAGGGTGTTGGCTACTTGGATGCATCCAGAGGAGGCCACAAGTGTTGGAAGGGCTGGAAGGTACATCCTATGAGGAGAAGCTAAGACTTTTGTGTTTGTCTAGTTTGGAGGAAAGGAGGCTGAGAGGTGCTCTCTGCACTTCCCAGAGGAGGGGAAGGGGAGAGAGGGGTGCTGATCTCTTCTCCTTTATATCCAGTCACAGGACAGTAGTTGAAAGCTGCTCCAGGGGAGATGTAGACTGGACATCAAAAAGTACTTCTTTATTGAGAAAGAGGTGAAAATCTGCAACAGGCTCCCTAGAGTGGTGGTGGATGCCCCAAGCCTGTCAGTGTTTGAGAGGCATTTGGGGAAATGTCCTTAACACTATGCTTTTATTTTCAATGAGCCCGGAATTGGGCAGGCAGTTGGACTAGGTGATTGTTGTAGATCCCTTCCAGCTTAACTATGCTGTTCTACTATTTTCTGTCCAGGAAGTTGTTCTACGTCCATATTCTCAAAGGACATCAGCATCTAATTTCAGCAGTTAGATTCAGTTCTCCTCTGACAAAAGTAAAGGAAAAATGACAGCCTCCATACTTATGGGGCTGCTATTATTAGACGAATATTCCAGGAAAGATTGTCAAATTGATAGATTACAGGAAACTCCAGAGAAAGTCTGCATTTAAATAGGTCCCAAGAAGGAGACAAATCCGTGAATACCAGTGTTTTGCCAAAGTTAGCTACAAGAGTGTACCTCTCTCTAAAACTGGGAACCATCTTCCCATTACTGTACATCATCAAGTATTTATTTAAATGAAAGGTAAACTTATTTCTATTTACATAGCTGTCAAACCAGCAGCCTTCAGTTTCCAGGAATAGTGTTTAGTAAAAAGAGGGACAGGTCCATGTTTGGAGTACCTTGTGCCCTCTACAGGGTCTGCTAGAGGGCTGGTGAAATAGAATATTAATTAGAGAGAGATCTGCCAGTGCAAATGTAAACCCTGGTATCTTTGGCTTGCAGCAGGTTAGCAATAGAATTCCAGGGTCCCCAGACTGACTCCAGATTTGTTACTGTCCCTTCCTTAGCAGCCACAGCATAGAAGAGGCAAAAGGTGTTGCTTCTCTTGCTGAAAGATGTTCTCTTACCCTCTAGACCAACCTATGGATGAATCCATAGCTCCTGTAAGAGCACGTGCACTACATGTATCGCCTATTAACATCTTAGCTCAAGGGATAAAGGATTGTGGTGAGGATTCAAGCTTCAGCCTTCTTGATAGCCTATTTCATGTAGAGCCTGTGGTTACAGGTATTAAGTCTCCTTTTCTTATTCAGTGAGAATTCTGAGACCTTCAATGTGGAGTAAATTTTTCTACTGTGAATTACGTTCATTAATTACTGGCATGTGAAACTGTTGCATATATTCCATTTTGTCGTTTTAAGTTACCTGGATCTATTGTTCAGCTCATACAAAGATGGGTGGCTGGCACTGATGCGTTGCGGTGTGCTCCCCACAAACTGGGCACAGCCACCTCCTCCACTCCCCTGCGTGTTTCTCCCCTCCCGCGATCCTTCCCATTGGCTCTGTACCCCCAGGCCACCAAATTCAAACCCCGCGTTCCTGCTCCATTGGGTGTTCTGTATCTTCCCCCGCCCACTCACAGGGGTATAACTGTGGGTGTGAAACACATTGTCTTGCTTCTCCTGGCACGACCCCGGTGCCATAATAAATCCCGCACCATCTCGAGAAGCCCCTCCGCCTCGTCTCTCCTTCCTCAGCGTGCCTGTACCATCGGTGGGTTGGGCGAACCCCTGCTGGAATTTCGCCAGCCCTCCAGTGCCTCTGAGCGATCTGGCCAGCCTCTCCCCGGACCGGGTGGGTGCCCGCTATTGGCCGGCAGTGCCGTGGCACTGATGGGTGTTACACTGTAGTATTGGGGAATACGTGTGTGGTGTGGCTTGGACCAGGCTTCAAGGGTACTAAGCTGACCCTACACAACTGTATTCATGAATTTGCCCAACATAAGTAATTTTAGAAGACTTCAGGTGTTACCTACAGTCCCAGAGGAACTGCAACTGAAGATTTAATCTCTCATAAGCAGATAAATAATGCACAACCTGGAACAGCTTGCAGCAAATGTTGTAATAGGAGTTCTTCCACCTGGAGGCTGAAGTTCAAACATGCCATGAAGGTAAGTGAACTCATTTTAAATTATGTGATTTGTATATAGTCTTGGCTCATATATATAGTGTATATATATGGTATACACACATACACACATATATATACTACATATATATACTGTATATATATGTATATAGTCTTGAATCTAAAATTGAACATCCACCTAAGTTGGAGGCCCCAAGCAGCACGTAACACTTACAGAGCCATTACACACTCTTTTGTCAAACTCTGGAAATTTTTCAGAATCTTGCATGGAAAAAAATGCATATGCTAGCTGAGATGGAGCAATAGCTCCTTCTGCACTTAAATGAAAAGATGTAGGTAAGACAGAAGTATGTGGCTCTGCAATCCAGAGGGGCCTGGACAAGCTTGAGAAGTGGCCCATGGGAACATCATGAGGTTTAACAAGACCGAGTTCAAGGTGCTGCACCTAGGCTGGGGAAACACATGGTGTCAAATGAGGGGATAAACAGATCAAGAGCAGCCCTGCCGAGAAGGACTTGGGAGTGCTGGTGGATGGGAGGCTGGATATGAGCTGGCAATGTGCACTCGGCAGCCCAGAGAGCCAAGTGTGTCCTGAGCTGCATCCAGAGCCCCGTGGGCAGCGGGGGGGGGAGGGGATTCTGCCCCTCTGCCCCAATCTGGTGAGACCCAACCTGCAGTGCTGCATCCAGCTCTTGGGTCCCAGCACAGGAACAACATGTGCTTGTTGGAGTGAGTCCAGAGAAGGGACACCGATATGATTAAAGGGATGGAGCACCTCTCCTATTAGGAAAGGCTGAGAGAATTGGGGTTGTTCAGCCTGGAGAAGAGATGGTTCTGGGAAAATCTTATTGTGGTCTTTCAGTACCTGAATGTGAGCCTGCAAGAAAGATGGAGAGGGCACTTTTACAATGGTAGGTAGGGATAACACAGAGGATATAGGCTCCAATCTGTAAGAGGGTAGGTTTAGATTAGATATTAGGAAGAAATTCTTTACTGTGAGGGTGGTAAGGCTCTGGAACAGGTTGTGGGTGCCCCATCCCTGGGAGTGTTCAAGGTTGGATTGGATGGGGCCCTGAGCAACCTGGTCTGGTGGAAGGTGTCTGTTCCCATGGCAGAGGGGATGGAACAAGATTATCCATAAGGTCCGTTCCAACCCAAGCTGTTCTATGATTTCTTTGCCCTTGCTTTAACTCAGCTACCCAGGAGAATTTTCTCAGCTCTTAGCTAGAAATGTGTTGACCTGAGATATTTAAGTTATTAAAATATTATTTGTGTGATGCTCAGATGAGATTGGTGATATGTTCCATCTTGAAAAGCCACAAACAATGTCCTTCTTTTTGTAATAATGCGTATTTGGGCTGCCGCATGTGTGACCTGCCCCTCTGACATGGTAAGAGGCCATCCAATCTTACAGATGTCAGTCCCCAGTAAAGATAACCAACGAAGTATGCGGAACTGAGATGCAATGCTCTTCATGAAAATAGAAATACTCACTAAAACTAAACCAAATTTATGTATCAAAACTTTCTGAAATGTTCTGCAAGCCTTTATATCCTTTTCTTTGCTGTGTTAATAGAGTCCAGAATAAATTCTTCATCTCTATTTACTTTAGCAAAACCCCTGCTAGTTCTCCCCAGCTCCTAGTTTGCCAGCTGGCATCATTTTAAGGCCAAAAATAATTCATTATATGGGTAGCATTTCTTGGCTGACCTAGTCTGAAGCTGAGCAAAATCAGCAAGGATTTCCCCTCTTCTATACCCTATTTAAAGCAGTCGGTGTTTTAAAGGCAAAACTCCCTTGTATTCCTAAAAATGTGTAAGTAGATGAATTACCTGGGAAGTGCGGACTTTCTGAAAATTGTGCTCAAAATGTCCAAGCCTAGGTGTTAGGTAGGAAGCAACTGCTTTTACTTGTGGCTGCAGCTTATTTAATTTCTTGGGCTTACTTGGAATAGAGTTTGTCTGGTGATGCCATAAAATCATCGGTGAGGCCCAAAATATGGTTT
This sequence comes from Oreocharis arfaki, assembly GCA_013398015.1. Lineage (NCBI taxonomy): Eukaryota > Metazoa > Chordata > Aves > Passeriformes > Paramythiidae > Oreocharis > Oreocharis arfaki. Next base: position 141,829 of record VZRR01013396.1, on the reverse strand, counting down.
GGAGAGCTGAAGAGGAAATCTGCTGCCCTCAGGGTGCTGTCACAAAGTAGTTCACGGAGGGCAACAGGAAAGACAATGCTTTTTCTGAGTGGATGAACCATGATTTTGGTTACTTTATTGGCAAGCCTAACGGGAATAGGCAACAAGGAGGAATGGGCAGCAAGCCAAACACAGGAAAAGGATGTGGGAATTCCTCTTCTGCGTGGACTGTTTGAAGCATGAAGAATGGAGAAGTCATGACCAGAGGAAGAACCATCTGCCCTTGAATTAAAAAGAGGAAAGGAGATACTAAAAGAAATGTGTTGCCCAGGTAACAGGATGAATAACAGGGAAAACAGCATTATGCCCTTATGCAAATGGGAAGTATGAAATTGTAACGTGAAAAGTTTATGCATGTAATTTGATTTTGGCCTCCTTCGGTGGAGTGAATGAGCATAGCCTCAACCTGCATTTTTCCATGTGGTTCTCCACGTCTGGTGACTAGACAGCATTCATCTATTTTGATGTTCAAGATGTGGTTTTCAGTGACTTTCACTGCTCTGAGCGTTCTATGCCAGTGTTTCAGAGGCCCATATCTTCCTGTGTCCTTCTCCTTTCTCCTGAAGGAGAGGAGGGCATGGATATGCAGAGTCCTCGGGAGTTACATGGGTGCCTAAGGGTCGTGGGCATTGGGCGTTGGGCCTTGGAAGAGGGTCAGGAAGTGAGGAACCTGCAAGCAGGTTGTAAGAGCTTCCCACCTTTGTCTTCTCTTTCTTTAAGGAATATGAATCATCATGGATTTAGATAACGATTTCACAGTGACATCAGCATAAAGATGACAGGCAGATTTCTTTGCCTGTCCGAAAAGGCCTGTTTAACTCATCCTGTCATTTCTCAACCAAGACAACCACTTCTGAAGCAGCAGCTGATATGGTAACAGGCTAGCTGATTTCTAGTAGGTGTCAAAGCAAGCCACACATTAATTAAACCCACATTTTCAAATTAAAAGAATAAACCACCTATTCAGACATGGAGGAAATGAAATTTTACAGTCTTGCAGAAACTTGTTTTAGTCTTTGTTAAATCAAAACAACCTATCTGAAAAAAAATGGTATTTTTCATTGGGTTATTTTTTTTTCTGAACATTTCCATCCACATTTTAGGGCAACTTAGGAGGAGACAAACTCTGTAAAGTTTTTCTATGGAAAAATGTAAAGGGATCTTTTAAGATGACTGTATTAATCATTACAGGTGCGTACCACTGACCTGAGCCACAGTGTAAACTACTGAGCTGTCAAATACCTTTTGTGTTTCTTTAGATAAAAAAGCTGTTTTCATACATTTGATACTTTTCAAAACTTTTTTCCCCTCCTAAAGTGGTTGGAGCCAGTTTGGCACATTGCCAGTCCAAACATAGAATTCCAGAGGTTAGCATGTGGCTGTGGCCTGGCTATACCCATGTTGACCCCTTGCTGCCTTGCTGGGGCCACTTGCCCTTCTGCACCTCCCTTCTCTTTCTCTGGCTGTTGGCAGAGACTGCGCCTGTGGCCTAGATATAGCAAAGAAATTATGGAGTGACACAGACACCTACGTGTCTATGAAAATTATAGGTTATTGCCCAGACCATGGTCCTTCATCCACTACAAAGAGCCTTCTGTCAGGAGCAGAACTGCATTTGCAGTAAATTCAGGGAAAACAAGATGATATGGTAGGAGATTTTTTTTTTTTTTTGAAGGAAGGACATTACACCCTCTGTTTGGCACCTGAAAAGCTATGGTGGGCCTGCTCATTATTCCAAAAAATCTTGCAAGCTCTGGACAGTCTCAGAAGGAACTAACATTGTTTATTTCTGCTTATCATAGACTTTCCGCTCTGGAGAGGGTCATAACACAGTCACCATTTTTAAGAAGAAAACCAGAACTTCGTCATTTACATCTTGGGGTTTTTATTTGGAAGACTTGCCAGGGGCCAGTTACTACCATCTGCTCTAAGGCTGCCCATTGTGTGTTGTCAATGTAGGCAGCTTCTCTTGTTTCCATGGGTTTTGTGACCCCTGAGTGAGTTTGGAATAAATCAAAACTTGCACTAGAACTGTGTGCCAGATCAGATAACCTAATGAGAGCTCCTTCCTGTGAGCTTTACCTCTCCTTAACCTCAAGGACACTGCCTGAGGTGGTCCCATAAAACACTGCTGCCTTTGCTTTCTGACAACCAGCAGGCTTAAGTTAAGGGGGCCCCAAATGCAGTGTGTGGATGCGGGATGAGTATTTTTAGCTTGGCTGATTGCAAAAGTCATCTCTAAATGAATGTTTCTGACTGTCTGCCAGCTTTTTTCTTTGAAGATATGGATATCTCAGTTTCCCTCACCAATGACTGAAGCTCTGTAAGAAAGAAAAGTACTCAAAGGTCAGGATATCCTCTCAGTATGTGCAATTTTCTCCATGGTAATTATAATGGAATGGTTGGTGTAGTAGTGGCATTCAGGTGATGCTGAGAGAGCATATGATAATGCACAATTTTTAAAACAAGTCTATCTGTATTTAAGTAACAGACTAATCTACTAGACAGTGTATCTACTACTTCAGAATGCCAAAACAAAACAAAAATGATTAAAACTTAAAGAAAACTAACTCTGAGCAACTTGTAAGCAAAGGTACAGCTTTTTATGGAAAAACAGCAGCTAGCAGAAAAGAAATTTATAAAAAGAAATAAGAGAATTCTAGGGAGACTAATTTTAGATATATTGTTTACAAATTCAGGATTGATTTTGAAGAGTCTCCCTTCCCCAGATTTGGGCAATTACAGTTCTCTGGAGGCCTGTAATAGGTCATGTTTGTTTTCTGTTCTTTGGGACATAAGTGATATTTAAGTGCATTAACTGTTTTTTTCTGGCTCTGGAAAGCTGTACTTGCTGGGACAGTCCTTTGGGTAAGGCATTTTATAAGGATCAGAATAGTAAATGCAGTGAGGAAATTTCCACACTGCAATCCTCCTCAGCTCAAATCCCAGGTGCACACTCAAACACGAGGTTGGCTGCTCTTTCCATGCTTGCACAGATCTGCTGGGTGGACCTTGAGTAAAATTCCCTTCCTTCCTTGTCTATCCTCCTTCATTTCTGCAATTCATGAAAGAGAGATTATCCTAAATGGCTGACCTGGTATTCTCCTGACATCATGGACATCACTCCTTAATGGTTCTTCCAGCAGCTGTTTCTTTAGCTAAGGAAGAATGGGAGAAGTAGTAGTTCAGGATTTAGTCTTTAGTTATCCTTTACTCTCTACAGTGGTGGATGAGGGTTTCTAATGGTCGTCTTTCAGTGATTTTAACAGAGCTGGTTTCATAGTAAATCATGCCATGGAATTTAACATTCTTGCCCCCACGTATTTTAAGGAAGTTGTCCTCTTCCATGATGGAAGGAGGTTAATTCTAGATGCAACAGCCTTCGTAGTATGTCTGCTACCCTCAAGTGCTCTCTGCTTAGACAAATATGAAACTATGAAAGTACTCTTTTCTGTTACTATTAATTTTCTTCCCTCTGTTTCATTTACCATGAGCCCTCAGAAGTTGTTTGTCCCAGAAAATGGTTGAGACAAGCAGAATCAATTTTTTTTCTGTGCAGCAGAAGAGAAAACTGGGTTTCAACCTCTTGCCACCCCTAACATTTATACTCATTTCATTTGATATGAAAACTAATGTCAGACCCTGTAACAACCCACCGGAAGGGGAAGGCAGCACCCTACTTCTCCTTGTTTACCTAGAAACCTGGTATCCTGCCTCAGATGCCACAGGGATCAGAGGAAACCTATGGTCTGGCCTGGAATCTTTTATGCACACAAATGTCGGATTTCCTTTTGCTGCCACCATGATGTTAGGGGGCAAGGCAGCATCTCTGTCCACCTGCACTGCAAAGCAGTGGGTGCCAGCTCTTGCACTGAGACCTTCCTTGTGTTACATGCTCACTGCTCTGGGCTCCTGAGATCAGCCCTGTAGCTTCAGCTGCTTCCAATCTTCTGTGTTTGAAGGGCTGAGACAGGTACTTTCTGCTGTCGTTCATGGTAGCTTTGCTTCCTGCTCAGTTTTTGTCCATAGCTGTAGCAGGACACCCACAAATTAACATGGATTGAGGATTGTCAGTCCTGGATCTAGACCCAAGGGATCTGAGACCCAGCATACAGATGGGGTGAGAAGATCTCGATCTCAGACCTGCCTTAATTGACCCAGGTGGACCTTTTTTTACAGCAGTTGGAAAGGAGGCTTGCACAAGATGGAAAATAAGTGTATGACAGCAGATGAAAGGAACTTATGTTCTGGGTGAAGCTCATAGCAAGATCACTGGGCCCCTACTCTGTGGGTGAGAAGGCTTCCTTCACAATCAAGGAGTGAATCAGCCAAAGATGATGATGTGGTGATTCATCCAGTGCCCATGTAACTATGATGTGCACGAATTGTGAGAAATTATTCATCCTTCTCCCATGAGTCCCAAGGGAGCCTCTTGGTGCCTGGCTCAGAAACAACATTCCACTGTCTGCAATGGCTGGAATGAATCCCACACTAGAGCTGGGGTCCAGGGAAAAGATGACAAGTTCAGCTTTAAGAAGCTTGGTTACATCTCATGTGGCAAACAATATTTTATGTTGGATTAGTTGCCTCCTGAAGGAGGAAGAAACTCTGGGGCAAGACAAGCGTGTTTTAAAATACTGTGTCTGTCAGAAACAAACCTGGCTGGCAGTAGAAAATGCAGAGAAATTAAATTCAAAAGAAAGAGGTTATTTTAAGAAAGTCTAAAGAAGTCAATTAGTTTAACAGTTTGTTTGGGACAGCCAAGTAGAAGCAAGCCTTGCAGATGAGAGAGCCTATTAGCAGGTTGCAAGGGGGGATTGGGACCTGCGGCAACAGGAGAGTCACCAAAACAAAAGATGTTCAGCTCCCTGCCTTGTAACTTCATGTGGCCAGGCACATACAGGGCTCAAGGCAGGGATGGGACAGGGGACAACTTTCATCCCTGTAGGGAATTCCTCTCAGTACATAAAGGCAGGAGGTGACAGATATTATGATAAGAATCTTGTTCTGTTTCTGTTTGGAATATAAGTTTTTGGATGATAAGGTGACACCAGAGTAATGAAAAAGCATAAGCTTAGAGAAAAGACTCTAAAATTATAAATATAGTAAGATGGTTTGGTGTTCTTTAGTTAAGCAGAGGAGAGTTGTTCTGGCTAAAAATGCGAATAAAAATCATACCTCCACTAGTAGTCCTGTAAACAGCTCAGAGTGAAGCTGTTTAGCCCTGAAATTTCAACAGTTTTGTGGGATTTTCACTCTGGACAGATAACACTGCAGCAAAAAGAGCAAAAGGGTGAGCAATTAAGGATATAGTCTGAGCCTCTGAGAGGGCTTTGGCTTCTTTTTAATCAATTAAAATCACTTTAGCTGATGACATGTCAACCTGTCTGACAGAGAAGCACCTGCTCTTCCCTAAAGTGAACAGGCTCTGTTCACGCATCAGCACCATGCCACAGTTCAGTGGCATCTCAAAACAGGTGGCATGACTTCTTCCAGCACAGCAAGACAACAAAGCAATACCAAAGAACACCCGAAGTATCACCTAAAAATAAAAAGAGGAAATTATTTTGAGGGCTGTTGAGTGTAGAGGAGTTGTGCCTATGCTCTGATACGCCCAAGTGACGTTAGGAGGACCGTTCTACAGGCTTGGGTCCAGCTGGGTGCTGGGGGGAGCATGAGGGGCCCTCGAAGGGAAGAACGGCACAGCTGGTAATCCTTGTCGTTTCTTGCCATCTAGCGGTCTGCTAAAGCGCCAGTCCTGGGCCCCACAGCTCATGGCTTTAAAACCCTCCTCAGAAGGGAGGGAGGGTGCTGCATGCCCAGGGAAAAGAACACTGAGTAGGCGAGTTCTCCCTCTGCACAGCCAAATCACCTCCATCTTCCCCACCCGCTCTCCTCTGCCCGTTCTTCTTTCTTCCCTTCAGAGGATGGCCAGGTGGTAGAGGCTGTGGTCCCTCATTGTGACCTTGTCTAGGATGGAGAAGGCTTTAAAGTTTTACTTTTGGTGTTTCCTAAATAACTGAGTTGGGGTTTGGCCGGCACTGAAGTGGAGGATGGTGGAATCACAGCACAGGGTTTTTTGGTCCTTGCTGCCACTGGGCTGGGTGGAATAACACCCTCCAGGCTTGAACACCTTGATGCGGTCAGCCTGGCCACGGGTGTTCCCCCATAGCAACAGACAGAGAAAATTCTGGCATACAATTCACAAAAATTTCCTGGCGTAGGCATCCCCACCGTGTGGCCTTCCTTGGTATTTGATATCTATCTATTCTGTAGCATCCACTCTTTTTGTAAGATTTTACCATCTCTTAACTATTTGGGAATAACTACTAGGTTAGGATGGTGAACTCGGATGTTGACATCTGTTACAAGAGCAAATACAGGTGAGTGCATTGGTCTGACAGTTCACTAATTCTCCCACCTGTGGGAACTGTACAAGCTGTTCTCTGTACCCTTTTGGTACATTGAAAATATTTCAAGCATAAACTTTAGAGCATTTTTTTTCTGCAAGCAGATTCAGATTATCAGGGGGGTTTTAGTTAAAACATTTCCCAGAGGAAGTAGGATGCTTTGACACATTTGTCCAAAAATTCCCTGCAAGTAGAAAATGGAAGGAAATAGTCTGCTTTGAAAGTCTGGTACTTTCCACCTTACCTTCCACAGTAATGAAATAAAGTAAAAACAGGAGATTACTTTGTCTTTTTTATTTAGACCCTTTCCCATACCCCACCCAGAGAAATTGGAGTGTATCTAACAGCAGTGGAGTGGGATGACAGGTGATTTCTTTGCCTGTATCAGGGTGCAGTAGGGCCACGGTTAGCCTGGAGTAGCAGAGTGGGTCTGGCAGCCAGGACCTGTCCTACCACTCAGCCAGGAGCAGGGCAGGCAGGAGTCACTGGGGGCACCTCTCTGGGGATGGGGATAAAACATCAGCCCTCAAGTAGGGTCTGCCATCTATCTGTTCAAGCCACAGATGATTGACACACTCTTGGGGACATGGAGAGAATGTTCATTATTATGGACAGAATGAGGGCTTACTGGCTATGATCCCAGCAGTAGATAGTCTTGATGCATTAGGTGCTATGCTCCTCACCAGTTTATTTGCAAAGAAGTGCTCTGTCTACTGGCAGTGGTGGTTCTGCACCAAGGGGACAAGAGCGATCTCCCTCTTGCCTACCAAGTGGCCAAGGTGGCTGTGGCTGCTGTAGTGTCCAGCCACGCCAGGCAGATCCCCCAGCATTCATGAGCCCCTCCTAACTATGCTTCTGCACCCTGTATATCTAGGAGCATGTTTGCAGATAGCTTTTACAGACTTTAGATAATTTTTCAAGACTTCTAAGCTAAATTTGTCTGTCTTCAGGATCCATGTCAAAGCATGTGACTCAATCACCTTTGTTGGGATGGGGTTTGCAGAGAATTCTTCTGGTCCCAAACCATAGACCTTGTAGCAGAAGTATTTGCAAGCCAAGTCACCACTGAAAGAGTTCAGTTATATATTTGGCCTAATCAGTATGCATTTCTCTCGTTTTTAAGGTAAAAGTACATTATGTCATCTCTGTAGGGGAAGGAAGGAAGGAATAAATTATGTTCTAATTCCTCTTTCCACAGCCTTTGAAATAGGTGTTGGCAAGTGTTTCCAGGCCCAGGATTGTCACAACTCCTGGCAAAATAAATGCATATAGTTTGAAAATTCATCTCTAGCTGTATAAAGCATTTTCAAAATCCATGTTTACCATGACATTATGGCTTTAAAATTTCTTTTATAATATTAGGGTGAACATCTATTACATAGCACCTGTACATTTTCTGAAACAATCATGGTGTTTCCAGAATTAGGACTTCACAATCTTTTGGCTAGCACAGGGCACCACTAGATTTTGTTCTTCCCTGTAAACAAACGAAGGAATTATCTGAGAATTGTATTTGCTGATTCTGAGAAATAGGATCTTGGAAGGTAGTAGGTCCAATTTTTCAGGCATTGTGCTGCAAGAAAGATGTCAACCAATTTGAAAGAGCAGAGAGAACAGCAAGTAAGACTGCTAGTCAGAGGAACGACTGAGAGACTTGAGATCATTAGGCTATTATGAGATGTGAGGTCTTCAAATATAAATGCAAACCTGTAAAGAGGATGAGAATTAATGTTCTCTGTGTCTGCTTCAAACAGAGTAAGAAGTAACAGCTTTAAATCTGTGAAAAGATTTTCAGGATAAACACACCAGAGAAGTCTCTGTTGGTAGTGATTGTAAGATTCTGGCATATATGGTACTGAATGACCAAAAACCACCACTAAAGATCTATAGATATAAGTTAGTGAAAAGCCTAAGGTGGCTTCAGTCTTGTCCTGAATTATCTTGTCCTGGATCGTTTTGCTGGATCATTTTGTCCTTCACAGCATTCATTCTCTTGCCTTTTACTCTGCAGTCATAATGTCACTCCATTCATTGTGCAGGTAGGAAAGGTGGGATGATAAAAAGTATCCAGCCCTGAGCAACCCAGTGTACCTTCAAAGCTGACCCTAGTTAAAGTGCGAGCTGGACAAAGGGGTCACCAGAGTGTTCCATCCAAGTGAGATCTCCTATGATGTTAAACATAGCCCTAGATGGGCTGCTCTTTACCAAGAGCAAATGCATGTTTAGTCAAAAATGTGTGCATATGACTTTTGGGAAGGCAGTAACCTTTCATTATCGGAACTGTTACGCAGGAATTGTCCCATTTCCAAGCAGTTACCAGTTCACATTTCCTAGATGTGAAATGGGTACTTTTTTGCAAAACATGCTGAGAAATGTGTTGCAAAGGCTACTTCAGGGATGTCTTACATTTCTTCACATTTTTGCCAGGGGAAGAAATTTCCAGGGCCTGCTGTGCTGGTGACAGATGCTGCAGTGCTAATTCTGATACCAGATATCTTTCTGCAACAGGCAGGTGCTGCAAACCTCCAGAAAATGAGGAAAGGAAGCCTTGCATATCCTCCTCGCACAATTAACATCTCTCTCTGAGTACTGGTCAGCTTGCACTCATCAGTGGAAAACTGCACTTCAGCAAGGGCTACACCCCTGGAAAACAGTTGCCAAAAAGCACTAAGTTCTTCAGGGTCTTGGGGAGAGTTTTTCTCTTGTTTTGTTCACTTATATTCTGCTTCCTGGCAACACTTCTGTAATTTGAGGTCTGCTGGAGTACTTTAACACTTCTCATTTATCTCTTGTTTGTGTTTCATTTCTCTTTTGTAGGCTTAGACTTCTGTACCCCCCCCTCCCCTTAGAAAGAAAAGAAACCACACTGGAGAGAGAGAGAGAGCCCTGCATGGGTGTTGGAAGCCATTTCTGCTTGACCTTTGTTTCATCATGACAAATCATCATCCAAAATCAAAACATGTTTATTACTTCCCATCACTTGCATATAATGCAGGACCACTGTTTTAGTAAATTTGTTCTCAGACTGCAGAGAAGAGGAAGCTGGTAGGTCACAGGGGTTTTCAGCCTCTGATCAAGGTAGTTGGCCATCATGTGTATCTGTGAGGTCCCCAGCTGGGGAGCTGGTAGTCATACGATAACCACAAATTACATAAGTTGAGTTTTTGTGCCTTGCTTTCCCGCTGTGAAGTCAGCCTTTTAAATGTGAGAAATTTTCTCTTTTCATGAGAAAATGGAGGGTCTTCCTGGTCCACTTCTCCAGAAAACTATGACTGTCAGTGAATAAGGCATGGACAAAGGAAGCTGCAAGCTACTAAATTTTTTTTACAGTATGTCCTGGGTTGCAGTGTATTCTATTACCACCTTTGTGAGCTGTTGAAACCAGGTGGGGCAGTGTTTCTTTGCCTCCTCCCTCCAGACTATCTTCTGTTAATGGGCCCATCTGTGCCTTACCAAAGACTCATAGATAACGGGCTCTGGACTATCTCCTGTTAATGGGCCCATCT
>VZRR01013396.1:89551-131715 GCA_013398015.1 Oreocharis arfaki | reverse complement strand
TTATAATAATCCGGAGGGAAGGGGGTTGCATAGTCCATTCCAAGGGGGGCTTCTGCCTTCCTTAGCAGACGCCTGTCTTTCAAACCAAGACACAGTATTAAATACATTTGAAACAGCATTTCCCAAAAGTTCTCAGTCTCTGTAGTATTTGTAAAAATTCAGTCTAAATTCCTGATGTAAAATTTACATAGTAGACTTCCATGCAAGTAGGAAAGTTTGTTATTACATACCAAAATTAAATAATCCTATCTCTTTTACTGAGAGGGGTATTGTTTTGGAAAAGATTGCATAAGAGAAAATTATTGTAGCCTCTCAGACTTCAACCAGAAATCTAGGATGTGTTTTACTGTCTAGCAGCTCACTCATTTCATCAGATCTTTTAAGAGGCTTGTATGCCATGCAGGTTGTTTTGGTGCTGGCATTAACAGACCTTTAGTTCCACAGATTCCACTACTTTCCTTCTATGTTGGTTTGTGGGTTTGAGAGCTGTACAGCTTTGTTTCTGTTCTTTGGGCTTCCTCTGCGACTATACCTGTACAGAATATTTGATGCAAAAATAGCAAAAGAAAGACAAGTCATAGGAAATTATGTAGTATAAATCAGAGGCCCTTCAACCCTGTCTTAGGGAGGCTGTGCAAGTGCTATACATCTCCCACAGAACTCGTCCTGAGCCTATTTGTTTCCTTTCAAGAGCTGTTGTGATTGTGTGGTTTCACTGTGTGATTTAAACTAGTGCTGGCTCTTTTCAGTCATATATTGAGTGCACAAGGTGAATCAGGAGACTTTTCTCCTCCCACTGGTGTTCTGCTCCTTAGTAGGATGCTGCAACATGAATATACAAAATCTGGAGACCATCCGCTGAGCCTTAACACAGCTGTTGTTGGGTGCAATGTCAAATGTAACGGTGTTACTGAGAGGCGCACAAGATGATTGGGATGAGTATGTAGCACCTAAAGCGCAATCCTTCTGTTAACTGGCCAGTTTTAAAGCCGGTGGATGGTTGGGAAAGACTGGAAAGATTGATGTTTCAAGACATTTCGAGATGACTGTGTGGGGGAAGGGGCAGGTCAGGCCTTGCCCTGGTGAGGCAGAGCCCTGTCCCTCACCTCCCACCCCTAGAGCCTGTGTCCCATCCCACAGTGGTGCCAGTTGTGGGCACAGCACAGGTGATGCTCCCCACCCGCCTCTGAAGCCCCTAACCAGCTCCTGAGTGGCCAAATGACCAGGAGTCCCACCAGGGGGAAGGGCCCAGGAAGACCAAGGGGTATTGAAAGCTAAACATGAGGTAGTCACACTGTCTGGACCCTACCTCTCTTAGGAGTTTCTATCATCGTTGGAATGCAGGAACTAGTAGCTATATGTGTGCTTTTCTATCTTTTCTGTCTTTCTCTCTCCTTATTCTAATCCCCTCTTCTTGGAATTTTGAGTAATTTGAAATTGGATGCACTTACAGTTTGCGAAGTTGAATGGGCCAAGCTAATGCTTTGAGAAGCGTTTCATGTTCATTGAATGTTGCACTAAATCTTTTGCCAAAGTTCCTTGATTTTTCTGAAGTTGCTAGTAGCGGTTGCTAGTAGAAGTTTTGTGTTGTTTTGACCTCTTGAGAATATCTTGTTGGTATTTCTCTCGTGCATCTAACTCAAAATACATGAACAAAATTGTGAGCCCTTTTAAAACTCTCATTGAGTGAGTTGCTTGGGGCCTTACAGTGGTGGAAAATAACATTTTAATTTCTTCCAAAAAGTTGTGAAAACTGAGCAATGCTTATCTTCACGTGAAGAGATTATCTGCACCTTAAAAGGCACATGCTTTCAGTCATCACCTTATGTTTCCCTGCTTCAAAAGGCACGGTCTTTGTTTCCTTACCAAAATGAAGCTACCACAGGCTCCTGTGTTTTGCTTCTCTAGGCTCACATACTGTTAAGGTGCTGAGGTACTTCCTGTTTATCTACAAAAATCTCATCTTCCAAATCAAACTGGGCTCTCTGGGGATCTGATTAAGTCAAGGCTCAGCCTTGCTGTACAGGTGAACCAAACCATGTTTAGATTTCACTAGCCTTCACCCCTCTTGATGGTAAGACCCTTCTTCCTCGTGTGTTCAGTCTCATTCCAGGCCCCAGATGTCAGTTGTGGTTCTGGGACTGCTCTGAACAGACCTGGCAATGCTTTTCAGCTGGCTGACAGAGTGAAAGCTCTACAGGCCCAGACAAATGCACCCACTGCTGGAAACTCAAACAAGTAACTAGAAACCAACCTCAGCCTCCTGAATGTCTTTGGACTCTTCCCTACATGTATTATGGTATGGGCAGAGTACTTCTAAGTATCTTCTAGAACAATATTGTTTCACATGTATGTGTTCTCTGTAAGGATAGCCTTTCCCTCCTTCCTGCAAGGCCTGTATCCAGGTCATGTGAAGCCATTAGAGAAGGTTCATGCTTTTTGTTCAAATACATTTACAGTCTTCAATGAATGGCTGTTCGTGCTGTTCAAGTTTAAGACCAATGAAGTGCAATCTGGATCAGAGAAACAAAGTGACATGAAAAGAAAGAAAAATTAATATAATGAAGTGAAAAGAAGGAAAATTAAGTGGAACATAATGAAATCAAATGGAATGAAGTGCAGTGAAATGAACTGAAATTTAATGAAATTATATTAATTGAAAACTGGAGATTTCATTTCGTGAAAGGAAATGAAATGAGAAATCAAGGAATGAAGTTAAATGAGAAGAAAGGAAATTAAATACAATGAAATGAAATGAAATTAAGTGAAATAAAGTTAATGAAGTGCAGTGAAATGAATCGAAACTTAATGAAATTATATTAATTAAAATCTCGAGATTTCATTTCCTTTTGTGAAATAAAACTTCTTCCTTTCACCAAATGAAGTTTTATTTCATGAAAGGAAATTAAATGAGAAATCAAGGAATGAAGTGAAATGAAAAGAAAGGAAATTAAATATAATTAAACGAAAGGGAATGAAATGAATTGCAGTGAAATAAACAGAAACTTAAATTACATTAATTGAAATCTCGAGATTTTGTTTATTTTCATGAAATGAAGTAGTTACATTTCATGAAAGGAAATTAAATGAGAAATCAAGGAATGAAGTAAAGTGAAAAAAAAGAAAAGGAAATATAATTAAATGTTTTATAATGCTGTCTTGACTAATTCTGTATCTGTTGCGATGCTCTTACATGTTAGAAGTCTTCCAGAGCTTTCTCTCTTTAAGGCTTCCATCCTTGGATCCAGTGCACTGTACACGAAAGTATAACAGCATTTGCATATATATATGCAAGTATAATTGTTGCACGCAATAATAAATAATGCTTACCCCTCAGATATATATTTCTCATTTTCATGTTTTAAAAACTATCCTTTTCACAAAGAAATATTAGCTCAATTCTATAGATACAGAAACCAAAGCAGAGAGCCTGTTGAGCATTTCTGAGGTTATAGTGCAGCCTGAGGGGGAAGAGGGATGCACCACCACAGAGCCTGAACTATTTCCTTCACATTCTGTAACAAATAAGTAGTGCTGTGACTAGAAAGCCATTTTCCCATTTCTCAGACTAATCGCTAAGCCTACATTTCTGTTTGCTGGGTTGAATCCTAAATTTTAGCCACTGACTAGTCTTACTATGGTCTGATAAGATTAGTGACCTGGGTGGAGGCAGGAACTGAATTTTATTAGACACTTGTATAAATATATCTATTTATGCAGAACTAGCATAAGTGAAGTGGAAATCCTGTACTTCAGCTTTCAGAAAACCATTAAAACTTACAATGTGTAATTCCTCCTCTCTGTAGCTATGCTGCGTTTAAATGAATACTTTGAATCAGTGATGCTCCTTTTGATGTAGTATCAGGCACTTTTACAGGTCCAAGGCACAATTAGAAAGTTTGTTTCTGTCAGAAGGAAATGGTGTCCTGAACAGAAGGGTCTTTCCTGTGCTGAGGCCTGCACTTGGGTCACCACAACCCCGTGCAGTGCTCCAGGATGGGGCAGAGTGGCTGGAAAGCTGCCAGTCAGGAAAGGCCCTGGGGGGTGCAGGTCAACAGCAGCTGAATGTGAGCCAGGTGTGCCCAGGTAAGCAAGAAGGTAAAGGGCACCTGGTCTGTACCAGCAATGGTATGTCCAGCAGGACCAGGGCAGTGACTGTCCCTCTGTGCTGGGCACTGGTGAGGCACCTCCAATCCTGGGGTCAGTTTTGGGCTCCTCACTACAAGGGCATTGAGGTGCTGGAGCACATCTGGAGAAGGGAACAGAGCTGGGGAAGGGTCTGGAGCACCAGGAGCAGCTAAGGGAGCTGGGGGGCCTCAGCCTGGAGGAAAGAAGGCTGAAGGGGGACCTTCTTGTTCTCTACAACTCCCTGACAGAGGAGTTGAGCCAGGTGGGGGTCAGGCTCTGCTCCCAGGGAACAAGGGACAGGACAAGAGAAAACAGCCTCAAGTTTCCAACAGCACCAGGGGAGATTTAGATTAATTATTACAAAAAAAGAGTTGTTGAGCTTTGGATCAGGCTTCTCACAGAAGTGGCCGAGTCAATGTTCCTGGAACTGTGCAAAACCCTCAGGGATACAGCACTTGAGGACACTGTTTAATAGTGAACATGGAGGTGGTGCTGGGTTGATGGCTGGGCTTGAGGATCTTAAAGGTCTTTTCCAACCTTAACAATTCCACGATTCAAGGCATGCTATTACTGTCCTGAAATCTTCTGGGCAGTAGTGTGGAGATTGTACTCTCTTTTACTCCACTTCAAAAGGAGGATACTACTATGGAGTAATCTAGATGAAGAGTACTCATCCATGAAAAGGGATTAAGGTATCTGCCTTCAGATCAGCCACTGACCTTGTAAAGTAGTTTAAAATAACCAAAGTGATGAAACAGAGGCAATGCTGGAGTTTTAGCATCAGTAACTATAAAACAATACAGCTTGTTCCCTCCTGTCTTTTCAGTTAGACCTTTTTGATAATAGCTTTAAATCCTTTCCATTCTCTCCTACTCAAAACAAAAGGTCAAGGAATTTCTCCTCTCAAAGATCAACACTACCTGCTAAAAATACACAATCCAGTTATCAACAGCTAAAAATCTAAAAAAAATAGCTGTTGAGGTACAACCAGTTGAGCATGCTACAAACTCAGCATCTGAAAATTTATACTATTAATTTCTAGAAGCTTATCACACACAGGAAGAGAGAGCAATCCAGAGACTACAGAGATTGACAAAATTTATTTATTTATTCCCCACTTTTATTGACTTTTCAAAGAAACCCACCACAAATACCATCCAGGCTGGAATATACTAGGTATGCTACCACTGTTAAAAAAAAAAGACATGAAAAAAATGTATAGTTGAAGGCTATTAAATTCTGATATATCTGCATGTTCACTTAAGAGTCCGTATCATTCTCAGACAGTGGAACATTCAGTGATAGCTAATTTGCCAGCTCATGAAGACAAACAAGGACTGATCAGCATGTCTGCCTTCCCTTTAAAAGCCAGTCAGCAATAAATAGATGGTGTCGTTCATTGTCATGCAGGAATGATTGTGGTCTCTCTACCTAGTGGGGCTTCTGGGTTTTCATGATTTTAGGCTACTGGATGGTTGAGGAGTATTGGGAAAAAGAAACTTTTAAAGGTGAAAGTTCAGTTTATTAGAACAAGCTGTGTTTAAATTTTATGCTTTAACAGATTATCAGCATAGTTTCATGCCTTAACGTCTAACAGCAACAACATTCTTTTTTCCCCCATAAAAGGGACTATTATGAATGCATTATAATCAAAAATCAAATCTTTATACCACCTATGTTATATCCAGCTGTTATATTAAGAGGTATCATCTGGGTTAATTACATAATACCGTGTTAGAATATGCATAAAATAAGAGGTTTTAATCAACTATGCTGTGGCTTAAACACCACTTTTTAGACATAACTCTGCATTATTTCTGAATTTTTAATATATCTTAAAAATATACCAATTAAAATAAATTATTGTTATATATTTCTTTATATAAAAAAAGCATCTTCAAACTTAGAAAAAGCCAGTCCAGAGGTAAATATGTGTCATACTCCACTAGTGAAGAATTTGAAGTAACTGACATTATTTCCAAATAGCTTACTTCTTTCAACATACAGTTTATTGCCTGCTCTTTATTTCTTATTTAGGCAACAGAAAGAAGAAAGAACATTTTGTTTCACAAGAATGTCTCTCGACAGAGTGGACAGGTGGATTTGTTGCTGGATGAGAACCATTTGTACTGAAAAAGAGAAATACAGCTGTTTAATATACAAAGGCAAGCTGAGTATCAGAAACACTGGTAGATCATCAATAATAACCATTATTGCCAGGGATCTGTGTTGTTAAGCTGCACCAGGGGAGGTTTAGACTGGACAATAGGAAGCAGTTCTTCACAGGAGTGACTGGGCATTGCATTGGGCTGCCCAGGGAGGTGGTGGAGTCACTGTCCCTGGAGAAGTTTAAGACTGGATGTGGCACTTAGTGTCATGGTCTAGCTGACAAGGTGGTGTTAGGTCATAGGTAGGACTCGATCTCAAAGGTCTTTTCTAACCTAGTTAATTCTGTGACTCTGTGAATGTAACTATCAAAACATTAACTACACTTTAAAAAAAACCCAGCAAGAAACAGTTAAAAAACCATTTTCACTCATACACATATGCATCTGTATATGTACATATTAGACATGCATTGTGCAGCAGCTCCTCTCTCATTACCTGCCCTTACATCTTGGTAACCAAATCCACAGAAATAATTTATGAGTTCAGGTAATCCCAGATACTCCAGTGACAGAGTAGAAAATTGTTGGTACTACAGTAGACGTTTCTGGTTTACTATATTGATAGCCAGGCTGGATGGGGCTTGGAGCAGCCTGGTCTAGTCAAAGGTGTCCCTGCCCATGGCAAGGGGTTGAAACAGATGAGCTTTAAGGTTCCTTTCAACCTGAACTGCTCTATGATTCTATGATATTTTGCCTACTTAGAAAGATTTATTCCAGGTACTTACCAAGCAAGCTGAATGAAACTTCTTCTTGCATGTTCTGCAAGCTTTTTTGGGAAGAGAATAGTTTGAACCATGAATGACTGAAAAGCAGATCATGCAATCTTCAATGCCTTCAAAACGTTTATCCACATTATTTTTCCACAAAGATAAGCCTTCCATAATACTTCCATTCTAACAGAGGGAAAAGAGCTGTTAATACTGTAGAATTCCTTTGGATTATTCCTGTTGTAGTCATAAAAACATGAAGGAAACAAAGCCTAAAGGATTTATAATCTGAAATTACATGCAATACATGCAGTGCATAATTTATAATACTCTGATCTACAGAAATGGAAGTATTCATCAGAGCAGGAAGAGTGTATTCAGGAGAACTTAAAAAGGGATTTTGAAATTTTCAGTCACTGCTTTGTTTTGTTCTAACCACAGATGATGCAATTTCAGCAACCATCAGTCTTTTAGAGAATTCCATGGACTGAGTTTTTGGTTTGATTTTTGTTGTTGTTTGTTTGGGGTTTTTTTTCAAATTATAGTTGAGATGGTACTGCCACACAGGAGAAACACTGGCCCACATCTTAAGAGATCTAAATTTTCAACTTGGGCACTGGATTTAACAGGACCTAGCAGGCTAACCATTTTACATTTTACCTCTGTTAATGTATCTGGAGAAAAGCAGGTAAGAGTGACCCAATTATATGAAGGCCTTTGCAATCTACTGACGAGATCTGTTACACAGATCTATACAATACTGCATTACTAGGAACATCTTTCTGCTATAAGGACTTTTTAAGTTTTCAAAACTAGAAGCTTTCCTGAAATTCACCTGATGTGTAAGATATGTGCTTAACTGCAGCATCCAATTGCGCCACTGCTGTACAGCCACACCAACCCTCTTTCCACTCTCAACTGTTATGGATCCCAGGGGATAATTTGATGGAAGCTGTATTATTAGTTCAATAAAGATATCATCAACGGAATAGGTAGCAATGACTTCTCGTGCTGCAGACCGAGCTTTTACCTTTGAAAAAAAATACACATATTAAAAAATGCCACAGAGAGATACTTACCATCTCTAGTCTTTGTGTATATATATGGATATAGATATATATAAACTATAAATACATTACTATACTCAATAATTTTTTTAGATCAGGTAAACACTTTTTTCAAAGAAAACAAAAATCTACTCATATCTTGGCAAACTAAAAAGTAATTACCAGCCAGTTTTCAATATACTGATGGTTTACATTTTTAATAAACAAAAAAGTAATATATTGATAGCAGTACCTTCCACTTACTTCCTCAACTTCTCCAACATCCTAAAACCCATTCTTTCCTTTTTTTCCAAGCAGAATATTAATAAACATCAATTTAATATATTGATACCAAGCAAAATTATGTCTAATCAGTCATTTAGAACAAAATAATTGCAATCATATAAAACACCCACAACCACAGTCTGGTTCTGAAAAGTAAAATTTCTCGAAATTTTGCAAAAAACCCAAGTAAAGAGAAAGAAAGGAGAAAAAGTCTTACTCACTGTCATGCCATTAAATAACTGTGTGCTAGTCTGAACAGAAGATATTTCCTGGGAGGAGAGCACACTGCTGACATATTTGCTTGTGAACTTATCCACAACACTGAAGACTCGCTTTTCACAGCTATTCCACCACAGCCTCACCATGGCTGGCAGGTCTTTCAGCGTTATATGGTACACAGAGCAAGCCAAGTGTGGGATCTGGGATGACAGCACCCCTGTCCCTGGGAGGGAAAGAAAAGGTGTTGAAAAACTCTTAATATATTAGTCACAGATGTTGGTGGCTCCACGCCACATACAAAAATTCTGATTCCAATATAATTGTGGAATTTCATGTACATATTTCTATTATTGCTATTTTAAGGGCTTGTTTGACTCAGCCCTTCTTTCAGCAGGCTGGTTTCTTTGTTCCTTAGCCTGACAGTCCACACTTTGGAACTCACCTTCTAATTTAGAGACTGAACACTAAGTGGACACCAGAAATCAACAATAATTTTATATTGTAGAAATCACAAAACACTCACTTTGGAGCAAACAAACAATAAGCTGTTTGGAGGACAGCTAATCACAAAACACTCACTTTGGAGCAAACAAACAACAAGCTGTTTGGAGGACAGCTGAGCTTTGTAGGCATGCATAGAAATGGCGTCAAGTTTGCCTTGGAAGTTCAGGTCGGGTATTAGGAAAAAATTCTTGGCAGAAGGAGTGGATAAGCATTGGAACAGGCTGCCCAGCGAAGTGGTGGAGTCACCATCCCTGGAGGTGTTCAAAAAACAAGCAGATGGGGCACTTTGTGATACGGTTTAGAGGGCACAGTGGTGTTCAGTCAAAAGGCGAACTTGGATGATCCCAGAGGTCTACTCCCCTTTAATGATTCTGTGAGGAGATAAGGGAAGTCTTTCCCTTGTGATGTCACGTTAGTAGTTCTTTCTTACTGTCATCCAGATAAATTGTTCTGCAACATACAGTGATGTCCAAGCAAAAAATTAAGAAATGGAAACTCCATTTCCTTGCTTAAACCTGCAGAGCTACATTTAAAAAAAAATTAAGGGACTTTAAAAACGTTCTTTTTTTCATGTTTCTTAGCTAAAAAAAGCAGCATATCTTCTCTCATCTGATTAACTGGGTCTTCTGACCAGCATGACAAAAACAACACACAATTTAACATCTCAAACATTTTAAAAATATATAGTAAAATTAATCTTTTTAATTTATATATTGAAATACAAGAAAATTCAGAAATTTTATTTAGTATTTAAAAAATATATCTAGAAGCAATGGTCTCAGAATAAATCACACATTTTTAGTGGTTTGAAATCTCTACGTTCAGGATTCAATAGCGGTAATGTATTATTCCTGTGTTTCGTTTTTCTTGGTTTCTCTGACAAACATGTCGAGTTTGGTTAAGTTTCATATGAGGAGTGTTAGCCAAAGATTTTTAAACATACATATGGTATTTGCCTCTCCGTGTATTTGTTTTATAGGTAAGATTTTCTAAATAAGTATTTTTAAGCAAAAAAAGCATATTTAAATTTAACAACTCTCTCAAACGCACAAATACAATTTTTACTAACCTTTGACATCTAAATTAAGATCTTCAGTAAAGAAGGTTTTTGTGTCCTTATTTGGAACTTCTGAAGCTGGCCCAGAAAAGACAGGGTTTTCAGGCATAAGCCTGAACAAGTGGTAAAGCAGTTTATTCAAGCTTTTAGTTCTTCTGAGGTATTGTGAGTAGAGAACTCGCAGCTGGTAGCATTAAAAAAAAATTCACAAAAAAACCACAACACAGTAAATACAGCTTACTCTGTAAATAATACAAATATATCCTTGCAGGGAGGAAGAGCAACACTGTGATTCAGAACTAGTGTTTAGAAGAGAAGTTTAGTTCTCTGCACCGTTTTGAATGATTAGAAGACTATAATATGTACCAAGCTTGTTTGAAAATGCAAGAAAGAGTCATCTTTCAATGAATCTTAATTCTTCATTGCTCTAATTTTACCACCCTCAACTACAGCAGTGCAGAAATCAAAGTCTGTTGATGCTTTCAGAATTCCACTAATTTCACAAAAACAAGGAATAAGAAGTTACATAATTAAAAGAATAAAAAGGGTGGATGAAACTTCGAGATTGAAACTAAATAAGTAGGTTAAGAAATTCAGTTAAAAAGAAAAGACTCTGAATATACACCTGAGAAGAAGCTGCTTTAAAGAAAGCTAATGTTAACTTCCAAGTGAGAAGATATCCTAGAACAAGGCAGAACTCATCGCTCAGGGGTTGAATAACTGCAAATTCTCCAACCGGAATGCATTCCAAGATGTTTTCTAGCAAGAGTTCTTGAGTGGCCAGGATAGACATAAGAGCTGCTGGAGGTGATCTGTGGAAAAATGTTATCTGGAATAGTAAACTCAAGTTTTGCGCACAGCATGAACTGAATTTATGTGAACTGCCTTCCTAAAAAGTCATGAAAGTAAAGCCATGCACACAGAACATAAAATGAGCCCTTTATTACAGGAAAATTTACTCTTTTTTTTTCCCCTGAAAGAGATAGTTGGTGTTTTTACTTTCTTAAAAGACAAATTAAAACTGAACACTGATCACTTCATCTGGAAGTGGTCTATGGCTGAGCTGATTTAATGCACACCATGGACAGCTGCTTCGTTTGCTTTCTCTGGAGTCACACCAACAAAGGAGCAACTGAACAATGATCTCCTAATCACTGTCGGCTCTGGGTTGAAAAGCCTTTTGCAGCTCTGCAGTTAGGAAAGGTATTTATCATTCGGCTGAGGTTAAAAAGGAATTTTAACCACTTACTGCATTCCCTCTTCAAACCACAGACTTCATTGGATTCAAGCTGTATAAAACATACAGGTTGATTTTGTTCAGTTTCAAGTAACTGAAGTTACCTGTGCAGATGGACACAATCTGAATATAAGTAAAAATTTGCCAAGATTTTCTAATATGAAGCATATATACAGCATTTAGTCCCATAACTGCACCTAAAAACAACTGCAAATACTGTCTCCAGTTTTAGTGCAAAGGCAGATGGAACCAAAATATTTAATATTTTAAATATTTATACCTTATTGTCATAGCCATGCAATCTTTTTCTTTTAGCATCTCCTGGCTGACAACTACTTTGCTGCAAATTTCAATCTCATAACACATTTTAAAATTATGGAAAACAGTCTTATAAAAGGTGAGGGAAAAAATACACACAATGCCAATTCCTCCTCTTCATCACCATAGGACTTGAGATCTTCATCATCAAATTTTGGCAATTCAGGCATTAATCTACAGAAATATGGAAAGGAAGTCAGGTTTAATTTTTAAATTATTTTTAATAAACTATTTTAAGATATGTGATGCATAGTTTTTGTTTATCAATGTCAGCATTACTGACAGGCAATAAAATAATGGCAATTATTCCTTAACAACAATACAGAATCTTTAAGAGACATGTCACCACTGCAAAGATGGTTCATGAGTGACAGCCAATGAGCATGTATCCTTGCTCATTTCTCTTTCCAGACCTCTTACTTCTCCTGAGTCATGCTAAAATAAAATCCTCTATCAGAATAAAGCTACTGCAACTTTATGCCTCAGTATAAGTGAAAGATAATGGTGGCTGGCTTAAGGCATCTGCCTTGCAATCTGCATTTTGGGGAGTCAAATGCACATGACATACTGTTTTTCAAATTCTATATTGTCTCTCTAGATATTACAAATATCCAAGAAATTCACAAGAATACTACCTATTTATATTCACTTTCTTACCTAAATTAGTGAAAATAAAAACATCATACTATTTAATGGTAGTGTCAGGCCCAGATCAAACATGCAATATTTCAGTTTACATTTTAGGATTCTATGAGTGCTAAAATAAGGGTTAAAAATAAATACCTTTATTAAGTCTGCTAATACAGTTAACTTTAGCATTCATAGTTTTATATAGTGTCCTCCAAAAAAGAACACGAATTGCCCAGCTAAGCATTTTCTCCCATAATGGAACATGATTTTGCTACAAGTGCATACTCCATAGCATATTTTTTTCAAAAAGGGGCTATAGGGTTGAGAGGTGACAGGAGTGAGAAATTTGTTGCTTCTTACTTATGCAGCATATGGTAGACAGAAACCTGTACAGGTCGAGCCCGGAAAAGCAACAATGGAGATAGTGTGTTCAGTAGAGTCTGGAGTTTATCTGGAAGATTTGTCTTCTGGCCTGCAACAAACTTCGGTGGCAGCTTATGGTTTAACAACTGGTCCTTTGAGATGTAAGTTAGAGCTTCACCCAAAGATGTTAACACAGAGTTCTGAAAAGAACCTTCTGATGCGTTTTTGGTTTCTCCTATTTAAAAGAAGACAAGCTGTGATACAGGATGTATGGACGATACCATAAACAAGCTCTGCTGGAAACAACTCAAGACTGCACTTTGCAGGTTCCACCTAATCTTAACAATCTCTATGTTTCATGCAATTACTTTACTAATCAGCATGTAAGTGTTAATAAAACTGAGTTGTTATAAACTCTATTTACATAATATTCCTATAAATTCAAAAATGTGGTCTGTTCAGTTCCATTTCAGAACAGCCTGGCTGTTATCCCCTTGTCATATACTTGCCTGTGATTTTCACCAACAAAGGTAACAGCAAATTGTGAATTCCCTCAGAAAAGAATTCTTTCCATTCACTGACCAAGTTCCTAGGAAGATTTGCAGTAGTGTCAGGAGTTGCAGCCTCAAAGTAAGCGCTAACGGCAGATGCCAAGTCACAACTGACACAAGCAAAAATCTGCACAAGCGGGACATGGTAAAGCAAATAGCTTTCACTTGTTGTCTAGGAGGAAATAAACAAAGAGGAAGATTCCTTAACCATAAATTTGCTTTAAAATATGTTTCACATTTCCTGTCTACACCAGAAGGTGTAATTTCAAAAGATGATTCAATTGCGAGAACCATTTGAAAATTATTTGGGGTGGAGAGGTGTGTTTAAAAATAGAATTTGTACTTTATTAAGACTTCCTGAAATGAATTTACAAGTCTAACTAACATTTAGAACTATGGATTGTTTCCATTATAAAGCCTTCCTTATAATGGCAAAAAGAAAAGTCAATTGACAACACGCTACTAAAAACTAGAAATTACTGAAGTACCTATAAGGAGAATATTTCCTCTCCCCCAGAACAGATGCTTTCTTTTCATTTTTGTTCTTACTAGTTCCCTCAGAAAGGAGTATCATTATCGATTAAAAATACTCCCTACTTAGTCTACACAACAAGATTTTCTTAAAATCTTGTTGTTTGTCTGTTTTTAAATAAAATACATACTTCTGAGGCACATACCATTAGGGAAGATTAATCCTGAGACAAAGGAAGGTCACATGAAGTTTCCAGCCTGCCCTTCTAAGTGCGTAGCTGACAGAGTGAGAGATTCTGTATCTTTATTTGATTAATCAAGAAGTAGTCAGCTGTCTACTGACAATACTGACTATCTCCTAGCAGCATTAGAACGTAACTTTTATGTTTCATGAGATCAGTTAAATACTGAAATGCAGACACTGCTTTTTATTCAGTTAATTTTGTTAGACTGTGTCTTAGATGAATATTATTTTTCAACATGGAGACCTACAGCAGACATATTTCAAAAATTATTCTCCAACTAACAATGCCATTATTAAATATCATATTACTTGAAGAGTGAGCTGATTTTATCTCCAAATACAAAAAGAAACGGGACAGTATCATTGCTTGTGCTTTTAAACCACATATGACCTTTGTCCAAAGTCCAACATAAACAGGATTTTGTGCAATTCTTTTTAACATTGTATCAAGTATTTGGTACCCTGAGATTGCAGTGTCCATGGCATATGCAGGGAATAATCAAAAAGGTAAGTACATTGAAAGTGAAGATGCTTCCATATTACCTCTAACCAAGCCAGCATGGAGCACATCAAAAAGTCCCACTCGTTATCAGCCAAAGGAGTTGTGGAATATTTCAGCAACAAGGGAAGGTAACGCATCATCTCAATGTTGAAACCAAGCAATGGAGCACTTGTTTCTTTCAGATTGCTGTAATAAAAATACAACCAAAGCTTATATAGCTTCATGTTGTAGACATGAGTATTTGTATTCTTGCCTTCACTCCTCCTCACAGGACAAATTTGTCTGGCACCACCATACTCTGCCCTATGTGCTTTTGATATTCTGTCTTTCAAAGGTACAGTGCAACATTAGCTGCCAAGTCTAAATAAGATTCCTAAATTAGAGATTCCTAAATTTCTACAATTTACACATTTGCTCGAGCAATATACTTACATAAACTACGAAACTTAGCAATTTTAATTAAATCAATGCAAGAAAAATAATCATTTTAAGTTACTAATTTAGGAAAAAATATTAGCCCTCAAGTGTCCAAATATTACACATTACAAGTTTAGGTTACTAGGAAGAAATTCTTCCCTGTGAGGGAGGTGAGGCCCTGGCACAGGTTGCCAGAGGAGCTGCAGCTGCCCCATTCCTGGAAGTGCTGAAGGTCAAGCTGGATGGATCTTGGAGCAACCTGGTCTAGTGGAAGGCGTCCCTGCCCATGGCAGGGGGTGGAATTGGATGAGCCTTAAGGTCCCTTCCAAGCCAGATCACTCTATGGTTTTATGATTATTTTGAAACTTTGTTGCCTGGATTTTTCTCAATACAGTCAAGACAAATAAATGTCAGTATATTTTCACTCCTTGCTGGAAGCTTTTCAAGTTACGTTTTTGGGTTTGGAATTTTTAAAGACGAACACAATTAAGCTTGGCATGCAAGTTTTCTTCCTGCTGCCAAAATAAGCAATCAGAACTTGGAACTGAATATCCAGCAACATCTACAGAAGTTGGTCAGTTCTGAATGCATTTGAAAACAACTGACATCTTTCAAAAGCATTTACAAAGCTCTTTAGTTTCCCAGCCTTCAACCATCCAGGTAATTGTCTGCAGCATGAGTTAGTAAATACCTAATAACAGATATATTACACCAAGGGTTCTACAAAAGCTTAAATATGTCATGTTGGAGCAGTAGACAGCAGTTGTACAGATTGATTTTGTTTTATTAATAACTAGCCTTTATTTTTAAACTCTTGTCTTAGAAATAATTTAAAAAGTCAAATTATCTCAACGTTGCACCCACCAGCTAAAGAGAAAGCTGTCCTCATTATCATTGTGCCAAGACATTAAGATTTTCAGTATTGCAGGTAACAGATGATCACAATCAATACTTCTATCTTTCAAGCAGGAGTTCAAAATGGAAAGACACCCAAACGCTCCTACGGCATAATAAAAATGTACACTCAATAGTCTTAATTATCAAGACAAAACAAATATTGGAATGTGTGTCAATAGAACTTAATTTTAATATCATAAGACAGTTTGGATAATACCTAAGCTTTCTCCTTTGAACACTTAATCCACAGATGTCATTGCTAAATCAAAACACTATATCCAATCCAAACTTTAAAAAAAACCCACCTCCTATAAGATTAAGTGATAGTTTATAAAATTTTAAAAAAGGAAAAATACCTGCTAAGATGGAAATCTCTTTGTGCTACTAAAAATATAGTATGCTAAGCAATAATTTGGACAGATAATTAAGACAATGCAACTGAAAGTTGTGAATTTCTTCCATTCTTCTTCCATGATGAAAGATGTGAAGNATAATTTGGACAGATAATTAAGACGATGCAACTGAAAGTTGTGAATTCTAATATTATTGGAATGTTAATTGGAGTTGTAGTTGGAATGTTAATTTTTACTTTTAGAGTGAAGTACAACTGTAGCATTAGTCCTGTTTTCCATTCTTAAGAAGAACTGTATTTATCTAGATTTCTTGGAGAAAATGAACATTTCCAACAAGCACAATGACACAGAAATAAGGTAAAGTACATATGCATAGCAAAACCAACCAAACAAACCCCTGCTTCACTTAAACAACTTAAGCAGCATTTTCCTGACCTGAAAAGAAAGAGACCATTGGAATGGTAAGCCTACAACCTACATCCCACTTAATGTGAATTTGGACAGGAATCCCTAGAAAATTAAGAAGTAGCAGAAGGGAAACGCTGATTACAAATAGAAGGCCCCCACAACAGAGGAGGAGTAAGGATTCTTCCATTTTTTTTCTGTTTAAAGTTTCACAGACACATTTGTTTGCCTCACTGGTTCACTGAGAAAGCTAGGAAGTCTCAACTAAGTTGAAAGAGTAGGAAACTACCATAGTAGAGATTTTTAAGACTCCTCTCAATTGCTGCATGACACTAACACTGACAATTTTCACACCTGAAGAACAAACATTTGAAGAACTCATGTGAAATCCTGAGAACACTGCCAAGGGACAGATGTCCACAGTTTAAAGTAACCAAAGATATGTTTTTTTTCAATTTAAGTAAGCACAGTTCTGTCACAAAACACAAAACCTACATTTCAGTTTTCATGTAGACTGATCAATAAGAGCATGTGCAAGAAAACACAAAAGCAGTAAGAGACAAAAACAGAAAGGACTTTCCTCTTAAATAACTTCTAATTCATACAGATAGAAGGACTGTGTGTGAGCATTTCCAAGTAATTTTCTTGAAAAGCAGCAAGTTTGTGAAAACACAGACCCAAATTAAGTAGCTATAGTCAAAGCAGTCAATAATACATCTCAGTCACCTCTTAAGTAATTTTCCACAGCTGCAGACAGTTAATGTAGTGCAGTTTTCAGTTGGAGGAGCTACTCAAAAATTATATGTAAACTGTGAAAGAATTCTTGGCAAAGCATCTAAAAACAATCATGACCAGCTGACAATAGTAATATTTTTGCATGCAGTGTAAAGCCTAAATGGTTCATGGAAAACTTTAATATTTACAGACGTGCTTATGTAAGATAGATCAATCTAGAAGTACAGCAACATCAAGATGCTTTTAATAATATCAGTCTAAATCTTTTAGTTCTAATTTTGTACCTGGCAGTAGAGCTTGTAATTTCTGAATGACACAGAAAACTACTATGCCAAACAGTCTACAAGAAATAGGCAAACTGAAAAGGCATTTCTTTCTAGGAAAAGCAATATAATAGTAAATATGTTTTATCTAAAAGCTAACATTATTACAAAATAATGTTCTTAAATTCTAATGAACTAGACTGAGGTAAGAACATACTCACCATCAGTGCTGGAAAGCTCTGTCTGTGTACACGTCATAAGTTTGGCCACACAATGGAAGACAAGTTCTCTCTTTTCGTCTTCAATTAAGAAAGGTGATAAACACTGAAGTGTATGCAAACTACCCTCTGTTAATGGAAGGAACCTATTCATACAAGCAAAACATCAAGAATGAAACGAACTCAAAAACTAAACTAGGAATCAAAGTATCAGTTAGTTCATAATGATGTAATATCCTCTGACATAACTAATCCCACATGCTAAAGTGAGTCTGACTTTCACACGCCACACACATGTACCACTTCATTTTCAGCCTTCAGTTGTCATTGGTCAGAATCAGGATTATTTCACACTATCAACATTCGCAACAAACCACAAGTTTATAGGCAACAGTATTAAGATACCCTTCTGTTGTCTTGAAAAGTTCTTTCCTCTCCCAGGATAGAGCATTCTCAGCATGGATCACTTTGGCCATGGTTAAGGACCAGAGTCTGCCATGAGCCTCTGATCTTCAAAGAAGAAGAAAGACCCTGGTTAATATATACAGATGCTCGGGGTTCACCACATAAGCATTTGGATGCATTCTGAATCAACACACAGATGGAAACACAGTGGCACTCTATACAACACAAACTGTGAAGACAGCTAAGAGTTGTTTCACTTGTTCTCACATACCTGTCAAATATAGTTTGCTGCAGGCTAGATGTACTACTCAGAGTACTGAACTCTTCATATGTAATGTGCATCTCTTCTAACATATGAAGATATTCCAGAAGCAGATAAGGAGGAGTCTCCAGTTCTTCAATCCATTGTAATGAGTACAAAAGTTCTGCAACTAATTAAACAACAGCTGTTGTTTATAAATGACTACTGACTTGCATAAGTAAGAAGTCTCAGGTCAAGTTTTTGTTGTTTTTTTTAATATGTGTTTAATGCATTAAAGATACTATTTTTACACGCAATCTCAGGTGCTTCAGAGCATGAACTGGGTATTTGCCATTGTATCATAATATACAAGAGAAAAAAGGCTACAGTAATCTATTCTAGATATTCAAGAAATTTTAAAGCAAATTAAGCATGACATGACTCCTCTCTGTTCTCCCCCTTGTTTTAATATATATTTCTTGCAGACAAAGCAATCAATATTTAAGTCCAGAAGAAAACCAAGCAAATTTGGTAAGAGCTAGCATGTAGTTCCTTCATTAGCTGACAAAGACCCATACTAAACAACTACACTTTTCATCATGGTGAGACTTTTGGAGATGGAATTGTAATTTGATAATGCTGCATTTAATTTGAGCATTCCAAAAATAAAAGGAAACTAGATTCCACCTCATGGAATTAAGAAAAATTGTTGTCTCAAACTACCTTTACATTATGGTTAAACCCTCAAAGGCGGGATACAGTTCTTATTGCCCACTCATGCCAGTGCACGGTGTGTTTTGGCAATGAACAAATCTGAAGTTCATTGAAAATTCATACTTCTCCTAGTTCAAAGTTCTGTTCAGATAGGACGTATATAACCAAAAGAGGTCCAGGAATATAAACACTACATTTGTGCATACTTTTAAAGGAGACCTGAACAAAAAAAAACAGCAGCAAAAGGTAAAAGGATAATTTCTCCTACCCGTATGCCAAACTTTAACTATGCATTTCTAATTTTCAGTTCAGGTTACAACTTCTACAAAATAAAATTCCTTCAAGTTTTACCATTGTAACTTACTTATATTATCAATCTTCTTTCTTTCAGCATCATCATTTCCATGGACTACACCATTTTTCAATTGAAGTAGTACCATTTTACTTAATAAGGCTGAAGTACACAGATGGCCTGGAAGTTTAGTTGTGACATACAGCTTGACATTTGATCCCAGAGGTTCACAATTCATACTAAGCCTTCCTTCCAAAAGAGGCTTGTGCATCCACTGTAATATATGCATAAAAAGAGTTTGAAAAAATACTTTTATCTGTTTAACCTTGAAAATTTAGAATTATTAAGGAATAACCATGAAACATACACAATGACATCAAAAGCACAATGGTGAGGATGACCCACTCTAGTGTATTAAAAACCTAATTGCAAAGCAGTAATTTGGAATTGCACTGCTGCCTCAGACCAAATACATTTCTTTAGAAATCTATGTATTTTACAAGAAATTCTAGGCCTACCGAAGATTGGTGGCTGGACAGGAAATTTATGTCCTTCCCCACTCTCTACTCTATGTATGTCAGCATTTTGTTGATAGTTAGCACACCATGTTCCTCTGCAGATATTGATGTCTTTCATAAAATTAATATTTATGAAGAATTAACTTAGAGATAAGAACATCTTCACAATGTATACTCTGTCAGATAAAATTGCTGAATTGTAAAGCAAGTTGCTGGTGTTCCATGAAGAAAAGGGTAATTTCACGGATTTTGATTTTTCTCCAGTAGTACTGGATGGGTCCATAAACACAGAGATTTTGTCCTTTTTGTGGACAGAGGCTGAAAAGAACATCTGCACAAACACATGGTAAGTGCAGTGCCATGTAAAAAGAAAGAATGCTTACCACCCCAGGGGACAGAGGCTTGAGGAAAGATTGACCACCCTGTGCAATCCATTATCATTTCCATACCTCAGAGCACAGAGACTCGTGTAACTTTCCCCACTCAGTTTTGTTCGGTGTGACATGCTCAACATAAGCCCTCACAAGATATCCAGACTGTCCATCAGCCTCCATGAGCTTCAACAACAGATCACTGACTGCAGAGATCAAAACCTGAAGACTGAGAAAAGGAGAAAACGCTGCAAACAAGTTTGGCACTATCCATTAAGAGCCACCTGCATATTTTCCACGGATACAATGCTCCCTATATGCTGTACCAGGGGTGGTTTAAGTTCCGCTCTACCCACTGCCTCCAACAAAAAGTCTCTCAGTAATACAGACGTCAATTAAACAAAGGCTAGTATAGCACTGATCCTGGTTTGTTTTGGAGAACAACACATTAAGGAACAGATATGTGCATCCTAATTACCTTTTAACATCCAAAGAGGAAGACTGAACTTGGTTCTTGACCCATAGGGCAGCTTTAAGCAAAAAGGTGCTCTGTTTCTGAGTGGTTTGAAGCTGATGCACAAGTGAACTTACACCAGACATCCAAGTGTGTTTTAATTTGCATACAAGTAAAAGTATTGTACAGAAAAGAGAAAAGAAAACAAAACAACAAGAAATGGACAAGCAAAACCAGTACAAACAGGTAAACCCTAATTACGACCTACAGCATACAGCAACAAGCACATGTCTAAAGATCCTAGAGTAGGAAAACAATTCTCTTTTCTGTGGTTACATGCAAAAACTATCAGGGGCACATACACAGCTTTCTCGTTGCAGAGAAATTTTAAATTAAGTCTGACAAACAGGTAAGATTTAATTTAATTAAGATTAAGAGTGATGTTCCTGTTGTCTGCTACCATATGTCCACACGGTCTTCAAAACCACAGATCTTTCTACCCAAATACTGAACATTCACAACATCAAGAGTCATTTATAAAGCAGCAGCGGCTTCTAAGTTAGTACTGCCATGCTTCACTTCTATGACAACGCTGAAATATTGTATTTACTTGTATTAATGTCAGAAAATGCATGTACCAATTTAACACTCTCAAATTCTGCATTCAAAGAATATAAATCAGGATCTCAGCCTGAAAATGAGACATTGGTAGAGAAAGGAATGGATCACAATTTGTCTGGGCAACTCGGCCAATATAAATGGTTTCAGAATAAATACGTGTTATCTATAATGAAGCAATTGCACATATTTTTTCATAGACTCCCCAGATTGCAAAATGAACAAAAAATGCTCATTTTTTATATTTCATAGACTTTAAGTAACTTCTGTAACACTCCAAAAAGGTGTGCAATATCACAGCCTCCAAGTTAGCTGATACTGACATCAAAAAAGCTTCAAAATCCTTGTAAAGATGTACAGGACTTGATGCTTAGTCATAACTATGGGCACTGTAAATGAAAGCACATATTTTTATGTCAGTTACAGCTGCAAATGCTCAATGTATGTGAATTCAGTATTCTATCACATGATTTTGTTTCATGAAAAGGAAGAATTTAGATGTAATCATCACCTATGAAAAAGCTCGGATGAAGTGCTTTTACCAGATTACCTGTCAAGTGTGTTGCATCCTGCCTCTGGGCACACAGCTGGAAGATGGTAAGGAGCAAGTCTTCTGAGGATGACATCAGCAAACACTCTTTCACTGAGCTGAAAAAGCTCGAGGCCACGTCGCAGATGAAAGATACTGATGGTTCAGTATTTCCAGCTTCAGAAAGATCCTTTGCTTTAGACAGAGCTGCCTGAAGTTTATCAATAATCTTTTCAACAAAAGTTTCACCAATGAGTGATTCTATTGGGCAGAGGAAAAAGACAGTGTGCTTTGATTACTTGATAAACATGACCATGCAAAGATGTCCTTTTAATATGGACCAATTTGATTCCTATTTACTAATTTTGAAAGTAAAATAAAGTGCAAAGCAGTTTCAGTCTAATGGATACCTAAACTCTCTTATTTCACAGACACCAGCCAATGTTTCACACTGCCAAGTATCTTCTCTCCAAAGCAGCTGAAACAGCTTTGAAAAAGGTATATAAAATAGAGCAAGTACAGAGTGATCCCTCCTCCTTTTATGCCTTCTTAGCTTCTGGCAAGCAATTGTGAGCCCAAGATTTCACCAGAGTATTGCATACAGCCATGAACATGCTTAGTTCCTTTTTCATGGGATACAAGCAAGCCAATTCCATTTATCCTCAAACTCCACAGTATCCTGTGGCAATAAGTTCCATTATTTAATTATAAACTGTATGAAGAAGTGTACTTTTCTCGTCCCTCAAGACTGCTATCTAAGCATCTGTTAGAAACTCAGGTCTTTCCACTGAAAGAAACAATGATAAATTTTTCACTACTTTCATTTTCTATACAAATTATGATTTTATGGCTCTTAAGCACAACCCCATCCCTAACCACTTCCACTACAACCTGACAAATTCTAGTCTGTTTTCTTGCCTCTACAAGCAGAAGCCATTGTTTGTCTAACCAACCATGCCAGATTTCTTTGGGCATATTCTAATTCTATTACACATTTTTCAGATGAATATAGGTGAACGAGAATATTGCAGTGACCAAAACTACATGCAGTATTCCAGATATTGACTACATATTCAGTGTATTTACTACATGCTATAATAATTTTCATTTGCCCTTTGTTATTTTCACAGCAGCTCCTAATAACCTGTATTATTCCTTTTTTACTGCTTTCTTACAACCTGTCACTTACAGGGAAACACCACAATGACTGCAGATCTCTTTTTGAGTTTTAACAGGTCAAAGCGCATCATTGAATTGATGCAGTTACAATTGTGTTCTTCCCATGTATACTTGTAATATTTATTGGCCTTGGATTTCTTTTGTAATCTTTTGTATCAGTTAAGCATTCGGTATCACAACACACTGCTACAGGTCTGTGAAGTTTCAGTTCTGATTACTACGAATAATTTATCAGAAACAATTATCTTCCTTTCAGTATTTATCCTTTTCCCCCTTTAATTCCTATCATCATAGGCTACTGATCCATGAAAGGCTCGTCTGTTTCCTCCATGACAATTTACCTTAAGAAACTTAGATAAGAGATCTCATTTTAAAAATCCATTTGAAAATCCAGATATTCTATTTTGGCTTGAATGACTAAGTCAAGAACCACCATAGCTCCTCAAAATCTCTTAGGTTTCATCCAGTATGAATTAAAAACAGGTCACCCTGCACCCAGCAGAAAATGAGCCCAGGAGTGTCTCCAGCTCTAGAGCCAAAAAGCAAAGTCACTGGACAATCAGCCCTAGAACATCACTGACTCACAAGCACATTTGTCGAACTCTCTGTGAAGAGAGGAAACAGGTTCTCCTGATGGTCCTTTACATCAAAAGTTCCAGTAACAGAAAAAACAATTTTAGGACACCTTCAGGATGCCTTGTCTAAGAACATCCACCACAGTAAGCTGCCTGTGCACATCCCTGAAACTTGAAAGCACCATTAATGTGCACAGCATCCACTGACACTGAAATATGTCACCTCAGGGATCAAAGCAAATGCTGAGTTTACTTGGAAAACATGAAGAAAGCTGAACTCCCCTGGAAGTCTGTATCAGATACTAAAAATGAAAGGAATAAATTAAATAGGATGCTATTAATTTAAAAAATCAGATTACACATACAACATAAGAGCACACACAGAGTTTTTAAAAGACATGAAAATAAATGAAAATGGCTCAAAACAATTCAGAGGTCCTGTAACAAGGCAATACTAAAACACACATGCGTCCATAACAATTGACTTGGTATTCTAGTTTTGAAGGTAAACTTCACATGGTATGGTTTAAAAAATCATATTATTTTACAGCACATCAGCTAATAGATCAAGTTACTTAAATTTTCCTCAACTTTTCAAAACTTGCAAATCTGAATCTTCTCTTTAAACACTGCCCTTGTTCAGCAATGTGGACCGAAAAAATGGCAGCTGCTGCAAGTTAGTGTTTCCAAAATTAAACTGGATGTAGTAAACTGGCTCAGGTATAAAAAAAGCCCAAAATAAAGAAACAAAAACCCCAACAAAACCAACCAATCAACAAAAAAACTAACAGAAGCAAGCCTAAATGCTACATGAAATATTCTGGAAGATCTCAAATTCCTTTCAACCTCATGCAAAGCCTAAGCGCAGCATTTACACTTCACAAACTCCAAGGATTATATATGCTCACCACTTTTAACGTGCTGCGACAACACCAAGCTCAGGAGGGTCCACCTTTCTGAAGAGGCTGATTCTGATGAGGCTGCTCTAGGTTTTAAATCCAGGTGACACAGATCATCTGCGAGCATTACCAGTCTTTCTCCAAGCGTGTCTCCTTTCAGCCAGTCAGAGACTAAGGAAAGTTTCGTTGTGCTTGAGCATGCCTGGATCACAAGAAAAAAAAATCCAAGAATCTTTTGAGGGTATAGAATAATAGAATGGTTTAGGTTGGAAGGGACCTTAAAGACCATCTTCCAAGTCCCAATTTAAGTACCAACCCCCAGCCATGGGCAGGGACACCTTCCACTAGATCTGGTTGCTCCAAGCCTCAACCAACCCGGCCTTGAACACTTCCAGGGATGAGGCAGCCACAGCTTCTGTGGGTAACCTGCTACTAACTATTAACTTTCATTACTAAATATAAGATTAATATGTCAAACTTGCACACAGAGAGTGGGAATTATACCATCTACCATAAAGAGTCTTTAGATTTTACATCTGCGACAACACCCCCAACTTCCTTTTTGTCAGAGACAGCAGCTTATGGCTGGGTCAGATCTCCACTGCAGAGTGAAACAAGTCACCTTCTGAAAATGCTTCCTTTACCTTTCTCCTCCAACTATAGAGCCCAGGAAATTCCTACACTGGAATTAGAAAAATAACTTCTGGATGACCAAGTTGGCTGAAATAAAATCTATTTACAACATAAAAACTGTTTACAGCACTCGAATTTCTTTAAGAAGAAATAGAAGGTCACACATTAAAAACATTATTTTGCTGATGAGCCACTCTAAGTTACAAAATCATAAAAACTGAGTATTCCTAAAATACACAACATATGTGAGGGAAGATCCTGTGGTCTACACACTGGACTGTAAGTCAGGTACTTTGAGTTCTTGTTCAAGTTTGTCATACACTTCCTATTTCATCCCATGCAATCACTTAAATGTCAGTCTGTCAATATTCAGTGTGAAAAAATGTAATACTACCTTTTCCTTATAAGCACCCGGTAAGGATGATGATATAAATAATCTGTTAAATTATTGGTCTAATCCCCAGCTCCATTCTCTCTATCTTAAAAGAGATGATCAACAAATCAGAATCCCCCTGGCTCAAAAAGCAAACTGACCAAAAACAGAAGGGACAAATATTCTTTTGTTTTGGCATCATCATTTCATTTTTAAGAATGAATCTCCAGATTTAAGTGCATTTAAAACAAACACTACTCTGAAATCGTAACATTTTCAAACTATGGAAATTATCAGTACAAACACATGTGAGTCTTAAAGCTAACATCAGAGGATTAAAAAACTATGCATAACAAGAACAAAAAAAATCTTAAGAGGTACCTTTTGAATTATCTGGAGAAAAATAACCCATTTCAGATCCATCTGAAAAGACAAAATTCCCCAATATTTAATAAAAATCTTTTCTGAATAGGAAGCAATAATGCCATTTTAACTGTTCTATAGGAAGTAAGTAGAAGCTGCTAAAATTCAGTAACAAAGTTATTGATTATATCATTTTTGTCTTCCAAATCTTTCTCTACCACAAAATAAGGGACTGTTATACAAAAGGCTACTAATGACTACTATAAAAGTACACTGTACAAAGAAGCAAGAGCACAGAAATTCTGATGTTACTTTTTTTAATGATTTATACCATATAGAAAGAGAAAGAACCTTTCACTCCAACACTATCATGTCAAACTTTCCTAAAACTACCTTCCTTATGCTGAACTTAACCCAAATTCATGTAGAATTATCTTCCATGTGACAGTGCCAAAGTAAAATTATTAATGAACCACAGCCCACAAAAACAGTAATGACTTTGATAAAAATTAATAACATAATGTACAAGTCATACCTTTGCTAAATCATCAAGAATGACTTTCCTTTCACCACTATTGTTGCAACAATGAAGTACACTGTACAAAATATCAACCAGGAAATGGGTGTCCTTTCTCCAGTCTTCTTTCAGCCAAGTTATTAAATTCGTATACAGAAATTGTACAGATGGACTTCGGTTATGAGCTTTCATTTCATTTTGGGATTCAGCTTGAGCAGGGCTTACATCATTTCCCTGCTCTAAAATTACTTGGAAAACTCTGTTTGAGGAAAAAGAGTTGAGCAGGGCAGAGAGAAATTTCAAATGCAGTTCTGACTTCTGTTCATTGACATACACAATGCTCAACTCAGCAAGGTTGCAGACTAAGTTCTCTAGAGGTTCTTTCCTTAGACATGAAGTTTGCTGCAATTCAGCCTGAATTTCAGAGTCACCATTTCTCACTTCCATGAGCTTTCGATCCTCTGTGTTCCTTTCAGATTCATCCTCGTCTGTAAACCTGATTTTTAGAGATTTTCCATTGTTTGGTTTCATAGCACTCTTCGGATTCTGAAGAATTTCTAGCATACCAGCTATCGCAAACAATGATTTCTCATCAGCATCCAACCTATCAACATGAAGTATACACATTTTTAAAAGATGGTCCCAAAATTCTGACAACAGTTTCTGGAAAACTTCATCTGTGCCATCATCATTGGAGAGCTCTGCTTTAGCTTCCCAGCAACTCAGCATTTCTGCTATTTGATAAAATAATGGTCCACTTTGTAACTTGGGCTCCTTAAGTACAGCATTGGTAAAAGGAATTAGCTATAAAGACAAAAAAAAAGTATTAAAGAACAGTGATCCAATTTATAAAATCATTTTAATCTTTATAATGCCAAGAAATCCTATCATTCTGAAAAACATTCTGGAAGCAATTCTGTAAATATCAGAATTATCTATGCTTGAACACTTCATAAAAATATACAGGATGGAAGGCACTTTTTTTCTCTTAAATATAACTTAAACTGCACAGTAAAAGGATGATTTCACAGGAAGAAAAAAAATCCCTAAATTCAGTACCATTACTTTTGTTACACATCGCTCTCTACAACTCCCTGAAAAGGAGGTGGGGGTGGATCTCTTCTGCCATGTCTCAAGTGAAAGGATGAGAAGGAATGGCCTTAAATCGCAGCAGGGGAAATTCAGACCAGGTATTAGAAAAAAAAAAAATCACTGGAAGTGTGGTCAGGCACTGGAATAAGTTGCCCAGGGAGGTGGTGGAGTCACCACCTCTGGAAGTGCTTAAGAGATGCCTGGATGAGGCACTTCGGGACATGGTCTGCAGGCAATTCTGGTGGTGCTGGGCTGACAGTGGGACTGGATGATCTCAAAGGCCTTTTCCAGCCTTGACAATTCTGCGTGTTTTTTTTCATAAAATCGAGAGAAATTCTCAACAGAGAAGTAAATCCTCACCTAGAATTCACATTTTTCTTTAATTTTGAATTATTAAATGTACACACAACAATATTCAGTATTTCTGATGAATACCTGGTCACATATAAGCATTTGATGAATTTGGTTTTGGTCTTCTTCTTCTCTCTTCTGTAGTACAGCAAAGCACAGACACTCCATAAATGCAGTTATAACTGCTGAACTTTCAGAAGGGCTGGCTCTTGTCCTCTCATTTGACAACCTGTGAGAGGACACACAGTCAGCTGTGCTTCCAAGAAACCCAGCATGAATGTCATCAATGTACCCTCAGTTATGTTGTTCTGATCCAAACACCACCAGTATGAGAATATAGGATCATAGAATCATTTATAGGAGTCAGATCAAAATAAACTCAATTTAAAAAGTTGATAAACCCAGACATTTATCAAAACAGCTTCTTCATCCAGTCTTAGCACTCAGGAAAAAAAGATCTACGTAAACAGAGAAACCATATACAGTCA
Organism: Oreocharis arfaki; assembly: GCA_013398015.1. Lineage (NCBI taxonomy): Eukaryota > Metazoa > Chordata > Aves > Passeriformes > Paramythiidae > Oreocharis > Oreocharis arfaki. Next base: position 103,385 of record VZRR01013396.1, on the reverse strand, counting down.
AGCACACTGTCTCATGTTTCAGATGGCTTCAAAACTCTTTTGCAATTTCCCACATAGACCATAGAGGTTCAGAAAGTATCACTCTCTGTCATTACAGAAAACGAAGAAAAAAAGAAAAAAAAAGAAAAAAAAAATGAAGGAAAAAAAAGAGAAAAAAAGAAAAGAAAGCCACCTAAAGACAGTTTCACCAGTCTTGAATCTGAAAAACTGCAATTTGTTTGCTTTTTAATAAACATTAGATCACAAAAATTATCACAGAAATATTACAATCATTTTACTACTTGTAATAAAATTCTATACAGTTTTCAATCAAACTCCTTTCTTCTTCAAGAGCTCCGCTAATTGTCACACCAACATCAGTCAAGAACTGATTTTTGTTTAAATAAATGAAATTTCAGTATTTCATAAAATAATTTCTATATGCTTTTGAGTACACAATGCACAGGTGCACATATAAATTACATTTGATAGAAAGTTGGTTTTGATGTGTTTCAAAGGCGCAAAGTAAAAGTAGTTTCAATCCTTTAAAAATCAGTATCACAAGAATTACAGTTCCTGTGTAAAGGAAATGTCACTATCACATGGCTAATCCCCTCTGTAAGAATTACACACTAGTGAGAAGAGCCTGACTCTTAAGAGTAACCGTTAATTATAATTTATTTTCCATATTCAAACTGGTCATGGAATAAACACAAAGCTTTGACAAGGAAACATAAGAATGCTTCATGTAAGGAAGATGTAATAAAACCAAAAGGAAAACTGAAGACTTAAGACAACAGGAACAGCCACAAAGGACTGACTCCAGTTTTGGATATTGAAAAGAATTTTTAAAGTATTCATTCATCTAAGGTATTCTCATTCATCTTTAAATGCTTAAAGATTAGTTTCTTTATTTCCAAATGTAAAATAGATTCATTCCAAATAAATAAATTTGTGGTCCATACCCTTGAATTATAGAGCCGAAAAAAACTCTGAAGTATTCCAGCTTTGGTTCCACAACGTCAGGAGGCACCTTGCTAATGAAGGGCAGGAGGTTTGGGTAGATAATAGTAGCTAATCCTCGCCCACTTTCTCGAAGCACTGTCCAGAGCTTTGGCAGAACTCCTTTTTTGGCATTTACATGACTCCAACAGTCCTACAGAAAGAAACTCACTTGCTATAAATTAAACAACAATATGTTGCTTTAGAAGAACTCCCAAGCTAGCCATTTAACCTACCTACCTGTACTGCAGCTGAAATAAGCTATTGTGAAATTTAAATTCTGTTAAGTTACTCACTTGCCAGTGTTCTTTAAAATCACTTTCTCCCTATTTCGGCTTGTGAATTTAAGAAGTTGGTAAAGAACACAGTAAAACTATTCCTGCATTGTTTAAAATCAACTGACCTTCCTTGTCAGCCAACTGCAATTAAAGGTTTCTCTTTAATAATGCTTTCATGATGCTTCATAGAAATCACTATTGTAATTAGACCTATATTTAAGTTCTTATTATCAATGACTGACTTTAGAAGGAGCACTAACTTCAAAACTCTCTTCAAAAAATTTCTGATGGTTAGAAAATGCTTTGACACTTTCCCTTCCCTAAAATTTTTTGTCATCTGATCTATTTTATTTATTATAATATTTATTATAGTTCAAGGTACCTATATTTACAACAAGCTGAACAAAGACTGTTAAGGGGTTTTTCTTCATGAAAACTTGTTACAGTTCATTCCAGCAGTTGCAAAAGGGATCTGCAGCATTAAACCCTCAAAGCTTCCCAGTCTATGGTAACACCTCATCCTGCTAATAAATACAAAGCTGGTGTTTCACTTAAAATTAAGGAAAAAAGAAGAAAAAGCTATAGAACCCTCACATTTGAAGGGGAAACAAACTAACCAAAAATGCACTGCAGGTCATTTTTGTAACTGTCTTTAACAAAGAAAATGGTTCCAAGCATTATTTGACTTACTAGTAACTACATTTAATGAAAGGGTTTTAGGTTAATTAAATTATATTCATAAAACAACTCCAATTTTTAGATATGCTGGACATGATATATTTGAAAGTTACACTGAAAGCAGAAGAATGTAGCCTTGAGGAGTATCCTGTTAATAATCATAAAGAAAATCCAGTCAAGCCTGTCTTCCTAACTCTACACAGAGAACAACACCACTTGGTGAAAAGTTATATTTGGTGAAAATATCTGCCCCTTAGGCTTCCCACATTACCTCAATAGTGGTGATAGTATAAAGCACTGCTTCCCAAAGAGCAGGACACACCACTGCATCACTGTCATCAATGCTGAGAAGAACAGCAGGACAAATTCTTGGCGCTTCAGCTCTCACCACCTCAGGCAAGTGCTGGCAAAAAGCAGAAATCAGCTCAAAGAAAGCTGAGCGAACCTGACAGAGGCCACAGAAGAAAAAATAGAATTTGTCACTACATGTAGTTTACAAGATTCCTTTAAAAGTCAACGAAACCTTGCAACATGCCATCCCCATATTTTATCCTATTAACAAAGGTTAAAATATTATTAAAAACGAACAAAAACAAAGCAGTTATTAAATAGTCCTATTAAATATTTTAACATAATTTGTTTAGTGATAGAATGCTTATCAAAAGTTGTACTTTTATATACTTCTCAAAAGGCATTTTTTCCCAAAAGCAACTTCAAACTTTTAAACAAAATATTATTGCATGAATTCATCACTCTATGCACTGCTGGTCTTGGCAGACTAAATACCAGTAACATGGTTTAAAACATCAAAATCCCAAAACACTAAGAACACGTGCTGTAAGTTGACAGAGTTTGTAACTTGTACATGAATTTTTATTTATGGCAGATTGACAAGAAGTAGATCATGATGATATGGAAATAAAAAATTAGCTCACTGAACAAATTTTCAAGCAATATTGTCTATATTGAGTTTGGGGTTTTTTTCAACATTAAGTCTGGTCAAATATTAGTCCTAGATCAAAAAGATTTATAATTATGTTAACTGAACAGTCTATTTAGCCTTTCTGGAATCTACCTAGAAACCTGAAGGCTGTTTCAAACCTAAGCAAAGTACAAAGTTCATCCTTATAGAATACAAGTAACTAACACTTCCTTAGGTTAAGTGTATTACCTTTAACAAAAAACCAGCAAAATAAAGAAGAAATAGAAAAGTCACCTGTGATACGCTGTGTTTGCTGTATTTCCAAAATTTGTTTTGGGACAGAAGTGACATTAACTTCTCCTCCAATGACTGCATCTCTTTCTTTGGCAACATGCTGAGCAACTTTTTTAAAGCTAACAAGGAACAGGTCAAAATCCGGAAAAATTTGGCTTCCCTTTCTTCTTCTGGTACAGTTCTCAGAAAGCAAAACAAACAAAAAAGTTTAAGTGAACTGCAAATAAAGCAGTAGGCATCCCAAGTTCTTCTAAACTAAACTGTCTTCATTTTTTTTGTGTTGTTCCTTCGATTTCAGGCATCAGAAATGTTCCATAGGTTCTAAATTACATTATAAAGTCTTAGAAAAAAAAGACTTTCAAGTCATCTCATCTTCCAGCTACTCACAAATGCTATTCTTAAAAGAGCTGAAACAAGAATTAGATAACTGATAATACTTTCAAAACCATTTATATTTAAGTCCCAAACAAAGTTGCTGGGATCTGGACTCAAATAATTATTCTGTCTCTTGAAAGAAAACTAAATTCACTACCTCCAGGGATAGAGAACCCAATACAGATCAAGATTTAAGGACTTAAATATACATTAAAGCAGACAAACATACTGAGGGTCACTGAGTGTATCAGCTGTTTCTTTCAGAAGGTGATCTTGAAGTACCTATGCGGGAAAAAATAATACATATAAACACAAAGACATCTAATATTTGTATATGAACAATTTGGTCCATACAGCATTCAGAGACAGCCCTACAATAAAATTCCACAACCTCTGACTTGTTTTTCCAGTAGTTTAGACATGCTAGTAAACATGCTAGAAAACAATTTGACTCATGCATAGTAACTGTGGTACTGTTTGAATTAAGTCTTTGTAATACTTGGTAAATTGCAGCCCTATGCCAATGTGCCCCTGCTAAAAAGAAGCCAAACTGAGGGAAATCAAAATAGTTAAGTTTGTATATGATGGGCCAGCAATGCAATCTTTTACCTTTTCTTAATTCCGTCAATTCAGTATCACATCTGACTGGCAGAAGAGTATAAACCTTGGTCAGAACTAAACTTGTAGATACTGAAACACTGCTCAGCATTCTTCATTCCTTCTTCACTGCAGCTAAAGTAATCCAGCATCATTACTCCCTCTGTCAGCAACATTACGTGTTGACTGAGCATCATTACACAGAAATGCACACAAGGAAATTCACTATTCATTCCTCTGGTTCCAGTCATTCTCATCTCAAGCCCAAAAAAACAGATGCATTTTTTTCTCTGCATTCTTTTTCTTTTTCATATTTCCTTACAGAAGAAATTCTTCCTTGTGAGGGTGGTGAGGCCCTGGAACAGGCTGCCCAGAGAAGCGCTGGCTGCCCCATCCCTGGAAGTGTTCAAGGCCAGGCTGGACGAAGCCTGGATCAACCTGGTCTAGTGGAAGGTGTCCCTGCCCATGGCAGGGGGTGGAACATGAAGACCTTTTGAAAGCCCCTTCTAATCCAAACCATTCTACGATTCTCTTCACAGGAGCAAAGTTTCAGGTGAGAAAGAAATTTAACCATGAAGAATAGATGGGGGAAGGATGAGTTTCAAACTTATAATAAAAGTTGATATATATAAAGCCTTAAAGAAATACAAAAGTAAAAACTCACATTAAGAATTTCATCCTTACAGAATACTAAGGCTTCAGGTTGTTTGCTTGAAGGAAAAGCTTTTTCAAAAGCTACTTTTGCAGCAGAAGCAGCAGGGGAGTAAGTGTCACATTGAGCAATCAGCCAGTAACCCATGATACTTTTTAAGTAAGGAGCTAAGTGTTTTTTAACTTTAAGAATCAGTTGCTCGAAAGATTGCTGCGTTGCTTCTCGAACACGGCGATCATGATCCTGTTAAACAAAAAAAGGAAGAAGAAAAAGAGAAAGGTTTATTGGTTTAAGAAACGTACCTTTGATTTCAGATACTTCAAAGCAAAAGGGGTGATTAAAAACTCATATTTGCAATTAACTGGATTGGAAACATAGATTTGAGAATACACACCAATGACAAAAAAGTTTTGGTATCCCAAGGTATGGAGAGAGTCCTAATTTAGTAGCATCATATTCCCAAAGTGTTGTACACTCAGAATTGCAACCTTTCACTGTCCCTAACTACAGTTTTTGTTTCCAATTTATATAAACATTTTACAGACAGAGAAGAGGCAGGAGACACAGGAAGCCTTGAAGACATCTTTTGAATTAAAACTACCATAAAGCTGTGTATCATTATCCTTTATTTGCATATGAATTTACAACATCATGATCTCCTACACTCTTGACTCCAGAAAGAAACATTAGGAAATACTCCAATGGGTAAGAATAGTGATTAATTTTGTCCCATACCATGTTTCCAACAGTAGCCATTCCAGAGAGCTTGGAAATACAGTAAACGTATCAAAAAATTATTGCTAAACTGGCTACACATGGTCTTTTCATATTTGGGTTTGGGGTTTTCTTTTAGTGTTAAGTCTGGTCACGTATCAGTCCTAGATCAAGATTTATAATTATGTTAACTGAACAGACTCTCTAGCCTTTCTGGAATCCACATAAAATAACATTTTCTAAGAAATATAGTACCATCTTTTAAACATAAAGGTCTAACAGATTTCCTATCAAGGAAGTACAGCCCAGACATCAACAGTTCAAGATTCCACCCACTGCCAATACTGAAATATGTCCACAAAAAAAAGAAAAGTATTTTCCTTCAACTTCATGCTTCTCCTAGAACAAGCCAGTAATTCCAACAAAGGTAGAGAGGTCAACAAAGACCACCTTAGAGGTAGTCACAGGAAGTACATAGTAAGTTTTTAATTTAAATACTTCAATACTTACCAGTGAAATTTTACAATAAATTCTCGGCCAGTAAGGAAGAACACCTTTAACAACTTCCGCTTCTCTTTCCTTGCACATCATCCCAAACTCTTGCATAGCCTAAAATCAAAATATCAAGAGCACGACTTAAGAAGTCAGGTAGGTATGTTCTGTAATTTACCTGCTTGTATCTGAAACTGCAACTCCCTTTTCCAAAAATCAATTCATTTCTTGCAACTGAGCATCTATAGAGATAATTGCATCATGGACCTTGCTGTAGATTATCTAAGATATTTTCTGGATTGCAGGTCTAGCAAATCCACCAAAGTGAAATTAGTGCTAGTTACTTCCTCTTCCACCCTTAAGAAAACTGTATTATTCTCTGATAAAAAACAAATAAATTATGGGGGGCAAACGATACACCTACTTTTAACTTGGTTGTGATATCCCTTTTAGAAAGTTTTCGCAACACCATTCGGAAATCAGCATCCACAAGGCTGTCTATTTCCTCTGCTCCTTGAATTGCAGGAACATATCCTAGATCACTCTGAGATGTTCCAAAGCCAATAAACCCAGGCACTGTTCCACGTTCTTTTGCAAGGAGCTCTGCAGCTCGGCCACTGCTAGAAGGCTGACAAAAAACAGGAACAGGAGTCAATTATTTCTTTAGTTTTACTTTGCACACATCATGCATTTGAAAATACGACCCTATTTATATTGTATAATTAACCTTCTAATTAAAATAAAGTCTCACAAAGAGAAGTCCACCTGTGCTTTAAACATAGAAGTTTGACCTAGAAAATGATGCTTCGCTTAAGGATCAGGCTGAGAAAGTTGGGGATGTTCAGCTTGGAAAAGAAAAGGCTCCAGGGAGCCCTCAGTATCCTTCCAGTATCAGTAAGGAGCCTACCAGGAAGGTGGAGAGAACTCTCCATCAGGAACTGTAGTGATAGGACAAAGAGGAATGACTTCAAACTGCAACAAAGTAGGTTTAGATTAAATGTTAAATTCTTCCCTGTAAAGGTGGTGAAGCCCTGGAACACCTTGCCGAGAAAAGCTGCGGCTGCCCCATCCCTGGAAGTGTTCAAGGCCAGGTTAGATGGGGCTTGGAGCAGCCTGAGCTAGCAGAAGGTGTCTCCACGCATTGCAGGGGGTGGGACTGGATGAGCTTTAAGGTCCCTTCCAACCCAAACCTTCCTATTTTGTGATTCAGTATTCTCTTTTCTCATAATGCATGAATACTTATGGAAAATTTTATTCCTTTTATTGCTTTTTATTGCTTTTTTGCCATACAAAAAAGCCTAACAAAAAATTCCTTCTGCAAGCAAACAATTTATAAAGAAATTATAAGGAATTTATTAAGAAACTATTAATCCTCCTTCACTACTTCTGGTTCTCCTGGTTCTTATCATGGGCCAATACAACTCTCAGGGAATGCTCCTTGTATGTCTGAACAAATAAAAACACATAGACAAAACAAAGGATCCTCCTACCAACCAAGTGGCCAAAAATAATTTAGAGGAATGGAGCAAAAGCATGCATATGTAACAAGTATAATAAATACCATCACACAGTGTGTGTTTTGGAGCTCAGCACCTCTTCTAGTTTACCCCATTTGCTCATTGTATCACGGGCTCAGGTTTGTTCGAAACACTCTCTTTTGGAAAGACTGATGCTTTAATGTCGTCTGGGACATCTCATAATGTAAATACCTTTTATTTTCTAATGACAGCAGCAGCTTTGTGAACTCGTGGGGTTTAAATCACCTTTTCTACATGTGAGCTGTTATAGACACGTTGCTTTGCATTCCCTAGTCATCCCTAAATCCAGGGAGGAATTAAGGAACCTGAACACCAAACTTCTCCCACATCCTGAGTGATACGACAGATGTCACATCACATCTGGCCTTGCGGCAGGAGTGTATTCTAACACTCCGCACAGAAAAGCACACCGAATGCACCACTAGTACCTGGCTGAACCTACACCCGCGGTGATTTTGCTGCCCCTCTCCGTACAAACACCACAGCAGCAGCAACACTCACACTCCCCTGAAGCACGACTCAGGCCAAGAGGCCCCAGCTACCACAACTGGGCCCGAAGATCGCACTGCCCCGCCGCGGGAGCCGGGCTCCGGCGGCCCGCGGCCCCCCGCCCAGGGCACCCGGAGGTGCCGGAACCGCGAGCCCCTGAAGCCTGGACCCGGGCCCGCCACCCTCCTCAGCCCCACGGGCCGCGCTCACCCGCAGGTTGCCCTTGGTTCGCTGCTTGTTCTTGCCCCCCATGGCGGCGGAGCCACCGCGGCCCGACCGGAGCCACCGCGGGCAGCGCGACACTTCCGGGGCGGAGCCCGGTGGCCGCGGGCACCCAGGCGCCGCCAGGGGGCGCGCGGCGCGGGAGAGAGCCTGCCTGGAGCGGCCTTGAACTCGGCATCATCAGAAGAAAAAAAATCCATCGATCTCAGGCTTCGAGGGGCCTTCGAAGCCATGGAGCTGCGGCGTTCTTGTACACTTACAAGGACTTTGGATTTGGGAAAGTTTTACCCACACTTGTCGAATAACATTGCTGTGAAGTATCCCTGCAAAAAGTGTTTTAAGTCCACACTAGAGATGTGAATGTTAGAGATTTTACTGGATGTGTACAGAAACATTTAATCAATATTTTAAAAAAATATTTAATCCAAAGAAACCAATGCCTGCTTTTTCTACCATGGGATTTAGATAGAGTATCCACAAAATTAACATTCATTGATACAACTTCGTTCAAACCCGACTTAAAAACACACGCAGCATAATGCACTTCATATTAAAGGACTGAAAACTTTCGAACTCAGAAGGCTGACGATCGTTTCAGAGTTTTAGAGCATGCTACAAGGGAGCCCAATCCTTGCTAAACTGCTGCTTTTACACAAACCAAAATAACAGATGTAGTGGAGTGTTGGGGTGGGTGAGCTGGCAGCGGTAGAAGCCGAGATGCCAGAAAACCCTGGTCCAGGAGATCCCCTGCGCTGGTGGGTCAGCTCAGAGAACAAATAAGCTCCCCCTGCTCAGGTTACAGGGAAAGACTTCTTCTCCCATCAGGCAGTACCTGTGGGGTACCTGGTCCCCCACTCCACCCCTTCCCTCTCCCCATTGGTTGTTGTATCCCTCTGCCTTCCCCCTGCCCCTTGCCCCCAGGTAATTGGTCGCTGGTGTTCTGCCAGCCCCCTTTCTGTTACCCCTTATAAGCTTGTACAGGAGGCCTGCTCGCTCTTGTTGCCTCTGACCCCTTCGGAATAAACCTTTAGGAAGCCATGCGGAGAGCCCTCCCCGCTCCTTGCTCCTGGTAACACATGAGCTATCTGGCTTGCGTGCAGGGCTGTTGTCTCAGTGCCAACCATCGGCACGGGGGCTAGGAAATCGGCCTGCTAGGTGCCGAGCTGCACCCCCAGGGCATCCCTTGCAGGGGATGCTTTCGGGTTAAAGCGGCGATTTCAGCCACCCCACAGCACCCCGCATCCGTGGAGCCACCACTGTGTCTCTCTTACCTGCATCCACACCTTTACCTACAGAAAATGCTGATGCCTTAGAGTAGGCATCCTAGCTCACCCTGGTAGCACAAGCAAGACTCTTGTAAACTTGCTCCCTCCCTCTGTTCATTTTTAAATAAAATACTCATCTCATGGCTTACTAAACTTTCAGGTACAAAGTAGAAGATTGTTGAAAAAGTTTTCATGTAGTGTACATAAACAGTAATAATTAATGTAAACATCACGTTCTCACTCCTGAGATAACCACACTGCATTTTTGTCTCTTTTATTTGCATATTCATTCACCATATTCCATCTGTTCATCCATCTATAGTTCTGTAACTATCCAGTAGGTTATGAAACACATTTTCTTTCATTTTAAGTAGGTATGTACCCTCAACCTCCTTAACACCAGAAAGTGCATACAGCATTCACAGAGTCATTTCCATTATTCAGGATTTCACCGGATATTTGTTTTCACTGAAAACTGGATTCATCACAAAAATCATGAATTATTAATTCCCTCTCTGATCAACTGTTGCAGAAAAGCTAAGGAATCTGTTACAAGGATTAAATTAGAAATGTAGGTGCTGGGGCCTGTGCTGATCTTCAACCCGTTCAACGTCCTTCGACCCCAAAGTACATTTGAAATATGTCAGCACACCCTTTTTCTTCTAAAAAATTATATAGTTGCCCCAAATCCATATGATTTCCCCTGGCACCATGTGCATCAAAACATTTTTCTTCCAAAGTGGAGAACTTCCGTTGCTTCTGGATCTCAGCATGTCCTCCACCTTCCAAAGAAACATCTTCTCTGTGGCGAATAAGAATTCTTTTCCATGTTAATCTTCTTATCCTAAAAGCAATTGGAGAAATATTAATCTACCTATAAAACAAAGACTGTTTCAGAAAATACCATGGAATAACTACTATCAACAAAGTCAATAAATACTATTTGTGTACATATATTGACAGAGATAATGGTTCATGAGTTGGTGATAGCAATACTACTCCCATGCAAGCTCTCATAAGGAGGAGCTTGGTTTTTTTATCTCCTCAGGACTGAAAAACTTTAATGTTATTCCTCACAAAATAATTATTGAAGATGTGGTTTCCATGTCAGGGCTCACTTCTGCCTTCTCCGTGCTAAGAATTCGCACACAGTCTTAGCTGATACAATTAAATTACAATGCTTATTTAGTCTGCACCACCCAGAAGGATAAATGATGGGAGCAGAATAGAACACGAATGTAAGGTGATATAACAGCAGACATATCTAACACAACTGGGGTACTGCAGTCCATCTCTATAAAAGTGAAACACAGAGGAAAATAAAACAGAAATAAATGTGCACCATCCAGTACTGGTTGCTTTGACTGTTGCAACCAACAGTACAGTGGATATTGAGAGTTGTACATCCATTATAGACACAAATACTTGGCAGATCTTCACAGGCTGGCAGGTGGTTGGACTTCCCACCTTCTGGCCACATGTACAATACAACAAAACGCAGTATTTTAACTACTAATGGCATTTAAGTACAAAGAAAAACTAACCTTGACCAGAACTCTTCACAACTACTTTGTAAACCTTCTACACACACAACACCTGGTTTCCCTGGCATGCAAAATCCTGACAGAGAAAGCTCCTTGGCCCAGTCAATAATATTCTTTCTTTTTTGCTTGTTGTAAATGTGATGACTGTAGATCCACAATCGAGTGAACATGGTGACTTGTGACTGCGTGGCATCTGAGGCTGTCATTGAGGAAGATGAAAGATCTTTGTCAATGTAAGCAGCTGCATGGTCTTTAACCCATTCCCTGGCACTCAGCATGCAGGGCTCGCCACTGAAGTTCTGCATCAAATATGTTTTTAGATCAGCGTTCAGGAGAATCTGCTGAGAGCGGCTTAATAACAATGACCTAAAGAAAAATATGAATGCTTATAATCATATATGTATTTACAATTTTGCATGTTTTTAGAAAACACAGAATAGAATCCCTAGGGTTGGAAAAGATCTCCAAGATCATGTCCAACCCTTGACTGATGATCACCTTGTCAACCAAACCAGTGCACCGAGTGCCACATCCAGTCATGCACTGAGCACCTCCAGAAAGGGATCTCCAGCACCTCCCTGGGCAGCTCCTTCCAATGACTGACCACCCTTCCCATGAAGAAATTCTTGATGTCCAACCTGAAGCTCCCCTGGCACAGCTTGAAGCCTTTTCCTCTCATCCTGTCGCTGGTTCCCTGGGAGAAGAGGCCAATCTCCACCTGGCTAACACCTCCCTTCAGATAGTTCTGGAGAGTGACAAGGTCTCCCTTGAGCCTCCTTTTCTCCAGGCTAAACAACCCCAGCTCCCCCAGCTGCTTCTCATAGGACTTGTGCTCCAGACCCTTCCCCAGCTTCATAACTTTTGAAAAGTTTTGTTTCAAGCTGCCAAGAAAATCAGGCACGGTTAGATAATATGCACTTGCTATCAATATTTAAGTCATATTAGCTAATTAGTATTTAATTCTTATTAATTATATTAATTAAATACTAATTAGTATTTAATCTTAATTAATATTTAATTGGTGTACTAACTCTTGAATTCACAAACAGCACTACCAATCTGTAAATCAAAATCAAGAAAAACATACTTGAAAAGTAAATATGGTGGCTGAACTAACTTCTTGTAATATACTTCTTTAAACAGAAATAAAAAAATATCAGAAGGCTGGAAGAAATAGCATTGTGACAAGGGAAGAATAAGACCTTTGACTATCTTTTCACCCCTTTAGTTAGTAAGCTTTATCAAAACAGGCAAGTGTCTCTTCTTGAGCATCAGAGCTATGAACAGTATCTACACGTAACCCTTCTGTACAGGTGATAGCTCCTTCACACCTTTTCCCTTTTCCTCACTTATTTGCTGAGCACACCAGAGAAATCGTAAGATTGTAAATTAGCTTTTTCTTCAGCACTGTTTTACACCTGGCTTAATTTGGCAGTACACCATCAAAACAACAAAAAAACGACTGCTTTCTTTGATCATAACTGTATTTGTGCAACACACAATAACTTATAAATGTTTTTATTAGCAGTTGTACCTCACAGTAATTTCTGGGAGAACAGTCGGATATTTAAATGGTAAAGCACAGGCCATAGAGAATTCCACCTAAAAACAAATGAGCAAATGTTTAGTCCAAGTAAGCCATAAAATCCCACAAAGTAGTAAAATAACTTTAAATAAAAGGTGTTTACAGTACCATAGAGGCATTAGGCACCTCCGCCTTCACGTTCAGTATGAACTGAACTTTTGAAGACGGCACCTCTGCAGACCCATTTTCAACATAGTGTTTCAGTTCAGCTAGAGCCACTTGGTCTGTCACAGCAAACTCTTCCTCATAAGGAAACATGCTAGACAGTAAATCTAACTCTGACATTTGTATCTCCGCTTCTTCTCGGTTGGCCATTTCTGTTGTGCCCTGAGCAAAGAAAAAATCAGGGAAGAAAAACACATGAATATGGGGAAAAGTTCATTTACTACTCCTACGCAAAGACGTTACAGAATCACAGAACATGCTGAGTTGGATGGGACTCACAAGGATCGTCGAGTCCGACTCCTGGCCCTGCACAGGACAATCTCAAGAGTCACACCCTGTGCCTGAGAGCATTGTCCAAACGCTTCTTGAGCTCTGTCAGGCCGATGCTGTGACCACTTCCCGGGGGAAGCTGTTCCAGTTCCCAACCACGCTCTAGGGGGAAGAACCTTTTTTTTTTAATACCTACCCTAAACCTCCCGACCCAGCTTCATGTCCTGCCCTCGAGTCCTGTCGCTGCTCGCCAGAGAGGGCCTGCCCCTCCACTTCCCCTCACGAGGAAGTTGTAGACTTAATGTATATTAAGAGTCATGTACAAGCCCATCATAACTGGCTCGTGGCTGCCGGGCAGTCTGGGTCACGCACACACACTGACAGCCCACGCGGTTTCCATTGCCCTGAGGTAGGACACGACGCGCTGGTGTATAACCAAACCAATGTCTTCCCCAGAGGGCTGCTGTGGCGGCCGCTCCCAGGCGTCGTGAACGCAAGGGAGCCTCCCGTGTCCCCCGAACACACCGCTCCCCTCGAACACACCGTTCCCCCGCACCCCTCAGCGCGGGAGGGGAATGTGCCGCCTGCGCATGCGCGTGTACATCCCACTTCCCAGCCCGTCACGGCCCCACAGTGCAGCGCGCCGGAAGTGCGCATGGCAGCCGGTGAGTGCCGTCCCGCCACCCGTGATTGAGGTGAGAGGTTGCCGCCTGCCCCGCCTGGTGGAGTCATGCGCCACCAAGTTCTTCACCCCGCCGCACCGGCAGGTGAGG
>VZRR01013396.1:47080-89465 GCA_013398015.1 Oreocharis arfaki | reverse complement strand
GGGCTCGGCTCGGGGCTCGCCTGCTGCCCACGCGACGGGGAGTGCCGGCTGGCGACAGGGTTCGGCCTGCTGCCCGCCGCGCCTCGGGGATTCCCCAGGCGAGCCTCTGAGCGCGTTTTTCCAGGGTGTCTGTCAAACGCAGGCGCACGTTTGGTCGTTTACAGACCACTCTGTCTTATCTTAGAAAACATAAAACGCTTCAGTCGTTTAGGCTGTGCATTTCCTCGTGAGGGCTGTGCCGTGGAAAGGCTGCTGCAGAGCCTGTCGGACAAGTCTGCCCAGGCACAGCGTGGGTTGAATTAACAGCCCCACGTGTTGATGCTGTCCTGCTTTCCCGGCAGGAGCAAGGAGCTTTCCAAATGGAAAGGACTTCATCAATTAAAAGTTCTTCATACAAGATCAAGTGTTGCAGCTTTTTGAAGAAAAACGTGCTGTAGAGGAAAGTGGTTGGATGAACAGTTGTTTCTTTTTCTGAGCAAATTGTATGCTAAGTTGCAAAACTTGATAATTCTGCTCTCGATGAAATGGCTGTCAACCAGCCATCTACAATTGGGTCGTCTGCCCTAAGAGATCATGCAGACATGCTCGTGTTTGTAAATGGTTTTTCTTACAAAATGTGCTCTGTGAGTGTCATGCCTAAGCTCTCCCCAGCTTAACGTTTCTCTCTGATTCTCTTGATCTGGCTTAATTTTTTGGCTGTGACAGCTCCAAGCAGGCAGTTGTGCTCTGGGGCTGGTGTGCTGCTAAGTACAAGCAAAGAAATGGATTTGGAAAGGTGGGTTGATACAGGTCAGATTTAGTGCTGGTTGTATTTACATGAAGGGTGGACAGCAGGGTTAAGATAGCCTGCAAAGATTGCAGAGACTTGATTTTGAACCCTTTTAGCGTCTTTGTTTTCATTGTATAACGTATGTTGAGTTTTAAGTTTACCTGAGGTGGGTTTTTTTATGATCTTTTGTCAGGTAAGGTACAGGGGCTACAGTCTAGAAACTAAAAATGTTCTATCGCATGTGCAGTAGCCACCTAACTGAAGCCAAGCACTTGGCTTAGGACTCCGTAGTGGTAGATCACTCTTGTTGAGAAGGGTCCACAGGTATAGTAAATAACAGACCCATCTGAATTATTTGCTTGATATGTGAGGAAGGTGATGATAAATCTTCCCCAGTAAAGAAATTGAAAAATCGGAATTCCCATTGTCTGTGTATTTTCAAATATGTTAAGAGTATTTTACTTGTGTCAGACTTCATCGAAGACACAGGAAATTTGCAGTAGACAAAATGAAAAGGTTGCAAATGCAAATAACTTCAAGATTTAATTGGGACAAAACCAGTTCTTTTTTCATAAAATCACTGTGGTGTTAGTTAAACTAAAAGTCCTTAATGCTTATGGGAGTTTTGATACTGAAGTTTCCCATCTTGCTATTCTGTGCAATGCTTTTGATTTAACATTTAAAATCATTTGGATTTTGTAATTCACACTGTGATCTTGTCTATATAACAGTGAAAATTGTTTCATGTTAAATTATAAGGAATATTTTTTTGTTTTGAAAATGTTGAATTAAAACAAGTTAATTCACCTCAAGGGACAGCTTGGCCATAGAAATAACTTGTGTAACAATGAACAAGGAAAACCAAAACTACTCTCTAATTTTACTGTTTTTCTTTGTTAGGTCACTGTTCCTTTTAGGAATAATTACAGACTACAGATATGGGAAAGAAACGCATCAAAGGCAAAACTGCACAGTCTGACGAGTTTCCAGATATACTGAGTATGTTTCCTTGGAGAAGTCTGTGGACATAATGTTTCTTTTAACCTCAAAGAAGACTTGAAAGCTGATTAACATTACAAGGCCTTTACACTATTCACGGGCTTTGAAGTTTCATTTACAAAATCTGGACTTTTTAGTTGAAACTCAAGTCTAGCGAGAAATATTGGTGTAATGACTTTTCTAATTATGCTAGAAAATGATAATCCTGTCTTGAAAACTGAGATTAGTTTCCGGTTTTCAGGAAACTCAGACACAGAGTTCTTTATTGATACAGATTTTGTAAAATTACTCAGAATACAAAGCGTGTGTGGAGTCAGCTGCTAAGCTGAAGTTGCATTTTCCCAGTGAAAATTTTGTTGTAGAAGATTCTTGCTTTAGCAGTAAAAGCTGTGACTAAAATACTTTTTGTGAAGCAATTTGCCTTTATTCTAGCAGCTAATTTGGTACTGACCCTGGACACTTCAGCTCTCATAGTGTATTTTGGTTAAAACCTCTTCTTTCTGTTCTTCTGTTTCTAAAAGTTCCTAGTCCCAAATACTAAATTTTATTCTCCTAGCTCCACTGGATCTCAACTGTGCTGAAATTTATTTTTGTCTATCTTGTTTACCTGGGTTGTTGTAGCTTTTGTTTTCACTTGTGTTGTGTAGCATTTTCTTCTACCACCGTATCTGCCAGGTCACAAATTGTGTCTTTCCTATCCTTTTTCGTTGATCCCAGCTGGGGAAGTGAGTTGAACCAGGTTAATTTGGTTGGGAGAGAGAGCTCTTAGAGTTTGAGGAGGCTTGGTGGGATGGCCTGTTTAAGTCTACCCTGCTTTGGTTTCCTGATTGTCCTGGTCTTCTTGTGTTAGCTTCTGTCTCTAATGGATGCCTTTTTTAGCTGCTTTTGTCTGGTTTGGTTGTTGGGGGTGTTGGGGGCTTTTTTCGTTTCCTGGAGTCAGGGTCAATGTCTGCTGTAACTGTTCCTCTTTCTCTCCAGCAAAGAGGTCAGTTATGTTCTAACTGCTGGTGGCATCTCACTTTTCTGCCTATAAATAGGTGATCTTACAATGACAAAGTCCTGTAAAGCCACAAATGAAGCTAAGACTGATCATGGTGAATAATTCCACTACAACAGTAGTCGCCAATATTTTTTGGTTCATTTTTTTTAAATGACAATTTTGAGGTTGTAGATGGAGCTCATGTTTTTCAGAAAGGCTAAAAGAACACTTCTTAGTGTCTGTATTTGTCTCTTTTGGCTACCATTTGCGCTTTGATAAAATCCTGTAATCTTGGACAGGAACAGAACTGTAGGTACAAAAATTTGCACCAGTTTCTGCTTATGCCAATAGAAGTTTGCAATCTTGGGGCTGTAATCTTGCCTCAACAAAGATGGAGTCGGAGGTGTCACACTATCTGAGCAATAAAAACACCTCAAAGTAAAGTTTAGGATGCAGCAACAGTATTCCCAGATTGTGAATGGTGGTAACAAAAGGTTTCTTTCTGATACTCTGATAAATTGTCAGTGTTTCTTTGGCTCTAGAAAGACTATCTTAGCTTCTGGATTGCTGCCTGTGTCTTCAGTACTTGCATTTGTTATGTTACCTACATCCTTCTTGTGCTTTTAATTTGTAGAACCTGTGTGCAAGCATATTCGTAAAGGATTGGACCAAGGGCATCTGAGAAAGGCACTGCAGAATGTGGAATGGCATATTTGTCAAGACTGCAAGGCAGACAGTAAGACGCAAGAGAAGGCTGAGGAGGAGGAGACTGATGAAGGCACTTCGATATGGTTATGCCTAAAATGTGGCCATAGGGTATCTCTTTTGTTCTTAGTTTGTCTTAGTACCTTTCAGTGTCTCATAATATAGTGGAACAAGAGAGTTTCTAATTAAACTCTTATGTTCTCTTTTTCTTATTGTAAAGGTGGTGCTACCTAGATGACTTTATATACTGTAGAGTGTGGTTTCAAAATGCCTGATCTGAATATCAAATGAAGTACTTGGAAGATGGCTCAAAGGCATTTAGCAGGCTTAAGACTAAAACATCATCTTGAGGACTCGTTTTCCTTGAAAGTTTGAATTATTTTGCTGAGAAAATAAAAATGCTCCTAATCTATGATTTTTTTATGAGATCTTAATGCTCACGTTAATTCATGAAACTTAGAACTCTGCATGCTCAAGAGGTTTTTGTTGTTTCATTCTGTCAGGCGTTCGAACTGGAATTTGTTCATTACATGTTCAGTCCCAGAGCAGCTTTATTCTGCACCCAGTAAATTATCTATCTGCAGAAATAAGTGGTTTGAAACAGATAGCTATCTATTGATCCCAGTCAGTTGAACATAATTGAACAGTTTTCATTTTAATACTTTGTTTGTACTCTGATTTTATGTACGTTTCATTGACAGTCAAGTGGATTTTGTGACACCTGTGGTTGTCAATATTGTAGGGCTGTGACAGAAATTCTCCAGATCAGCATGCCTTAAAGCATTATGAAACACCAAGATCAGATCCCCACTGTTTGGTTCTCAGTTTGGACAACTGGAGTGTGTGGTGAGTTTGTCAGGCAACACAAGACAGAGCTGGAGGGCAACAGAGAATGGGATATAATTTGTCCTTTCTTTGTGAATTCTGGGATTTCTCTCCAGGCGTATATTAAAGTGTTTCCAA
The DNA here is from genome assembly GCA_013398015.1 of Oreocharis arfaki. Classification (NCBI taxonomy): domain Eukaryota; kingdom Metazoa; phylum Chordata; class Aves; order Passeriformes; family Paramythiidae; genus Oreocharis; species Oreocharis arfaki. The sequence goes on along the minus strand of VZRR01013396.1, from coordinate 85,050 downwards.
ACATGTAATTCCCAGCAGTCTTTGCTGAGATTTGCAGAATAAGTGTCATTTTCTTGCAAAATTTATGATTAGAAAATTTTCATAATTAAGGTTGAACTTGACCAACTAGTATATGTGGTTGACTTCATATTTTACTGCTTTTACTTGGTCATAATACTGACACATGGAAACAAATGTTGATCTGTAACTCTAACTCTTAAGTTTTGACCTTGGGAGAAGGTTCTTTCTGATGTGCACTTAGTGACAACCTTACTTTTATCTTCTCGGTAAATACGATTTTTTAATACCACATGTAGACAGGAAGTACAGCTAGAGATGCTACTGGATCAAGCAATACAAAATCCATGTCCCTGGTAGTTTTTGCTTCTCTTGAAAGTAATTATTCATTTCTATATATAAGGGGGAACCCTAATTTTCTAAACTATGCTATACAGAAATACTGTACTTGACAAAAAGAGTTTTTGATTTGCTTAGTAATGTGGTTTTGTAACTTAGGATTTGTCATTATGTTCATTTTATATAACATTATCTATTTACTTAGTCATACTTGGCACTTACGTGTAATGAGCACTACTTTTAATGAATTCTAGAATGGAAATGGACATTATTAATAACATTATTACTAATGAACTAGTGAACTTCTCTTTGTGAATTTAAATTAGTGATAAAATTGTGGGTTTGAAGTGCTTTATTTTCCTTGGTTTTTGATCAAAGTATTTGCAAATGAGAGGAAGTTGTCAAAGTAGGATGTTTTGGCTTCCTTCTAGAATTTCTTGGTTGTACAAACTTGCCCAAGAAGTTATTCAAAGATTGTTATATTGGCTATAAATTAGTTATAAATCAAACCCGCAGTCAAGAACTGTATTTCGCAGTGGGCCTAGTACAAAAATTCTGATCAAAACTGCTTTTGCTTTTATTAATTATATGATTGTGTCACTAAATCTCTATGGTGTGCATGCACAAGTGGTTCAAACTGGATATAAATAATAACTGTAAACAGTTTAAAGACATGTTTTGGAGAGGAAACAGTTCTAGGAATTCACTACGTTCTGCTCTTTTGAGTTTACAAGTGCTGTTGTACACATTTTCAGTACTGGTTGAACAGCCATTACTAACAAAATTTTTTCCAATCCCTTGATTCTTTCAAAGTTGTCTGCAATTTTTTTCACAGGTAGAAGGTTATGGTGTTAAAACACACCATGGAAGTAACCATCCTTTGTTATTCCATGAGTGAGAATGCCTATTTTTATGATTAACCAGATTGACAGTTGATAAACAATCAGGGATCCAAAAGCTGAGCCAGTTTTTTTAATGAGATATGAAGAAATGTGATGATTATAGCTAATGCCAGGGGTGCTAGAGATTTGGGGAAACATTTTACTGTAGACTTTTTCTGGTTTTGATAACAGAAAGTTGAGTCTGACTTAGGTAATCCTGAAGTCTGCCTAAGAGTTGTAATTGGTGTTTTCCAAAATGCAGAAGTATCAGTACTTTCTGCCACTTCTTCAAGGAATTGATTGGGTAGAACTACAAAATTGGTATGTGTAAAACTCCTTCTGCTGTGTGTGTTCTGTCAGGGTTTTACCCTTCTTGAGCCTTTATGACTGCAGCTTCTCCCACAATTTTGTCTACAGCAGATTACTGGCATAACCATAAACTTCTTTGCTCACAAAGAGACGAACAGAGTTTGTATCAGCAGTAGAAGAGCAAATAAAAGTCTGCAGGTTTAATGGTGGACACTTGAATTATTTCTTACCCAGCTTAAATACAATTAAATATTTGCTTGGCTGGAATATTCAAAATATTTTTCCGTGCCATAATATTCATAAGTCATTTTCTTTAGGGCCAGATATCTTAGTTTCTTGATTTTGGCAAAACTTTCCCGGCTTTTATTTTTCTTTCAGCAAGGTTTCTAAGCGCATCTATTAAGAGTCTAATTTATATTTGTAAATTGCAACCACCAGTCACCAAAATAATTTACTAAAAAAAATTTTTAAGTGTTTTATTTTTGTGATAAGTAGATTGGATTCTTCTCTAATACTTCTAAATCTTACACTAAACCTTGTAATTTTATAACTTTGTGTAATGAATTGCATCAAACAAGCAAATAGTTTAGGATTTTTAAATAATAGAAAAAAAAATAGGATTAATTGTTTTCTTTTGGGGGCGGCGGAGACAGGTGCTACCTATGTGATAATGAAGTTCCATATAAAGCTTCAACCCTTTTGGGCCAGACTGTGGATTTCGTTAGAAAACAAGTTGGTATTGACTCATCACATGCAGGTAAGTAATTATAGTATAGATACAGTAAATCAGAAGGTCTCTTAAGTGTTGGAGACAGTACTATAAATCCAGAATTTACACTAAATTAGATTTAGCACCTTATGGTAAAGGGAAAAACTAGTTTCTCCCCCTTTTTTATCTTTTTTGTCACAATTCTGATAGCATAAGTAACATTCTAGCCCATTGACCTAATTAGATCAAGATTTTGCTCAGCATCCCCTAAACTTTTACAGACAAGACATACAGGAACAGGAGAAAAAAAAGGCAGGTTTACTGTGACTTGTTTAAACATGTGACATTTAGTTTTTCTGCAAATAGGCAATTGACTTTCAGTACATAGGGTGCTGTGTTTATTCATCAGTGTTGCTCAGTCTGTCTTGAGATCTAAAGAAAAATTGTCATTGCTTAAGGATAATTTGATTTGATTTTTTTTAAGTGTTTTGTGGGTATTTGTGAATGTGTCAGGAATGACTAAGTCTCCAGCTGTTGCAGCACATGTCCTAATGGAAGGAGTAGTATACAGAGGTTTTGTCACTGGGTCTGTACATTTAGTATAGGTAGCTGCAGTGCTTTTAGAACTCTAAAATATTTTGTTCAGCCTGCAGTCTATCTGTAAAATATGATTGTTTAAAAGAAAACAAACCCAGAAAACCCTCGAGTTTCCACAGTGGCAAAACTGGTTTTGTACAAGGCATTTCCACTAGAAAAATTGGAAGAATTTGCATATAAAATTAAATGCTATAACAAGTGACTGTCAGAAATTCCAACACTTGGGTGAAATCACAGGCCCTGTGGGAAATGGAACACAAACATCCAGCAATGCCACGTGGCTGTCTCTGAATTCAATTTGTTCAGAAAGCAGCTGAGGTTTTCCCACAGGCAACAGAGTTTTTTGAGTGGTCAGTCTTTCCCAGACACACGGTTACTCTACATCTAATATTTAAACTTCGTATCAGTTGCCAAAATTTTCTTCTCAGGTTTGAACTGGAAAACCAATGAATACCTGGGTGCAGTTTTTGCCTGTTTCATGTGTTCTGTGTATTGTTGTCCATCCATCTGTTTCTTGTCCAAAGATGTATTGTCTGTTTTCCTTGCTTTCTCTGAACTGGTGTTACATGATTTTAGAGTTAGTATTAGCCCACAGCCCTATTTACCAGAAATGTAATCAATAGCTGACTGCCAAACTGGCAGAACCAGTGTGGGTGTTATTTTGAACACTACCTGGAACTCCCTTATGGCTTTATTAAACAGGTCATTGAAGTCTTCAGCAGTACACAAAAATAATTTGGGGGAAAATATTTTTAACTTGTCTTGAAGACTGTTAAGATACTGTCTTTCAGTATCATCTGTTTATGTCCATGAAATGAATATGAGAATGCTTTGACAGTGGAAGCCTGTCGGATGTTGTAGAAAGCCCTCGTGTAGGTGATTTTGACATAGGAATAAAATTTGAGATGACACTTGAAGAATTTCAGAGGATGTTGGCATGAATGTCTTGTGGGTCAAGAGATGTTTAATTTGCATGCTGATTTGAAATGGCATTTCAGGGGGTTCTTGATTTGTTGTTTTTGTTGTTTTGTTTATTTTTTAACTTCTGTTACCTAGACAATTTAAGAACCTAAACCGGTAGTTTTATATTTAAAAATAAAAGAATTAATTGTCATATGTATAAGATCTAAATATCATAGATTGATGCTGGCTGTAATAATCTTTCCTAGCCTATACCCTTGTACTATGTTAATATGTGGTATGTTTTTATTATTTCAGTAGAAAAACAACAAGAGAACAAAGAAGTTGAAAATAAAAAAGTAGAGAAAGACAGCAAAAATGAGCAAGAAAAAGAAGTTTCACGTAAAGAAGAAAATTCTCATTCACCTGCTAATGGAGAAGTCACTGTGAAAGGACTTAGTAACTTGGGGAACACATGTTTCTTTAATGCAGTGATGCAGGTACAGGCCTTGCTGTTGTTTTTAGAAAAACTTTGAATAGGAAAAAAAGCCACAAACAAAATGAAAAACAGCCCACAACAGCCTTGCCCCCAGCATTTTACAGTGACACAATTAGAATGTGATTTTTTTCTCTGCCAGGAATGATGGCTTCTTTCTAAAAATAGTGTTGGCCCAGAGAAATACGAAGAAATGGAGCTGCATGTTCAGACTTGCTCTAAGGGGAAATACAATAAACTGCCTTGTCCTTGAGGGACAGCATTTTTCACTGACATAAATTAAGCATGCCAACTTCAAGTTATTTTTTAAAAATATGGAATAATCTGACATATCGCTCTCGTGACCTCTTAGACTGTAAGAGATTCGTACTCAAAGACCATGGGTGTTTATTGTAATAAAAATGTCTCTCTCGGCAACAGGAAATCAAAAGTGAATACTGGATGAAAAAACCAGGATGAGCATGTTGCAGGCATTGCCATCTTGTGTGACTTGTTGAGCTAAGAAGTGTATAATAAACTTGTTCTTTCATGTGTATTGAAACTGATGTGATCTTGTGCTCTTTGGCTCTTGGTACTGAAGCTTTACTCAAAATTCCCACTGTACTTGCAGATTTTAGTACGCTGCTTTTGATTTACTTTTAAACACTCTTTAAACCAAGCAAATACCCACACTGCATTTTATCTTTTGATTTTTTAGAAACAGACACTAGTAAATAAACTTCTCAAAAGATCAGTCTGTAGAAGAATAATATATTTAGAATTTCTGTGATCTGAAGTAATGTTTATAGAGGGCATTGGAAGTCCCATTAGCTGTATGAAATGTACCTTTAAGTCTTAAACACAGATGGAGATTCTAGAGTGGTAGTTAACCACCTTAGTTCTCTGTTTAGGAAAATAAATTGCTGCTAAACCGGTTGCTAAAAATTCCATGACTGGCGGAGTTCAGCTGCCCTTCCTGTTTTCCCCATTTTCCAATCTCTTTCTATCTTTTATGTTCTACAGAATTTATCACAAACTCCAGTCCTGAGGGAGCTGCTTAAAGAAGCTAAAATGCCTGGCACAACAGTTAAAATTGAGTCGCCCGAGCTATGCATGGTAATATGTTTTGACCTCCATTGTGTTTGTCCTCACCTTCCAGTCTGTTAAGGCAACAAGCAATACTCATCTCTCAATTTTAAAGCTGTTCCAGCTAAATACTAACAAGATTAAGATGTAAAATCAGCAGGAACTTCACCACTGATTTCCATAAATCTGCTTCTGAAGTCAGTGGAGGTATTTTGTTCACAGTGTAAGAGCAGTGATTCAGTCCTCTATTGTAGAAGGAGTGCTTGCATTATGATGATGTTATGTAAAGGATGAAACTGTGTAACTCTTGCCATAGTACCACTTGTCTAAATGCAAAATAGGGAATTAGAGGATGTCTGTAGCACTTACTTAAATAACACGCCTGTCATTACAGTTAGAAATTTGGATAGCAAAGAAAAGGCACAACCCTTTTTAAGAAGTTGGGGTTGTTTCCTAGTAAAGGCAAGAAATCCAGACTTTGAACTAAGCAATAAATGAGTTTTGCTATTGTTTCATGATAAACCATGCGTTGTTTTTGTCAGGTTAACTTACTGCCATTTTGGAATTTTGTGTATTTTCTATTTGACAATACTGTTTTCAGGAACTGAAAAGGAAAAACTTACTGCAGAAGAATCTGTCACCGAATTAAGGCAAAACAGCTCTGTTGCTTTTCTTTCAAACAGGAACCTCAGCTAATAAAACTAGATCAGCCAGGTCCTTTAACACTAGCCATGCATCAGTTCGTGACAGAAATGCAAGAGACAAAAAAAGGGGTAGTGACTCCTAAGGAACTTTTTGCTCAGGTTTGTAAAAAGTGAGTATGAAAAAGTGTTGTTTAAAAGACTGTCAGTTTTTCCTCTTTTTTTATCTCTGACTCAGAACACAGCATATAAAATTTGTAGAATACTTAACAATTTTTGAAAGAAGAGCAAAATATAAATGAATAGCAGTAAAATGAAAGATACTTAGTGACATACTGATTAGCTGGCTTCACATTTTTAGAAAATATGATATGTAGATACTTGTTGTTTTTATATGCATACATTCTGGAGACTTTGTCCGTGTGTGTGTGGTGTGAATTGTTTTTGCTTTGTTTATCTCTGAGTTCAGTTATACTTTACAATTTCATTTAACAGAGCAATACGATTTAAAGGTTATCAGCAGCAAGACAGTCATGAATTGCTTCGTTACTTACTTGATGGAATGAGAACAGAAGAAATCCAGGTGAGCGCTAAACTCATAGTTGTGCATACCTTTCTTCTTCATACCCCAGACCCAGCCTCTTTCTTCTGAGGGGAGAAAAAACATACTTTATGAGATATGTTAGCCTCTGTAGAGTGGTTATGCTGCCCATAGCACTTAAGTTGAAACATATTAGCAAAGAGAACCCACAGAAAAAGGGGTTTGGAGTATGTGTAGTCACCCTAAAGAATGTCCTTATGTCTTCGTTTCTGAAATACACTCGCAGAAATTCCATAGGGTTTTTTTGCCAGTTTTAATTTGGGCAAGTATTTCATCCTTAGACTGATTTTCTTACATACTAATTGGAACATTATGGTTGCAACTTGTTTCTCAGTTGATTTTTTTTTTTTGGCTATCCACAGGAACTACTGTGTGGTTCTACAGGTATTTGTGTTGTTTGTATTGATTCTCTTAATTGGTGAAGATTATACTTTTTCCTCCATCTGAAACACATCATAAAATGAAGTAGTTAAATGAATTAGTTTAGGAAATTTTACAGAGTGTATTTGTTTTGAAAATTTCAGCAAATAAGTATTGGAATACTAAAGGCGCTGAGTGACTCTAACAAAGAAAATGAAGAAGAACTTAAAAAGAAAATTAAAGGTAAAACAAATTATCACAGCATCATTAACTTGTAAAATCTCCTCTTTTGTTGAAGTATATAAAGTAACATTAATAGACTTAACTAAAAGATATGTTTAATTGTACAACTTTATGCCACTTCTTGAATATGTGTGTATCTAGAATAAGAGACTCAATAGTTTTAGTCTGTATTTAAATGTCTTGCTGAACTTGGTGGCATTTCCTTCTCAACAGGATAAGAGAGAGTTGATTCTGTAGACATCATGCATTAAAATATGTCTGGGCAGTGATCAATCTTTCAAACATGTAAGAAGTTAAAATACTAGCATGTGAATATAATTTATGCAGCTGCTAATAGTCCATCGTTACTTTAAAGTGGTATAAAAAAATCCAAACAATGAACAGAAAAATTTTTAAACTTTTCAGTGTGACTTGGGAGATGAGCTGCCAATTTAAATTCACGCTATGTGTTATTCTGAAATTACAGCTTGAGAAAATTGGTTTTGTTTGTCAGACGAAAGTTGGTGCTTGTTTTTTTAAGTTCACATAGTTATTTCAGTTCTGAGAGAAAACAGGAATTCTTATTGAGATGCAGTACTTCTGAGAGAATAGAGAAATGCATTTGAGCAGAGAAAGTGGTAGAGATGTGGTTTAACCAAGCTGCCTTCTGCAAATGTGTTTTCACCTCCATTCTTTTGATACATAAAATATTCTTAAATGTAAGAATCTTGCTGTACTTGCTGTCCTGAGGTAACCAGAACAGGCCAATATGTTCCATCATACACTTTGCATGTTATATTCTCCTTTTTTTATTTGGTATGCCATAATGAAATTGGTTGCCAGTATATTGTGTGTAATATTATTAACTTTACTATGTACTTTTTGAATTCTCAGAATATGAAAAGAAAAATGGAATACGAAGTTTTGTAGATCGAATCTTTGGTGGAGAATTAACCAGCACAATTATGTGTGAGGAATGCAGAACTGTAAGTAAACTGCCTGCTCTGAATAACCTAGAATGTAATGTCCTGTAATTTGCAGAACCCCAAAGTGACTGTCTGCAGAAATAAGACTTGACTAGCTGCATCCTTTTCAAAAAGGAACATGATTTAGCTGGAATCTTTCTTACCTTGTGTTATAAACTTAATCTTTCAGTTCATTTCAAAAGCCTTCCTGAAGGCTTGTCAGCAGCAAGCTGCCTCTGCCAGAATTCCCTCCTAGATTCCCAGTGAACACCTTCCAGTGGTACAGATCGTAGAGCAAATTAATTGTTATGGGGCCCTTTCCTTTTTTATTCAGGGGATTATATCTTCCCCTTTCCTGTCAGTGATTGAAACACGGACCCAGACCGGCAGGGAATCTGAATCGTTTATTCAAAGGAATGAGCTGGTTTTATACTCTTTTTCCAGGACATAGTATTTCCTTACATGGCAGTTCTCACTACGTGACCTATCACACATTGCCATGTCAGCAATGCACCTTCTAAATGTCCTTCTATAGCGTGATCATGCAATGTCCACCCGCCTGTCGGCTTCATGCTGGCTCCTCTCTGTAGGGCTCTGCCATGTGACACCTCCTCCCCCCAGGGTCCAGGGCAGACAAGCCTCTCTGTGCTGCCATGTGCTTCTGCAGGCATGTCCCACAGCCCACAGCTCAACTCTTCCCACACTTTCCCACAATGAAAAGATTGTGGGATTGCCAGGAGGACAGTGAAGAAAGCACTACTGAGATAATATATCCTGAGAATGAAGTAATTGAGTGTATTAGCAAGTGGGCTAGTTGAATATCATGATAGATTACAGCTATGAGTCTCTTAGGCCTTAAGGTGCAGTCTTACTAGATAACCAAAATTCATAAAAATATTTCCTGCTCATTTCTGTAGTAATGCGACTGCTGGATTATGGTCAGTGGAAGCTATTTGTGGAGGTAAATGAGCTGTGTTTTACAGTTGTATGCACAAGTGAAAGCAGGCCGCGAAAGCAAATGTGCAAATACGTCTATTGACAGCAAGCCAGCTGCTTCTAAACAAAATTAAATTGGACTCTCGATTATTCATTTAAAGGTATCCTTGGTCTATGAGCCTTTCCTTGATTTGTCGCTTCCCGTACTAGACGTTCAGGTAAGAAATAGTACTTTTTGGCGTATATTTTTTTTGTTTATATGAAAACTCTTATGATACGGTCATTGGGAACAGCATTTAAGCATCTTTCTAAAAGTCTCTTTTGCAAGTCAAAATTGCTCAGACAGATAGAGAATAAGATTTTTCATGAGAGTCATTCCTGTTAGTTGTGGCTCATAAATTGTCTCTGGAAAATCACACGGATTGTTCGAGTTTTTTGAGGGTTTTTTGTCACTCTTTTCATCCATTTTTCTGCACTGAGTCCAAGAACACTTCTCCTAATATTCAGGTTATGGAATAAAGTTAAGAAATGTTGATAGGATAGTATGTGAATATTTATTTGATCAATCTCCAGACATTCAAAGTATTGATTTGCTTTGTGTTTTGTATTGATAACCTGTATATCTAATATTTCAGATTTGTTGTGTAGCACTGCTTACTCATAAATACTGGAATAGAACCCCCACAGCCAAAGGGATCATGACTTCTGCCACAAACAAGTTTCAGTTTAGCAGAAGCAAACAAATTCCGTGGCAGGACATTCAGCTGCAAATGTCTCTGCTTGTGTAAAACATTACTTTTCAATGCATTTAATGAGATTGGTTAGAGGCAAAGGTGATGTTGTCCCTTTACAGGTTCAGAATTTGGTCATCAATAGCCTTACTTTTACATACTGTTTCATTATGCAAGTCCTTGTTTCATATGGTTTCTCTGGAGTGACACACTCCTTCTAACATCAGGGTGGGAGTTGTATGTTACATCATTAAAATATTATATTTGAGCTGAAAACTCAGATAACATCTCTCTTTCTGTGGTTGTTCTGTGGCTTTTTGGGTTTTGTAGAAAGTAAAAATTACGAAGAGAGAAAACATTAAAAAAAACAAAGAAAAGGAATCTGAAGATGAAGAGGATAAAATCAATGACCATTACCTTAAGCAGAAAGATGAGCCCCCTGGTACAAGTAAGCACCTTCAGAAAAAAGCGAAGAAACAGGCCAAAAAACTAGCCAAGGTTGGTTTGGATAGGTATTTCACTTTGTGCTTGCTATTTCTGTTAAAAGAAATTCTTTTTGTTTCCACAGTTTACATGAAGGAGGAGACAGCTTAGAATTTCTCCTCCTTCAAATGCACAACTGAAAAGACCAATTATACCCATGTCTTTGCTGTTAAGATGTTCTTTAAGCGTTGCTGCGTAGGAGTAATATAATAATATCCAGTAGAATTTGTTGCCTGTCTGAAGTAGCCTTAATTTGTATCAGACTGTTTTCCTGTGATTGATTGCAATATTCACAAAACTTTAGAATACAGACATAAGAAAGGATCAGGAAGATAGCAAGGGAATCATTAGCTGTATTTTGATGATACTGCTTAACAAGGAGCAGTGGAAACTATATCTGAGTGAGGATAAATTCAGTATTAGTGGAACTGATCACCTCTGATCATTAAATCATAGATTATTCTTCCCCCTCCTGCCTTGTGCATCTATGGCATGCAACAGACATTCTGATAAAGAAGTGGTAAGAAATGCTACATATAACTTATACTTACTTTGGGTTTTGTACTCTTGTTTATTTTGTATTCAAATGAGCAGAGCCAGCGCCGGCAGCAAAAACTTCAAGGAAAGGTGCTTCACTTGACAGATCTCTGTGCAACTGAACAGCCAGAGATAGATGTCGAGTACAACCAAGAATCAGAGACTGAAATGAGCTCTGAAACTCTTGATAAGAAGCAAGAAGAGGAATCATCACATGATTGCAAAGATCACTGCTTAACTCAGAAAGACCTGAGTATACAGGGAAATAGTACAGAAATTGAGAGCAGGCATAAAAATACAGGAAAGCCAGAACAAGAGTGTGAAGAAAACGAGTCTCTCACGGATCTCTCTATGGCAGGCTTAGCTTCTCCTCTGAAGTTTGTCAATGGCCTTGACAACCTGTCTTTGCAAGAGGGGGATGATGACAATGAAGATGAGGAAGAGCTTGCTACGGACTTTTCAAGACTCCACTTGGGTGCCAGTGAATCTGACACGAGTACTTTGGATGGCCTTCAGCCTGTTCCTAACAAGACCTGCAAAGTATCTACGGATGACCCCGAAACAGCATTTTGTACTCTGGCAAACAGGGAAGAGCTGAACCCAGAGGAAGGTTCAATCCATCACTGTTTGTATCAATTCACCCGTAATGAAACACTTACCGAGACCAATAAACTACTGTGTGATGTGTGTACACAAAGGCATTGTGGACCAAAGAACAACATAAAAAGTATGACAAACTTTTTTAAAAGAAAACTTTAAATATATCCCTATCCTTCTTGAGTGGATAAGGGTGGGGGTAGTATTCCAAAAGTGGTATTTGTATAACTTTATCTACTTTCATTCATCATATTAAAGGGGAATGCTCAGCTTCTCAGTTCTTATAGTAGATGACACTAAGAGTTTTAAATAGTGAAAATAAATTCCTGTTGTAACGTTTGTTTTGATATAAAACACTTGTTTTAATCTTTGGTGGTTTTTCTTTTCTGCAGGTGAAAAGAAGTATGTTTATACTAATGCCAAAAAGCAGATGCTCATCTCTCTAGCTCCTCCAATTTTAACCCTTCACTTAAAGAGGTTTCAGCACGTAAGTAGCAGGCTGATACATGTATATAGCCTCAGGTTTATTCGTATATATGTGTACGTATGCATGTAGTACTAGCTTAACTTGAAAACATGTTAACGTTACTTTTATTTTCTATAAAACAAGTTTGGTTTTTATCCCAAAGTTTGGAAGGCATTAGTGTGCAGCATTGTGTTTTGTGGTCTTTGAGGCGTTGAGGTGTGTTTTCCTGTGAATTCCCTTAATTAACTGGAAAACACTGTTTTGTGAGCGTATTCACAACATATTCCCTCATTATTCTTACTGCTCACTGTATTAAGTAGAATCTTGGCATTAACAGTTTCCTACTATTACAGCTGTTAATGGGCTCATGCATTTCAGTAAGTGCAAGTAAATAGGATCCCTTACTAGTAACATAGAAGTAACAAGTTAGCAGAACTGGAAAAGAGAGAATTCTAAGCCTTGTGGGGGAGAAAGAAGCATGAAAGGATAGCAAAGTAACTTAAGTTTTATTTACAGACATTTAAGTAAAATCACTTACCTCTTTATTCACAAATTGTAGAAAAATTTTAAACTCAAGGCTTTAGCTTTTCAACAGAGAAGGAAGAAAAGAAAGGGAACTGTCTCTTCTAAATTTAAACCTTTTTGGAGTTTTGGTCAAGATACTTGAAAAACAAGGGAGGCAATTTTAATTGATGAAAACCAATTTCATATAGAAAATGGAAATGTGTATCCTATTCCAAGAGACTGTAACATGAAGAAAATAACATTTATCATCTCCTTTTGTTTTTCCAGTTTGATACTGGGCAATTACGTGATTAAGGTGGGAGCACAGTTTGCATCAGTTTGGATGCTCTAAGATAAGATCCTCAGGCATGTTACAGTATCTGAGAAGCCAAGAGTTGTCCTCATAGTTACTGAAGTGCATTAGAGCTGATTCTTTTTCCACTTTTGCTACTATTACGTTAATGTATGAGTGAGCTGAAGAGCCATCTTAACTTGTGCTCTAGTGCAGCATGTGGGGCAAGGAAATAATGCTGGAATACTGGACACCAGAGAAAAAAAATTTTGTCTTTTCCCAGTTTTGCATAATGTAAAACTAATTTTGTATTGTTGAAACTTTAACCTGAAACATTTAGTAAGTAAGCATGGTTTTAATATGCTCCATTCTAACATTATGGGGTTTTCCTCTGCTTTGGTTGTTTAAGGCTGGATTTAATCTGCGGAAGGTTAACAGGCATATCAAGTTCCCAGAAGTGATAGACTTGGCTCCTTTCTGTACAGCTAAATGTAAAGTAAGTGGGATTCTCCTTTCCTATGTTCTAACATGCTTTCACAACAAAGCTGCATAGCAAAGTCTTTGTAGAACGCTTGTCAAGCCTGTTACTGTGTGTGATAACTTGTACTTCACTGCTCATAACTGTAGTGCTTGCATGACTCTCTAATGACCAGTTTCCATTTCATCAGCAAAGAAAGAGTTTACATTCTTCAAAATCCAGCACCTGTCTGACATAGCTAAACCTCTGGTTTTCTAGAATGTGGCTGAAGGGAATGCAAAAGTCTTGTACTCTCTCTACGGAGTTGTTGAACACAGCGGAACAATGAGGTCTGGGCACTACACTGCCTATGTTAAAATGAGAGCTATGAACAACCACCTCTCTGATCTTGTCCTTCGAGGTCAATCTCAAGGTAAATCATTAGAAATATTTTACAGATTATTTCTTACAGAATCACAAAATGGTTTGAGTTGGAAGGGGCCTTAAAGATCATCTAGTTCCAACATCCTGCCATGGCAGATAAGTTCTCGGAGAAGGGCAATGAAGCTGGTCAAGTCCTATAAGGAGCAGCTGAGAGAGCTGGAAGGGCTTAGCCTGGAGAAAAGGAGGCTCAGGGGAGACCTTACCACTCTCCAGAACAGCCTGAAATGAGGGTGTAGCCGGGGGGGAGGGGGGGGGGTCAGGCTCTGCTCCCAGATAACAAGTGACAGGACAAGAGGAAATCGCCTCAAGTTGTGCCAGGGGAGGTTCAGGTTGGACATTAGGAAGACATGAAGACAAAATGGTGGTTAAGCATTGGAAGGGGCGGCCTAAGGATGTGGTATCCCCATCCCTGGAGGTGTTCAGAGAACAACCAGATGTAGCACTTAGTGCTCTGGTCTGGTTGACGAGGCAGTGATCAGTCACAGGTTAGACTCAATCTTGGAGGTCTTTTCCAACTCAGTGATTCTATGATTGTACTCCACTCTATGATTCTTACTGAAGAACAGTAATAGAACTGATTGCTTCAATTCTTTGTAATAACTTTTACTCCTAAATTTTTCCTTTCACAGCTTTAGAAACTGAGCCAGTCAAAGGTCAGTGGTTCCACATCAGCGATACCCATGTACAACCTGTCTCTGTGAACAAAGTGCTGAGCTCCCAAGCCTATCTTCTGTTCTATGAGAGGCTGCTGTAACTCATCAGAAGAGCCTTCTTGTGGGCACAGCCACCTTCTTCAGAGGTCTGAGAGAAGGCAGACTTGCAAATCATGTTGTTAACATGTTGGAGCTACTGTATAGCAGGAATTCACTTTATGCATTTTAGACACAGACAAGTGGTTAACTTATACTTTTTCCAGTGTTTCCACTACTTTTCAATAAATTTTTTTTTCCAAATTACAGATTGAGTTTTTGTTGAGTAATTTGGGTGGATATAAATCTTGATCAGCAGGTTTTTCACTTTAAAGCAAGCACCTCTACTTTTGAACTATAGGTAATCTCGGCTGTCATGTGTTCATGCTGGGTTCCAAGCATAAGAAGCTGTTTCTTCCTCCACAAAAGCCAGGACAATTGCAGCTTCAGCTCTTTTCACTATTGGTTTATGTCCAATAGAGGAGCCCTCAAGTTTGCAAATGCTCCAGGAATTCTTTTGCTGGTGCTTTGGCAAGGCTGAGTGCTTGGCTCACTCTCTTACTACAGGCAGTCCCATGTAGCCTTTCCTCACAGCAGGCATAAGACCAGTAGTCCTGCAGTGACTTGTAACTTTGAAATTCTCTTCTCCACAAGCTTCATTTTGGCTTTCATGGGAATTAAATCTTGGCTCTGCCGTGCTAGAGCAGCAGCTGCTTACATTCAGTGCATTTTTTTGCAACAGCCTTACTAAGAAAACTGGCATCTTGTTCTTGTAACCCCTAGAGCCATCAGCAGTAGCCCTCATGCAGCTGACTATAGCAGTATGCCAGTCCTTCTGAAAACTTGCTGAGTTTATTTTTCAGCCTCACCAACAACTGACTATAAAGCCAGCATTAGTAGAGCTGTTGTATGGCAGCCTTTTTTAGGCATAAGATAGTTCCAGACTTGATTTAGCCTTCCACTCCCTTCTGGTTGTGAGATAAAGTAGCACTGGCAAGAGTAGTAAAAGGATTAATTATTGAAGTGGCTTGGATTTCAAGAGCAGTTCTTCTTTCAAGCTACTTGGAGACACATAAGCTGTTTACTTCCCAAGATTAATCTTAACAGGGGGCTTCAGTTGAAAGATTCCAGCACTCTGCATCATGCTGGCTAGTGCTGCTCAGCATTTATTTTTAAGGTCATTAGAAGGCAATGCAGTTCACTGCTGTCAGGCTGCCCTTTTGAGAGCATGGGGACTTAAAATGGTGAGGAGAGAGATGCAGGTAAAAAAAACCAATCATAGAATCAAAGCATGGTTTGTGTTGGAAAGGACCTTAAAGCTCACCCAGTTCCAACCCCCTGCCATGGGCAGGGACACCTCCCACTAGATCAGGTTTTTCAGAGCCCTGTACAACCTGCTCTTGAACACTTCCAGGCATGGGGCAGCCACAGCTTCTCTGGGCAACCTGTGCCAGGGCCTCACCACCCTCACAGGGAAGAATTTCTTCTGTATATCTACCTTAAATTTCCCCTATTTCAGTTTGAAAGCATTCGCCCTTGTCCTGTCACTGTATTTCCTAATGCAAGAGTCCCTCTCTCGCTTCCCTGTAAGGCTCCTTCAGACACTGGAAAGTGCTGTGAGGTCTTCACACAACGTTCTCTTCCCCAGGCTGAACAGCCACGACTTGCTCTGCCCATCTCCACAGGGCAGGTGCTCAGTCCTCTTATCAACTTGGTGACCCTCCTACGGACTCAAACAGTTCTCTGTCTTTCTTTTGTTTGGGGCACCACATCTGTACACAGTGCTGCAAGTGGGGTCTCAGGAGAGGGGTTACTGAATGCAGGGACCACAGACCTGCCGCCAACACTTAATTATTTCAACATTCATTTGACTGTTTACACTCAAGTACTGGCCAAGGAGCTCAACTAAGAGCACAGAGCCACAACTGTGGATTATGAGCTCCCTGTAGCAGGCTCATGGTCAGCCTTCCTGCACATTGAGTCTGTTGTGCCTGCAACGGGAATTGGTATATGATGTCCCCCTCTTTATCTCAGCCCCTGAGTTCTGCCTTCTTCCTCACCAGGAGAGTGTCAGGCAGCCAGCCGAGGCTACGCCTATCACACCCACACAGTATCATTCATCCCTGCACATTCACAGATTGGGAACAACCATGTCGTGCTAGCTCCAAATAAAGAAAGGCAACACTTTAACAGTGAGTACATTTATTGAGGTGTTTGAAGTTCTGCACTCCATTGGACACTGTTCATAATTTAAAGGCAAGAGCAAAACATTGTGACAGGCTCCAACTGGGATATTAAAAAACTCGCAAAGTCATGTCACTTAAGAAATACAGGTAAATTGTTCAATCATTTTGGTCTTCATCCCAGTCTTTCTTTCCTGACGGAGGTTTTGGGCCACCAGCTGGTTTTGCCATAATGATCTTGAAGAGAATAGAGAAGTAGAAAAAGCTGATGTTAAAATCAGGCTCGTACCCTACTCCTACAGCCACATGATGCTGACTGCTACCATTCACTACATTCATGCAGTTTCCCTACTCTGAACCTAAGCCAGTGAATATTACTATCCATCTAACTGAGATATTAACAACTTAGGGTTTTTTTTCTTCAGAATGGTAGAAGCTGACCTCTGATACAGTAAAAAAAGGTACTGTACCTCATTTTTGCATGCAAAGACTTCAGTTAGTCTACAGAAAGTAAGTGCTTAAATAGCAGACTAGTTTACAGAGTGCACACTACAGAAAGGAGGATTATCAAAACTATTGTTCTCAATTATTGTCTCTAAGTATCACACTTTAAAACCATGAAGTCTATCAGTCCTACCATGTTAAAACACATTCTCTGCACTGGCTATATGGACAAGTAAGGTAAAACCTGTACTTGTCGTCCCTTCCATGAAAACTTGGATTTAGGAGCAGAATTCGTTTGCAAAGGCACAAATACAGGATGTAGCAATCGGCACACAGCAGAACACAGCAGTGTTATGTGTTCTCAAGGAGGATACAATCTGCCATGTGCTTGTCAATGAACTCATGCATGCACTCACACAGATACCTCTCTGCTAGAGAAACAGAGCTTACTGCACACTAGTTTTCAGGCTCATCTTTCCAGTCATCCTTATCCCAATGTCCTTGTTGCTTAGGGGCTTTTGGACCGCCTGCTGTTTTTGCCATAATAATCTACAGAAATTTTACATGCAAATTCATTTTTACTAAAGCTTCACAAAATAATAAAATATCTTTATCATTAAGACTGTAACCTCTATTTTTCCTAAAAATGGCATTTCCATGTAACAATGTATGACAAAGTTTCTTCTATTAAAGCTTGTTCCTACAGAAGTTAAGGTAACACTCTGGATACAAATATCAACTGTCTTAAAATATCAACAAAATCTTTTTTAAAAAAATCCCAAACCCAACAAACATTAATAGTACTGCTATAGAAGCAGCCACATTCCAGATTACAAGCTCTTGAACAAACAACTTCCTGGCTTTCAGAAATGAACAAACCACATTCTCAAGTAGCATTATTTTTATGCCTTGCATTTCCAGGAGATTCCACCTATTTGCATGAGGGTCCTGCCGGGTTTTAACTCAGCACTCAAATGACACATAAGCTTACCTGATCAACCCTTAGGACAGTTACTGCTGCATTTGTAGCTAGCTTGATACCCCAGAATTTTCCAAGATATGTGTCTAACACACCAGCTTCCAACATGTCCTTCACTGCAGCAGCTTCGGCCTGTCAGATGGGTGAAAAACATTATTCAAAACTTTCTCAGGCTTTTACCTAGCAAGGTGGTATCCCTTTTCTGATCTCATCTTCTCCCTCCAGAAAAACTTCATTCCTAATCCATCAGCAGGAAGACAAAGTCAGTAATTACTGAAGACTTACTCCCTGTCACATTAGTTCAGTATCCCACACCACCTCTGACATAAGGCCACTATACCATACTGAATTGAACTGCTTTCTGATAAGAAGAACATTTAAGTATTTTAATTCCAATAAATTATTATTCTAGGCTGTGCAACATAGAGCTTCCAACAACTATAAATAATCTATAAATACTTCATACTGATAGATGTACTATTAAGTATAACCCTGCACTGCAGGGCAACGAGTAACAGGAGAGACTATTTACCTCAATATCAAATCCAACATTTTTCTTCCCTTCCTGATGCACAGCATAAAGTTTGGAGATGACCTCATTAGCCTTTACTCCAGAGTTTTCTGCCAGTGCTCGAGGAATGGCTTCGAATGCCTCAGCAAACTTCTTGATGGCATATTGGTCAAGCCCAGGACAAGTCTGAAGTGAAGTTGAAAACCATGTCAGCATTTCAAAAACTGTAAGATAGGGAGGCATTTGCCCCCACACTTGTTTTTACTACACACACATATATATATATATGTTGGTATAAGATAGAATTTGTATTTTTTTGTAAGACATGTGTGTGAAGATGAAAAGCCAAGATGCCTGTTTGCTGTACCTCTCCATACGATGTGATCTGCTTGGCTAATTCAATCTCTGTTGCACCACCTCCAGGAACAAGACGTTTATCCTGTGGAAAGACCACACCAAAACACAATGTTTTGCTTAAAGCATCTATTACTTTTTATTTTTTTAGGATTTTTCTAGTCTATAAAGAACGCAACAGAAATTTATTCCACAGAGACTTATTAAGAATCAGAACAAACATGAATTATAAGGGAAATCTACCACAATTTACTCATTCATTCCAATGTCTTTGAAGAAAAACAGCTTCTTTTGTAAAAAGCAAAATAATAATGCAGTGGTGTTTGTGTCTGGGACTTTTTGGCGATTTTTTAACATCTTCAACTTGTGGTTAACTGTAAAAGCATTCCTAGATTTTCTCATCTTTTCTATTTTTTTGGTGGGAAGCATCATGCAGGAAACCAATCTACTGTACACTACGTTTAATATGTCAACAGGTATCACAAGGTGTTGGGAGTTTTTTGTTTTCTTTCATTTTAAATTAAGCATTTCGTACATCCTTTGGCAAACCAGAATTTACTTAGTAACTCTGGTCTTTTAACCCACAAAGTAATCATCATAAATCTTAAAACAGGACAACTCCTGGACACAATCATAAATGCACAGCATTTCTGTACTCTAAATCAATGTCCATGTCTTGGTATGTAGAAGAGATTAAGATTCTAACAGTTTAACCAATTTTTGCATGCCGTTTTCCAAGTGAATACAAGAACATTTCCTTTTGTATAAAAAAAGGGAAAATGAAATAATAATATTTAAGACCACATAAGCTGCTCACAAAAAAAATCCTCTGTAAAATTGAATTCTTCCATCCATAAAAACCTATCTGTATTATGTGGAGGAAGCATGACTTATCACCAGTGAACTAGAAATTCAGTCTGCAACCACTCAGTTTCTCCTGATCCCAAGTGAAAAAGCTATCTAGCTTTTCTTCTGTGCCTGGTTTCCAAGGAACATTGCAAAACTTTTAGGGAGTAAGTCAAGAAAGAGATGATTGTCTTTAGAAAGTGGTAAAGCTAATCTACCTTCAAGAACTCACTCATTACTGGAAAATTGAGTGCAGTCCATGTTGAGCACCTCCTTTTATGTACCCTATGTTCACAACAGCAATCTTCTCTACACAGCCCTCCACACCTCACTACTACACAGCCATCTCTCCAACTCCAGAAGACACCTAAGTAGATTAATATCTACAGCCTTTGTAGCGATGAGCACAAGGCAGGCTCAAGTCTTGCCTCAAACTGATCCACTTCTCACTTCTGGTAACTCAAGTGTTCTCATTACTTACCCTTGTGAGTACTTTGAAAGTATTGACACCATCATCCACTGCTCTCTCAATGTCATCCATCAGATTGTCTGTAGATCCACGAATGAGGATAGTAGAAATGGCACCATCCTCCTTTTCTGTTCAGAGACATGCATTACTGAACTAATTCATTAATCTTATATCTAAAACACATACAAACACACTTTAGAACAGCAGTGTCGAAGTTCTACAGAACATACATACCATGCTTAAACACCACAACCTGTGTATCCCCAACCTCTGATAAATACACACTATTGCAGTGACCCATTTCTTCAAGAGTAGGAGGAGTCTGGAAAGAAAAACATGAGTTAAGAACTGAACCTGCTCATCAGTTCTCACCCTCCTGCACCTCATTTGGGAGGTACATACCAGTCTGGGTAGGGCTGTTGCACCAACAGTTTTGCACAGTCTTCTCAGATCCCACTTGGAGTTCAGCCTTTGAAAACAAGTTTCCATAACAACGTTAACACACAAGAGTATTCTCTTAATTTGGCAGCGTTTTGTAGACCAATGGCAAGATCAAAATTTACTGCATCAAGTATCAAGTATACACTCAATTATTTTTTTGAATTATAAATACCAATTTTCAAGAATGCTGTGCAAATTTTAAAACAAGTAAGAGCTTCAAACACATGAAAATCATCAAAATTCATCCTCTATTGCAAAAGATTTGAACTGATCTTTAAAATGCCTCTGTAATAATAATCCTTCTTTGTTATACAAAGTATCACACACCATTTCCAGAAGTGCAGACTTTTTGGACAGCACAAATAAATCTACAGCTTTCAACAAAGGACCACTTATCTGTGTGAGATGGTGAGAGCTGCTGCTAAGTATATCTGACTTTATGTGATGCAGGATATATTCTAAGATGTACAAACATGATTTATAAGAAAAAAGACAAACAGAGCAGAAAAATGACAGAGAAGTCTTAAGAATTGCCATCAATAAAAACATTAGTGATACACAGAGGCATCTCATCATGGCTAAATCATCCCATGAGGACTGTGGTGAGGGGAAACCATTGCGGTTTCCTATCACGTACCTTTGAGACCATATCGCTCTTTACTAGAGCCACGAATTTTGATAGTCTGGATTTCAACTGTGCTATAGAAACACTTAGACCAAATAACAGTATATACAGTATACTGCAGATGTAACCAATATACACAAGTTACTCCCCAGTTAGCTGTCAAACAGAGGTGAAATTCTATCAAGAAACTTAAGATATGAAACAATCAAATTGTAGGTCAGATTTTGACTTACTAGAAAAACAAATAATCTGCAGTATTTTGCTGGTAATTCATTTAAGAGCTAAGAGACAAGATGGCAAGTACATTTCATAAATCTGGTAGACTAAATGTTTTTGTGCTCTCCTAGTACTTACCTGACTAACATAAGATTGTATTTGTTGGCATAATGAAGAGCCATATCTGCCACTTTGCCACCTGTTACTACTACATTTGCACCACTATCAGCAATAGCTTTGACTTGCAAATCCATTAGATTTTCTTCTCCTTTACTGAAATTCATCAGTTCTTCAGCATTCTTTATTAGGACAGTACCCTAGAAAAAACACATACCCTGTTACAATTTAGCATTAAACCACACGCCTACAAGTTTCTGACAAACTATTTTGTCTCCCAACCTATCTATAAACCTCAAGTCATTCTATTTTGTAATACTGACACCCTCCTCAGGCAACAGTGTAAAACAAGAGGGAAAAAAAAAAAAGGAAACCACCAGGCAATTCTAGATAACCTTGAGATTCAGAAATTCGAGCTGTAGTTTGGCTCAAATAACCCAACAAAACCAACATTTCCCCTACCTCAAAAACTCTGTGAAGCAATCAAGGATCAGAACTTTTCTATGAACTTTTTTAAACTAATAAAATCAATATTCACCAAAATATCTCAATCACCAAGTGTCAAGAATATTTATAGCCAAGTCTAAAAATAAGAGCACATAAGCATAAACAGAGATGTAACTTATTTGGAGCTTTAACATACCTTAGTTTCAGTTATCATACCATCAAAAGGGCAGGAATACACAGCTATTTTTGCATCTTTGACAGAAGTAACATCTCCTTCAGTTTCTTTTTTAAAAACCATGCCATGCAGTACTGAGGAAGCAGAAATACCAGCACCCTGAAAGGAAATAAATGGAATCTGAGACTTTTTACAAGGGCAAATAGTGGTGGGACAAGGGAGAATGGTTTCCCACTGAAAGAAACTAAGTCTAGATTAAATACCAGGAAAAAATTCTTCCCTGTGAGGGTGGTGAGGCCCTGGCACAGGCTGCCCAGAGAAACTGTGGCTGCCCCATCCCTGGAAGCACTCAAGGCCAGGTTGGAGAGGGCTTGGAGCAACCTGGTCTAGTGGAAGGTGTCCTTGCCCAAGGTTGGGGGCTGGAACTAGGTGATCTTTAAGATACATTCCAACCCAAACTATTCTTTGGTTCTATGAATGGGGAAACATCATATTACTGACCATTTATTGCCAGAAAGCTGCACTACTCTGCCTGAAAAGCCACCTTACAATCATTTCGATGGAACACCCTAAGTGTTAAGACTTTAGCTTATCCAGCAACAACATACATTGTCTCAGAGGTTCCCATTCTAGATTACTTTCAATATCAATGATTTTTGTTTCTGAATGCTGCTACTGGGCACTAAACAAGAGAAGTAAAGACTAATTTCCAAAATTTACTACACAGATCACAGCAAAATTAGAAAAGACTCTTTGGAAGTTCAAAGAATAACCTTCATCATACCGTTTACCTTAATAATTACAGTAAAGCCAACTACTTCAAACTTACCACAATTTTGCACACTCTGATATTATCAACATTGAAATGACCAGAATCAGGAAGAATAGAAACTGGGAAAAAAAAACAACAAAAAAAGAAAAATGAATATGTCTTGCCTAATGAATAAAGTAGAACAATGACAGCATGAATAATGCCTGGAATTTTTCTGAACTACTAAATTTCAGTAGTTTGAGATACCTGCCTAAATTCAAGACAATTATAACCTGCTAATAATTGGCATAAAGAGAAACGGAAATTTTGTTTTTATAAAGTAATAAGCAGAGAGAAACATTTATTCAGGCTGCTCAGTTAATTAAGTTTAAATATGCACTCATACAGGTAGAGTCAAGAGATAAGTCTGACTCAAGAGTATTTAGAGAAAACACTGGAACTAAAAATGAAGGTTTTTTCCTGGAAATCTAAAGGGAGAACAACTTAACAGAACTACAGTCTTGCTTCCATTGTTCTGTGGCTGTGACTAATACCAGCTTATGTAAAGTGCAATACGTCCTGCTAATGATAAAAAAAAGAGGAAGAAATATGGGTTTCTGCACTAAGAAGACTTGAAAGTTATTTCTAGAAACGCTTAGTAGGAAAGGCAAACCTTTTCTGAGCCACAATGCCATGGCAGAGTTCAACACAAGGAAGATTACCCCCATTTCAGAGGTAAAGGGTTCCACCCCATCCAACCTGCTGAACTAACTATACTTTCTATCTTACATGAAGATGTAATGACCATAAGAAAACCTACTCAGTTCTTTAGCTGCTTGCCCACACCTCTTCCTGCCCACTTACCACAGGCCTGAGCAATAAGCTTTGCCAAGAACTGTTCATTGCCATATTGTTTGCTCATCACTGACGTGTGCAACAAAGATGCCACTTCTTCAACATCTCGAAGGTTCTTTGCAGAACAGCACACCAAGTCTGGAAGAATTTCGAGGGCTTTCTTGCAAGCCTTTTCATATCCTTCAATCACCTGCACAGCAAACAATAAATACTCACTACAACACTTCATACTGCTTTTATCTGCTTTTCAAACAGCCATAAAACATTAACAGACGCAAAAGTTTATAAGGGAAGCAAGCAATCACAAGCAGCAGAACACATGGTTCTCCTTCAAACATCTTTATCTAAAAGTTAGTTAAGAAAGCAGATGATTCACAGTATTGTGACCCAAGAATACTGACCAGTGGTAATCTGGATTCAAGCTGTGTGAACTGTAATGAGACTATAACTTGCCTCTGAGACAGATAACCCCATCCTCAGAAGGTCTTCTGCTAACTCCAGAAGAACTCCAGCAAAAACAAGGACAAAGTTTGTTCCATCTCCAACTTCTTGTTCTTGCATGTGTGAAGCCATCACAAGCATTTTCGCCGCAGGATGCTGGACCTTTAAAAGAAGTCACGCATCTTGGTTACTAACATCCCACCTAAAACTGCAGCTTCAGGCTTTTCTATGCATCTTTCTAAGCTCTCTTATTTCAAATTGTAACTAAAGATACTAATAATGCACAAAACCAGAAAAGAAAGCAGCACAGATAATCTTAATTGGCTAACTTCCCTAGTAAGGAAAAGTACAAACATATATTCCAAAAAAATAGACAACTGAACATTGCCCCTACAACATACATTAGACATCCTTGATATTGGTTCTGAGCTACTTTTACAGGATGCAGTGGCTTCACAACTGAGTTCTGAAACAGGAAAAGAGTCTGGAGTTTAGATCTTCAAATTGAACTCATGTGTAACATACGAAGTACATGCCTAAATTACAGTTTAATTTTAATGGGGGGGAGTGGGGGAGGCTCTGCTTAAAGATTGCACTGCTTCACTTTTCTTTCAAATAAATGCTATAAAACACTATATTCCTGAATATTTATACCTGACATTTTGTACCAGAAAGTAACATGCAAAACTCATCACATTAGGTCACTAGTATGCAGACCGTATTTTTTAAAAACAGAACTGAGACTTCCACAGTTATTCTACTCATATGGAACACCAACACAATGCATTCAGTAAGGAACTACTTCATAATTACATTATTTCTATCACCAAGTACAAAATTTAGTAAAATATTATTCATGTTGTGTCACAAATATCAATTTGAAATCGGAGGAAGAATTAGGAGAGGACAGCCTTTTCATGCCTTTACAGTATTTACAGAAGGATGCTGCTATAGCCTCAGATTCTTAAATTCAACTGATGGATTTTAATCAGTCAGGAGAACATGGCAACCAACACTGGGATATTAACTCAACGGCTATGTCATGCAGACTTTTCCACATCACTGCATTTCTAGACATACCCTCTTCTAAACATACTGATCTGGGGGGAAAGTAGGGAATTATTAAGCATCTCCTGCAACTATTAATGCTGCTCCATAAAAGAACTATATTCTTCACTGTGGACCACAAATTCAGTGAAAAAAGTGAATGATATCCAAAGTGACATATGTAAATCATCTGGCAGAGTGACATTTCCTTACTGACAATCAGAACCACAGCAGCCCATTAACAGAAACACCGGTTCACAATTGACATCTTCTGAAGCAGGAAAACTTACCTCTAGCTCTCTCAGGATAGTAGCAGCATCATTTGTAACAAAAAGCTTTTCCAGATGATTGATAACCATTTTGTTCATTCCTAAATGGGAAAACAAAACAATTTTTAAAAATCATTCATTATGCAAACAGTATTTTGTACACAGACACTGTTTCGTAACTTTCAGGTGTATCTTGCACATTAAAGTGTTAGCTCTGTTTATAATTTAAGAGCTTTAAAAGATTTTTGTGAAATAACACTTGAAGAGTGTGACATTAAGGAGAAATCAGTAATTTCTGAGAAAGCAGTTTTCTTTTCAGAAATATCAGCACATTATTTAATTAAACAATACAGGAGAATATCTTTTGTTTACATATATCTGACTGAAAAAGATTATGTTCACTGTGACTACTACCATATCATCACGTTTTTATACCATGTCTCAAAGCGAAAACAGTGACTGCTAAAAAAAACCTGGCAAGAGCAGACATTGAGCATAACTCAAAAGCTATCAAAACAAAATCCGATTTCTACAGTAACAAAGAACATATTTACAGTTTTAGAGCAAGTCCAATGTGTTTCCCCCAGAAACAAACAGCCGCTTCTTTGTCAAGGTATGTTTAGCCTCTACATGCAGCATTTGTCTCAAAAATGCAGCAATAATTTTAGGATTTATTTACCATTTGGTCCATAAGCTGTACGGGTGGTTTGAGCAAGTTCTTTGCATGCCTGGATATTTCTATAGACAGCTTCTTCTAGTCCTGAATAATGCTAAAGAGAAAAATGACAGATCAGAATAAGGCTAACAAAAAAAAAAGATGAATTAGTAATTTTTCATCAAAGCAGCGCCAATCTAGTGAGTCCCTCTTAAGTTTTTCATTAATATGCATTTGGTATTTCACTTACAGTTTAAACAGACACCAAACTTTACCCAAAGACAGTGAGAACTACTCTGTACACTTTCTCAACAGCTCAGTAGGTATGAAAAGCTTCTAAACAGAAAATCTGAACAGTGACTTGACTTGCAATACAGTTTGCATCCCCTCAGTCTTCCAAAGAAGTTTTGTGACATGCCAAAGAGAAACAGAAAACAACCAAAACCCAGCTGGAGAGGTGTAAGGGGTTTTGTATGTGCTTCTTTACTCGCATCTATGTTCAAAACATGCGCGATTTGAAAATACAAAAGCAGAATGATCAAGTAAAATATTTGTGCTTGAGAAGGTGATCAGACTGCCTTCAGTTTGGAAACTGCATGGGACATCTCGGAAACAAGATGGGATCCCCAGAAAGGACCTTAAGAAAGAAGAAAAAGCAGGATAAAAAGGACTGTGCAGCCCATATGAGAAGGGAGAAAAGCAGAAATAATGTTTACTCTCTAAATACAAACTAAACATCTTAGATTGCCAGCTGCCTCCTTGGTTTTCAGACAACTCCGGCTGTTCTGGCCTTGAATTGTCCAACAGTGAACCAGCAGTGCGGCCATTCTACTTCCCTGTTCTGCCCCTGCCCTAGACATATACCATTATTTGGCTCCAAGAAGGATTCTAAAAAGAAACACAGAGGGCTTTCAGAGCTGCTACCCTCACTGTTCTTTCTATTAAGTAGAAGCAAACAGAAATTTTCCTATTTTCCCTCTTTCTTGGAGAGAGGGACTTCGGACAAGGGCCTGGAGAGACAGGACAAAGGGCAATGGCTTCACACTGAAAGAGAATGGGTTTAGATTAACCATTAGGAAGAAATTTTTCCCTGCGAGGGTGGTGATGCTCTAGCACAGATTTCCCAGAAAAACTGTGGATGCACAACCCTGGAAGCATCCGAGACCAGGCTGGATGGGGCTTGGAGCTAAACGATCTTTAAAGTCCCTTCTAATCCAAATCCTTCTGTTGATTCTATGAATAAGAAAGAAAAAAATCCCACACTTGCTTGCTTTCTGTCCACTTTTCCAAAAAAGCGTCTCCTTTATTAAGGCACAGTCCTTCAACTCTACCAAAGTCTTTATTACGTTAACGTTAAACACAATGAAACCGGACTCACGGCAAAAAAATATGTAACAAATACTACATTGTTCTGCATCGCTGACAAAAGTAACAGAAAAAGTCAAGCAGTGCACAGAACGACCCAGACACTTCTGAACAACTTCAACTACAGGGCCGGGCTGAACGCTGCTGTCCAGCCCCTGTGAGAGCTCTCCGAATAGCGCGGGCACGAGTCGGACCCCGGCGCATCCCCGGGGCGGCGGGATGAAGCGGCAGGGCTCGGCCTAGGGTAAAAGCGAGGAGCGAGATCCCGGCCCCGCAGAGATTTCTTGAAGGCCGCGTGCGCCGGGCGCCGCCCTGCAGGGCCGGGCAGGCACCGAACCCCGCAGCGCAAAGGCCGCGGAGGGGCCCCGGGCCGGGAGAGGGGCAGCACGCGAACCCCCCAGGCCCACGCCCCGCGGGACACGTGGTGCCGCCTGGCCCTGATGGCCTTCTGGGGCTTTCCCCGCACCGCCACCCTGAGACTCCTCCCGCATCCATCCATGCATTTATCCGTGCATCCATCCAAAGGCGGTCTCACCTTCGCCCCCTCCTTGAGCATCTGGGCGAAGCCCGGAGCCTTGGGGACGTGCAGCGCCATCTTCCCTCCGCTCCGTGCCGGGGCTGCGGCGGCAGGCGCGCGCGGGGCACGGCGGGAGCGCGGGGCCGCGCAGGCGCGGTGCGGTCCGTGCCTGTGGCGCTCCTCAGGCAGTGGGGGCCGCAGGGCTGTACCGCTTAGGCCTGGTCGGGTTCACAGCTGGCAGAGCGTCGGGGGAGGAGGTTAGCTTCCTCAGAGTCTTTCTTCCCCTGCCGAATTTAGCAGACCGTCCCCCAGGCGTTCCGCGGTACGCTTTGCGATGGAAGTCCTAGGAACAGTGCAGAGCTTTTATGGCTGCCGATGATAAACGCTCATCGTAAAACTGAGCAGACTCTAGTCAAGCATTTTCCTCAGTACATACTTGTCCAAATGGAAGCACAATGCACAGATAGGAAAACTAAGTATCATAGAACTACGAGTGGTTTGGGTCAGAAGGGACCTTAAAGCTCATCCCGTTCCACCCTCTGCCATGGACAGGGACACCTTACACTGGACCGGTTTGCTCCAAGCCCCGTCCAAACTGGTCTTGAACATTTCCAGGGATGGGGCAGCCACAACTCCTTTTGGCAATCTGTCCCAGGGCCTCACCACCCTCACAGGGAAGAGTTTCTCCCTAATATCCAATCTAAACCTGCTTGCTTTCAGTTTGAAGCCATTTCCCCTTGTCCTGTTATTGCCCACAAAAATCAGATTCATTACCTGGTGTACAACATGCCAGTAATTAAACACCCAAGAGAGTCATTGGTTATTTATTTCAGAGTTGCACAAGCCTGGGTGCTCAGTGGACTTCCACAAATAATGCATGCCAACTATGAAAACTTTTTACTGTTAATACATTTTAGCAAACAAAGGAGTTAGTGTTCGTTGGCTGCAAGTTACATAGTTCGCTTATTAATTAGTATTCTATCTGCTGGTTTTTTAATGATTCTTGCTTCTCATGTCAATTAGTCTTTTGAATCAGTGGGCTTATTGGGTTGGTGATCCATGAGTCAGTGGTAATGATCTCCCCCTGCTGGAATCCCTTTACCCAGTTCAAGCTGATTTTGGCGCAATTGCTGAGTTGGCTTTATTAGGGGTTTTTTTGCCAGATATCCTTGTGGCCTATAAATTCTGTATTCTTTGTGTCTACTATCAGTGGGTATCCTTCTTCCCTTTGTTATCCTTTCCCTACATCTGAGATCATTAAAGCATGTCAAGCCCTAAACCTTAACAAGGCAATTCTACCAACAAGTAATTTGCTTTTCTAACACCTGGACATCACTTAGAACTTGCTTGTTTGCTGCTATCTATTTCAGGGATTAAATCTCCCTTCTTGTTGATTCAGCTTGAAAGTATACAAAGACCAAACTTTAAGGAATATCCTTTCTTATGAAAATTTTACATATTCCACATTCCACAAAACTGTCACTGTATGCCCTTGTAAATAGTCTCTTTCCATCTTCCTAGTGGGCTCCCTTCAAATGCTGGAAGGCTGCAATTAGGTGACCCCAAAACCTTTTCTTCTCCAGCCAATTCTCTCAGCCTTTCCTCCCAGCAGAGGTGCTCCATCCATCTAATCATCCTGGTAGCCTCCTCTGGAGTCACTCCAACAGGTCCATGTCCTTCCTATGCTGGGGACCCTATAGCTGGATGCAGTACAGCCAAGTCCTTGTTGTCAAGGGTAATGCCAAGTAATATGCTCACTACAGAACATGCTGAAGAGCACTTTGGAGGCCCACCTTGACATCTCTACAGGTAGTTGAGGTCCTGCCAGGAGACAGTGGATCTGCTTTAAGTTTGACGAGTTTTTTTAACTTTGCTTCTGTACCACACAAAATCAAATACACTGTTTGAAGACAAGAAGTTCAAGTCCTCAGAAATAATACTGCAGTACCTGAGCCTGTAAGCCAACAGAGACTGTTACTCCCCATCTACAGCAGGCCGCCTGCAAGGTTGATTAAATCAGTTGATATGTGTTGCTTAAGTAACCTCAGGAGAACACAGTTTAGTTTTACTGTCCTATAATTCTTAAAATTAAATCAGTTTTATCCTGTAAAACAGGGTACAGGGTAACAGTTTTGTACACTTCCCCTGGCAGCATAAAAAAAAATTAATGATAGAGGAAAACTATGTAATTTGCCCCACAAATGAACTTCAAAAATTCTGTATGCAGTTTTGCCAGAAGTATTTGGAGGTAGATGCCACTTGAAGCAGAAGAGGGAACTTAATTCAGCCATGTCTATCATGACCAAGGGGTGTGAGCATTTCCAAAAAGAATTTCTGGGAGTTGGCACAAGGGGCATAACCCCATTTATCCCTCTCTTCTTCTCTCCAGTGTATCTTGCACCACACTGCAGCAAGGGAAGAAAGAAATATCCATCCTGTTCTAGGGTCAAGATACCAAAAAGTGTACTTTATAAAGCAACTTCTGTAATCTAATGTTATCCATGGAGATCAGAGGAGGTACTTACTCCTAAGTCAGCACAGAAAACTTTAGATTCTATGAATTGATTGATGTCTGCTAGTGATACAGCTTGAATACCTCTTTGTACTTTGCCCTAATTCTACAAGTCTTTGTACAAATTTTTCATTCAAATCACAGTCTCTCTGTGCCAGTGCTGTCTTCTGCTGCCTCCAGATATTTGTAAGGAG
Organism: Oreocharis arfaki; assembly: GCA_013398015.1. Lineage (NCBI taxonomy): Eukaryota > Metazoa > Chordata > Aves > Passeriformes > Paramythiidae > Oreocharis > Oreocharis arfaki. The sequence continues at coordinate 54,419 of VZRR01013396.1, read as the reverse complement.
TTTAACAAAGACAAGTGCCAGATTCTGCACCTGGGATGGGGCAGCCCCAGACGTATGGACAGACTGGGGCACGAGATGCTGGAGATCAGCGCCGGGGAAAGGGACCTGGGGATCCTGGTCTACGGAAAGTTGCATATGAGTCGCAGGAGGGCCAACTGTGTCCTAGCATTGCCAGCTGCGCCAGGGAGGAGATTGTCCCGCCCTGCTCTGCACTGGGGCGGTCTCACCTCGAGTGCTGGGGGCAGTTCTGGGTGCCCCAATGTCCGAAGGGTAAAAAGCCTTAGAGAACATCCAAAGGAGAGCTACTAAGATGGTGAAGGGTCTCAAGAAGAAGCCCTACGAGAAGTGGCTGAGGTCATTTGGCTTGTTCAGCCTGGAGGAGAGGTGACTGAGAGGTGTTCTTATTTAGGAATGGTACTCCCCGATTTATTGCTTCCACTGAAACCGTGACTGCTCACTGCCCCTCCTTCCCAACCTACCCCACCACATGGTGGGCTAGAAAGGAGAACAGGCAGCACAAAAGGTAAAGATCATGGGTTGAGGTAAGAACAATTTACTGGAAACAGCAATGAGTTTAGAAAACAAACACTAACAGCAACAATACTGACAGATGAAATCAGCAATCCACACAGAAACCCCCCAAGAGGGGACAATACCTGACTGCTCCCTCTACAGCACTTACTCCACTGGACTTCAGTGATTCTTGTGGGCCCCTTCCAACTCAGGATACTCTACGATACTATGATTTCTGAACTGCCCTCTTGGTACAGTGCTTTTATCGAAGTTTGTGCTACTTACATTTTTTAAAGCCAGAATACCACTAAAATCAAAGTATTTATATGTATGTTTGTGACTATGAATACAGACAATATCACAAAAACATCACTAAAATTATCTCTAAAATTATCACTAAAACATCTCTTTGTGTTACAACCAGGAGTTCTTTGGGACTCACTGTCTCTAATCACGGCTTTGACTTGGCCTTGATCTTTTTTTAGCTATGCATCTACACCATTTATATTCTGCACAGACATTGCCATGCTAAAGAACCATGCAAAGGTCAGAGGGTTGGCTATTGGCCGTTGGCTGCACTTTCACCACCCAAAATCTATAACTGTGCACATGGAAATCCCCAGCTTATCTGTAGGCAGTTGTTTGTCAAATTCTACCATGATAAAATTTTAACAAGATGTTGGCAAGTTCATAAAAAGGGCAGAGTGTTAATTTTTGTTCGCTTATTCAGCTGTGGGAACCTGAGCAATGGAAAAGGAGGGATTGAAAAGTATCTACTGAAGTGTGAGTGGAACAATTGTATTTCACCAATAATACTGACACCTGGCCAGTGAAAAAAATGTCAGTGGCATCTTGAGGGAAGGCTAAGGGCCATGCTGAGTTTGCAGAGAATTACGCTTAAACCTGAAACAGAAAACTGTGACCCATATAGTGCTGAACATTCCGAATAATTCTCTTAGTAACAGCAGGAGCAGTTACTTTAGCTTTCCCCAGACTGTACTTACAGCACTTGTGACATGATGGGAAGGAACAGACTAATCAACTAGAGTATGCCTAATCAGCTAAGTACTAAGGCCATTGCTCTGCAGGTCCTGGGTTAAACACTACCCTCACCCTGGGCTTCTCTTGCTTGTGCAGAGGATTGCAAGCTAAACAGGAAAGCAAGATTTCCTTACCATTTGGTATTCTTACCTCAGTGTATGCTCTCTGCTGTAGCTAATCCAGTTAGCTTGAGTCACAGGAAAGCATTTCTGGGGATTTTAGAGGAGTATTTGCACTTCCTTTGCATGGAAGTGTTCAAAAGACTTTTAGATGAGGCACTGAGGGACATGGTTCAGTGGTGAGTTTGGCAGTGCTGGGGGAACAGTTGGACACAGTGATATTAGAGGTCTTTTGAAACCTAAACAAGTGACAAGATTCTACCTGCACAAGTGACAAGAATTCAGAAGTTCCTCAAAACAAGCAAATTGGAAAGGATGATAGTCTCAGAAAGGAATCAATGCTGTTTATATTGAGTTTGTATTGCAGGTACAAGCAAGACAAATGTGACAATAGTACAGTATTCAACAAAATACAATCCAAGAGCCTTTATTTCATCAGAGAAAGCAAAATTGTTGAGGTCCTTCTTGTTTTGTTGTCATAAGAAAAAAACATAGTTGGGCAAAAATGACACATCTTCTAGGTGGTGAGTTCTGTTTTGCTTGAAGAAATGAAATGCATGATCAGATAAGGGCTAGAGAAACACCTCTCTTCAGTTTTCAGCTTGGTCATATGGGAACTCATCCAGTGGAGTACACAGGAGCCTGGGAATACCTGGAAATACAAGCTGAGTGTATTCAAAGTTCAGCTGTTCTTGTTGGGTGAGAAGGACTTACCAGTATCTATGTGGTGGTGGAAACTTGGAGAACACCAAACTGAGGAGTGAGGGAAATAGGAATTTAAGGCTGTAATTGGAAAAGATAGGAAACAGTGGAAGAGAGGGGAAAATTCAGCATTGAATAAATGAAGACTTCTGCTGAAATAATACCCAAATGAAGAAATGAAGAGTAGAATAAATAACATCTATCTGCAGCCTCCTGGAAACAAGCTACTACCACGCCTGATTTGCATTTCTGCCAGCTCTGCAAACAATAAGCAGAAAAAAGATGTAGCTAAAAAGGCAGAATGCTGAGATCAAGACCACAACTTATACTGGCTAGTGCCTGAGCCACTGAGATCTGTGGTCTTCTTTCTTCACTCTGTCATACCGTGACTTTGATGCTCAATTTGGAATTTTCTAAGGATGGTCTAAACCAGTACTAAATCTTCAGGACAGAGACAGAGGCTTTTCCAGTTTTTAATACTTTGTTTCTCTGCCTAAATAATTTTAAAGACCTTCCTCAAGTAACTACAAATTTTGTTTCTCATATCACCCCCATTATTATTTGAGGATTAATTTTAGGGTTGTTCATCATGTGTCATCTGAATATACCTGTTGAGAAATTAATTCAGTGTCAGACTCCCAGGTCAGTGGGAGTCTTCTGGCCCAGGGTCTGCAAGGGCACTGTCCTTGCTGCCAGCATGGAGTGTGACCCACCAGCATGACCTGGGGAACTTCAATGTGTCCCATTATTTGCTGGCTACTCTGTTAGCCCCATGTATCTCCCAGCAGCTCAGAAACTGGCCTGAATCTGTGCCTGGTTGTGAATCAAAAGAACTCTAAAGACACCCATGCAGCCCTCATTTCTGCACTGCAAAGCCTGCCCAGCTATAACTAAGATCCATAGCTCACACTTTGGAATATGCATAGTCTTTCCTACATGGTTCTTGAGGTGTTTAAAGAAATATTAATGAATAAATGCTGTGCACTTATGCAAAGCAGGAGATACTACAAATAAGGGAATTATGCCATCATGTAGTATGGCCAAAAGCCACAGAACAGATTCATACCAAAAGTTGCGACTATCACATGGGACTTGTTCTCAGTCTTGCTCACTAAATCCCCAAAGTCTGATCTTCTGTTTGAACAGTAGATACACACTGCCTAAAAAATCTGTTCTGTTGAAGACTGTACTATTTCTTTTTAAAAATAAAATGCCATATATATATAAAAATAAAATCATTACAGACAGATAACCAAGGTATCATTTAAGTAGTTCAATACAGTTTACATATAGGGAACAAGCAGAAAATATTTTCTAATAAACCTTCAAACTGGGTCATTGTGAATGTACCAGTGTTGTAATATGTACAACACCAACAAGAACCACCACCACCACCACCACCACCACAACAAAGTAACATTCTGCTGTTAAGTCCCAAGTTCACCGATATTAACTAAAGGATTTCACCAGACATTGAAGTTTGAAAGTGAAGGTGACATGGTGGTGTTCAGTCAAATTTTGGACTCAATGATCTTGGAATCCTTTTCCATCCTGTATGATTCCATGAACACCACGTCCACGACTCAGTAGTATCAGGCAGATTTTATTTTAAACCCTGTATTGGGGTTAAGATTCTTGAAACAGTAGTCAAGCTGTAAAGAAATCTCTGCCTTTTTTGCTTTTGAAGGATAATTGCCCAAACTCTTTTCCATCATCAGTATTGCTTACCTTAGTAACTCTGCAGGCTAAGTGTTCATTGCTTATCAAAAATAGATTTTATCCATTATGTATTTGAGCTTTTCTTTTGGTTTTTTTGTTTTGTTTTGTTTTGTTTTTTTCAACACAGTGCAGTAAAGTGAATGTCTAAAGGTTTATTACACATCTTTATGGTCCAGGTTCTGAGTTCTGTTGACTAAAATATGGGCATAAAAGAGGAGACTGAGGGGAGACCCCCTCACGGTCTTTAACTTCCTCAAATCAAGGGAAGTGGAGGGGCAGCACCAATCTCTTGACTCTGGTGATTGGTAAGAGGACCTGAGGGAATGGCCTGAACATGTGTCAGGGAAAGCTTAGGCTGGATATTAGAAAGTTCTCTTTTCCCTGAAGTTGTGCCTCCGTGATTCTAATCATCTACAATACAGTGTAACCAGCAATATGTCTTCAATGTTGGATTTCTATTACTGCTGGTATGTACAAAAGAAGTACAAAAGAAAGTGCTCTGTTCTGATGAGTCTTATAAAGGATTATGAGTTCGAGAGCTAATAATTGATTTTACGTAACTAGAATCACACTCCAAGCTGAAACAGTGAAAGAGTGCAATATATTTTCACAATATTTTGACTGTTAAAATTTTTTAAATGGTTTTACCCACTGATGATGTAGGTTAAGTTACTAATAACAGTGTGGCATATTCAGTTAATCTGTTGTCAGATTTAGGAGTTAAAATAAACTATTCCAGACCATCAGTAGGGTGAAAATAAGGGAAATGTTAGAACAAGTGGGATTACTGGTTGTATGACACTGTTGTATGATATATGGTTCCGAAAGGTTGAAAATGTCCTGCAGACTTCTCAGTAGCTCTAAAGAATAGATTCTTTTCAGTTGGGCATGTATCTCTTCTTACGTGTGTTAGAGAATTCCAGATACATGCTTTCAATGTTTCTCCCTGAAATCTGGAATAAAACAATGAGTCCTCTGCACAACATCTAACAGTCTCATAGAAACCTGCTGCTTTAACTTTTTGTGTCTATTTCTTGGTTTAAGGAAACTTAAGTGATATTATGGTGAAATTTGTGAATGGTGGTATGAAGAGGAATAGCAAAACCTTGTAGTATGTGGGTACATAGAACTTTAAAGAAAGGGGATCATCAGCAAGAAATTAGACACGGTTTCCTAATTTTTGCTTTTTTGTAATCATTAATGGCAAATTATGGCTTGTAAAAATTTTGTAGAGGGGAAAATATTTTGAAAATGTTTTCCTATACTTAATTTTTTCTATTTTTAAAAATCAAAACCAGTCTGTCATGTCTGTTTGCCATGGTTTTTGTAACTTTTGAAAGTAATGCTTTAAAATTCAAATATCATCAACTGCTAAACTGTGGTGATACAAACTGTCAGTTCTCTGTGCAAACAGCACTCTATAACTTTTCAAGAATTGTGAGCTTTATTGATAGCTGGCTTAGCTCATTTTAAACCACTTTGATTTTATTTACGGCTGTAAAACTCTAAGAACTAGGTGAATAGGATGAGAGTAATTTCTCTTTTAGCTAGTTCAATAGTAATTTTCTAATTCTGCATTGTGTTTGAAGACTTGAAATTCTCAAGTAACAGACAATTTGATTATCTAAATTGTAACCTAGAACATACAATTTTTCCCTAAAAATGTATCCGCACACTTTTTTTTTTTTTAATCAGAGTTTAGATGCCTCAAGCAGGAGCTACAGCAGCCTATGTCTAGTTCATGGTGCTAAAACAATTTGCTGGTACTGCCAATGGAGCTTATAAAAAATTATTACAAGTTTAGTTTGGAGATTTCGTTTTGGTTTTGGATTATTATGGATGGTAATATGAAGAAAATCATAAAATCAAAACAAGGATGTCACTAGGGGCTAGCATGAATGTGGAACAGGGCATCAAGGTTCTTTTTTGGACAAAAATTATGGTAGCAAAAGCAATTTCTTAAAGTGATTAAGGAGTTTTACATTAATATAGCATATTAGTGAACAGTCAGTAGCAACATAGTCAGTAGGTTTCAAATGCACAAGAGGGACATGGAGCTGTTGGAGTGAGTCTAGAGGAGGCTGCCAAGATGATCAGAGGGATGGAGCACCTTTGCTATGAGGAAAGGCTGAGAGAATTGGGAGTGTTCAGCTTGAAAAAACAGAAGGTTCCAGGGTGACCTAATTGTAGCCTTCCAATACCTGAAGGGAGCCTACAGAAAAGATGGAGAGAGACTATTTACAAGGGCCTGGAGTGACAGGACAAGGAGAAATGGCTTCCCACTTACAGAGAGGAGGTTTAGATTGGATATTAAGAAGAAATTCTTCCCTGTGGGGGTGCTGAGGCCCTGGCACAGGTTGCCCAGAGAATCTGTGGCTGCCCCATCCCTGGAAGTGTTCAAGGCCAGGTTGGACAGAGCTTGGAGCAACCTGGCCTAGTAGAAGGTGTCCCTGCCCATGGCCTGGTTTGGAACCGGAGGATCTTTAAGGTCCCTTCCAACCCAGGACATTGTGTGATACTGTGAATTTCTAGAATGTGCCCTCTGAGGGGCAGCATTGAAGAGCAGGTTTCCATAAACAGCTACTTCTAGTCATACTATGGATTAGGCGTAAGGAAGGGATTAAAAAGTTAGAGCTTATTCTCTGTTGTTTGTAATTACTGGTTTTCAAAGGTAACTCATACGTTTGAGAGTATTAATGCCAATCTGTCAAAAACCCTGTAGCAAACATGTTTCAGTTTAAGTGATAAAACTGTCAGAATTCTTTCCTGTGGAGTACTTGAAATAAAACAAAAAAGGTGAGCATTTTGTTAATTTTGGGTTTTGTTTGCTTAGGTTTTGGTAGAAAACTGATGACAGAGCCAATTAGCATTTCTTTATTGTGAGAAATATCAATATCATGTCATTTTGAGAAGCAATGTGTCGTCTCGACTAATGAATTCAATGATGTTGAGTCTTTCATGTCAGTATTGCACTTAGTATTGTGTGTGTGTGGTGACCCACCTTTAAGGGGAAGGAAGTACCTGAGATTCATAAATATTCATTGGTCAAAAGGAATGACAAAAGTCTGAGGATCTGCAAGCAGTTTGAAGGTTTTATTAGTGAGTTACACACTTGGCATGGAGACTGGTGTTAGGCCCTGACCTAGTATATAAGCACACAGAAGTGGGGTTTGGCTAAAAGGGCGGGGTGAAAGGAAAGAGGGGAATTAAAGGGGGGGGGGGGGGGGGGAAGGAAGGGAGGAAGG
>VZRR01013396.1:0-47062 GCA_013398015.1 Oreocharis arfaki | reverse complement strand
GGGGGGGGTGGGAGGAAGGAAGGCAGGAAGGCAGGAAGGCAGGAAGGAAGGAGAAGAGAGAGAAAAAGAGATCACCAGTCCTGATACCGGCATCAATCCAGCAGAGGGGATGCCAATCCTGGTTTCAGTGGTGATCCAGCTGATAAGTGGTGATCCAGCTGTGTCGACCTGGCCCATTAGATGTCCAGGGTCCTGGGGCACCACCCAGGATTGAGGGGTTATCTTTCTATGAACATGTTTCTCCACCCTGAAGACAGGTTTCTCACTTTCTGTGTAAGTTAGTTATCATGCACAGTCTGTTCTTTCAGGCCTTTCTGGAAACAGGTTGGTGGGCTTCAGGGGTCTTCAGTGGTCTTAATTCCATGCCATAGTCCATGCCCATTCTTGCCCTGATGCCATACTCTGTGTGGTTGTTTCTCATGGAAAAGTGCTGCCCTATCTCCACCTTGGCCCCCTTCTCTAGCCACGCCTTGTTCTTTCTCATGGCGTGTTAATACCAACAGTCCTTGTTTATTACCTACAGCCCTTGATTGGCATAACAGCCATTCAATTATCTGTGTTTGAGACATACACATTAGCTCCCTTATCTTCTGGGAATAGAGAGCTCAAGGGGTCTCACTTTGGACTGTGGTTTTTAGCATTTTTGGTTTGAAAGACAGGTGCCTGCCAAGGAAGGCGGAAGCCTCCCTTGGAATGGAGAATATGACCCCCNCTTTCCCCTTCGGTGCAGTTACGCTCACAGCCGGCAGGGGCGCTGTTGGCTCCCGGCCGGGCAGGGCGGGTGCGATGATTCCCCCGGGCTGCAGGGGGCGCTGTGGGGCGAGCTCGGCCATCTCTCTCCACACGGTAATGGCGCCTCAGCCGGCGGGAGAGAGAGACAAGGAAAGCAAACTAATGAAGGGCAGCCGGTCCCAGTGCCCGTGTGGACGGTGAAATGGGCTGTAGCAGGAAACCTCAGAGCAGCAGGCTGGAAGAGCAGAGGCAAGTGCACCTGGGGTGGCAAAAAAAAGTGTAGCAAAAACTCCGGAGCTGTGCCAGGACCCACAAGGTGTCTAGGTGGGCACAGGTTGTCGGGTTAAAGTGTAGCAAAAAGCCCGAAGCAGCAGCAGGAAACAGCGGGGCTGGGCGGTGGCAGATGGGCTGCTGCAGGCAGCTGCCACAAGCAGTGGGAGACGCTCCCTCCAGAGTGGGGAGGGGGTCGGGGTCCCGGGTTTTCCCCTGAGGCACCCAAGCAGATGGTGAGAGTCCTTCCCAGTGAGCTCAGGTACTGAAAAGGTCCCAGTACCATGTCCTCTCTTACAAGCAAAGGCTCACCCACAGTAGGAAAAGTAGTAAAGGTCTGAACTCTGAACTCCGTGGTGGCAGTGAATTCTCGCCTGCAGGGGCACCAGCCCAAGTGTTCCCCTCCAGTCCTGAGAGTGAGAGAGAGCAAGGAGCTGACCCCAGTCCCTCACCTCCCACCCAAAATCTCGTGATATGTCTGCAGTCTCAAGAGAAAGCTCCCCAGCCAAGAGGTGGCAGCAAAGCACACCATTCCCCCTCCTCCTCCTTCCAGCCACATTTTGTGTCTCCTAAGTATCATCATTACCATCTCTTAAGCAACAAATGAGAGAAAATTCCCTGAGAGAGAAAGAAAAAAAAAAAAAGGAAAAATCCTAACCTCCAACATAGAGTCAATAGAGAGTGGGCTTCCGTATGTATTAACCCCTTATGATTGAGAGCTCCAAGTGACTCACTTTGAACCACTGTTTATAGAATTGAAAGAGAGTGGGCCTTAGTCATAACAATTTTTCATCCTGGCTGCAATTCAGGTCAATAAGTTTCTTTGAAGGTTCAGTAACAAAAATACTATTCCAGTTGGGCTGTTTTTCAGAAAAGAAAAATAAATTTCCAAGGCTGTGTGTTAAAAAAATAGGTGCTCGCTAGACACCACTATGTCCTGGGAATAGTGTTTCTCATAAGCTCAAGAGGGGCTTAGCCCAGGTGCAGTTTATCAAGGCTGATGTCTAATGAACATTAGATCATAGTCAAGCCTGGGGAGGAGGATGCACCAGCACAATCCATCCCGAAACTAAAGTCAGCTTCTCTGGGCCTCTGCAGGGGGTCGCTTTAATACTGGAATATTCTGGAGTCTTAGTATGACTGACTGGCTTGGTCCTGTACATTAGATCACAGGAATATCTGCTTCTTTTTTCTTAAATTCCTGTGACAAGAGGAAAACTGTGGTATTACTAATGATACAATGATAGTGCTTAGTCCTTCACTTGCAATCAGCTTCAGGGTGATCATTTATGAAAAGCAAAGTTCAAGGGCTATTTTAACCCCCTCTGAAAAACAGCACTTTGCTGTCCTTACCCGACTTTTTCTTGTTGGGGTCCTAGTAGAAAATTGGCAGTCTTTTTTTTTCTGGATGGGAGCTGTGCCTAGGTACGGTAGTCTTTGAAATTGTCTAATGTATCTTGGCAGATTAAATATGATTTCTTGTTTAATGTAGTTCGTTCTGTGGAACAAGGTAAATTCACATACACCTATCCTGTCGTATGATAGTCACATGCCTGATGAATCTACCATACTGCTCTTTCTGGTTATAATATTGTAGCTTTTCAGGGAGAGAAGATCAGAGTCATGGAATGGTTTGGTTTCAAAGGGACCTTAAAGCACATTTCATTCCAACACCCCTGACACCTTCTACTAGGCCAGGTTACGCCAAGCCCTATCCAACCTTGAACACTTCCAGAGATGGGGCAGCCACAGCTCCTCTGGGCAACCTGTGCCAGGGCCCCACCACCCTCACAGGGAAGAATTTCTTCTTAATATCCAATCTAAACCTCCTCTCTGTAAGTGGGAAGCCATTTCTCCTTGTCCTGTCACTCCAGGCCCTTGTAAATAGTCTCTCTCCATCTTTTCTTTAGGCTCCCTTCAGGTATTGGAAGGCTACAATTAGGTCACCCTGGAACCTTCTGTTTTTTCAAGCTGAACACTCCCAATTCTCTCAGCCTTTCCTCATAGCAAAGGTGCTCCATCCCTCTGATCATCTTGGCAGCTTCCTCCGGACTTGCTCCGGCAGCTCCATGTCCTTCTGATGCTGGGTGCCACAGAGCTGGACACAGCATTCCAGGTGGAATTTCACAAGAGCAGAGCAGGTGGGGTGAATCACTTCCCTCAACCTAATGGTCATATCTCTTTTGATGTAGTCCAGGATACAGTTGGCTCTCTGGACTGCAAGTGCAGATAAATATCTAGAGAAGGTGTGAGGACTTCCTGGACTATTATGAGCTGCATTTGCTAATGAGTTCTGCTAATAAATATTCTAGATTTTGTTGTTTCTAAACTTCTCTGTGTCTGCAGCTGGCAGTATTACCAAAGGCAGTTTCAGTGCTGAATCAGTAATGAGGTTTCAAGTATTGCTAGAATACCAGCTGCTGTTTGGGATTTTGCCACATTCTTGTGCATACAGATTTCTTCCTTAGACCAGCAAAACTTCGTGAAAGAGTGTGTTGCCTTGAAAGTCTTGTGCATGTACCCATGACAGCATGATGACCTCAGCCATCATCAAGTGAGGCTGTAATATCTTGTAGTGTCCTCTTCAGGTGAACTCTTACGTAAGGTAAACTAAGCATTTCCATCAAGAACAGCAAGTCCAGTTGCAATGGAGTGATTACTCCATTTTACATGGATGTGAGAGAACTATCTTTCTCTTCTAGGACCAAGCCGAGTGTAATTTAGCTGCACAATTGGTAAGCAAAATTGATGCATTTTTGTTTAAACGCTGGTGTTTCCAGTCAGTTAGTGCTAGCCAATGCTGGCTTTGGAAATTCAGCTGCTGACCTCCTAGTGAATTGCTGCACACTGTCTATCTGTGTCCTCCTTCAGCATTCCCTGCTGAGATGAGCCACCATCTTTTTTCCCAAAATCAGTTTCTAAAAGTTATTTTCATCTCTATGCTGATGTAAGTAAAGTGTGTAAATTTGCACCTGTTGATTTCTGACAATAGTGAAGCTTTTCCAGCAATATTTATAACTACAGCTTTCATCTTGTTTTCTATGCAGAGTTACACAAGGGTCTTTGGCAGCATCGTATCTCAAAGGCTTCAGTTTTCTTCCTCTCAGCAGAATTAGCTTTTCACAGTTTCTGCCTGGAGTTTGCTGTGGAAGTGATGGAGTTTTTCACCGGTCAGGTTTTCAAATAATTCACAATGTATTATTTGCAGATGATCTTAAGGAACGTGTAAAAATTGCTGGGTCAGCTCCTGTAAATCCGCATTACCTTGATTAAGCCAATCTTTAATTTCTCTGCAGCAATCTCCTTTATTAGACCTGTGTGATCCTATGTAAGTGAATTCCGCTATTGCATATCAATTTGCCATTAATTATCAATTTGCTTATGTCCTCTTTTGTGAGTCGGTGCACAATGTGTTTTTCCTGCTGATGTTAATGATTTAATTTAATCTGATGGGGTTCAGCCATTTATGAGAGTAGAGCCTTGGGGAAAGTACATTATTTTACCAGTGTTAAAATACTACCTAGGCAAGGAGACCAGAGGTAATACTTAAGAACACTAATGAAATGCTCTTTTGGTTGCTCCAATTGTCAGGATATAGGATGTTGGATTGTGAGTGATTTTGCTCTGTATGCAATTTCAGGCAATACTTTTTTTTTTAAATTTCTTCTTGGAACATATTTCATATGCTAGAATATTTAAAGTGTATTTTTAAATAGTGACCGGCAATCTGTGAAACACCGTTTTAGCATGAATGAGGTCATATGCTACTAAAATACTACTTATACTAGGACACTGAGATGAATTGAAAGTAGCACGGCTAAAAAAGTGAAGGCAACAGGTGTTTTATTAGATTGCAGATATTGGCTTTTTTTAACATCTGTAGAATAACTGATACTTCATCCTAAAACTTCTTGCAAATTCACGTTTCCACTACTGAATATGAGTAAGTCCCAGTGTTCCTAATATAGAGTATCTTCCTTTAAGGTGTTTTTAACTAGTAAAACATTATATACTCTTCTAGCACATCACGAGTTTCATAATGCGATGCAGGACTGAAAGAATTTTGCTTAGATACCAGGCACCTGATGACTAAGAGTATACTGAAAAAGGAACAGGGCAGGCTGTGCTCCTACACAAAACATAAAAAAACTTGGAGATATCAGCTTTCTGTAATTTTCATAGAGATGACTGCAAGGTGTATGTGCAGCCTGTCAGGGAAAAGTATTTTTTGTGTTGCAAGAAATTGGAGAGTAATTTGTTTTGGTGCAATTATTTTAATCACATCTTTATTAAGTAAGAAACATGGGATTTATCTCTACCCAAATGCCTTGGACTATTAATTTGAGCAAGTCAAGGGAGTGAAGCATCCTAGACTTCAATTTCCCCATTTTTTAAAATTGAGATCTTCCGTATTTACTCTTTCAATGTAATTGAAAAGCTTTTTAAAATACGCTGTTTGAGTCCATGTTGTTCAGAGTTTTAGCACAATCACCCCAAGAATAGATAGATGGTAAAACAATTACAGTCAAATCTAACATCCTGATGCTTCAAATTTGATCTTCTATATGCAGAATGCTGTGATAATCTCATATTTTAAAAATATGCCACCTCCCATAAAGTAGTAGTTTCAGGTGACTGATCATTGTGAGAAGCACAGAGCTGATATTTAAATGCATATTGGGGGCCTTTTGGTTTGTGCAGTATTGGATCTTAGCCCACAGTTCACAGTTTTCAGAGGCAGCATGCTTCACAGAAGCATGTAACTGTGTCCTGTTCTGGGCTCCTCAGGACAAGAAAGACTTGGAGATACTGGAGAAGGTGCAGTGGAGGCCACAAAGATGGTGAGGGTTCTGGAGCATCTCTTATTAGGAGAGACTATGGGAGCTGGACCTGTTTAGTCTGGAGAAGAGAAGACTGAGATGGGATCTCAATAATCCATCCAAATATTTCCGAGGAGGGTGCCAAGAGGATGGTGCCAGACTCTTGTCAGTGGTGCCCAGTGACAGGACAAGGAGCAATGGCTATAAACTGAAACCCCAACATGAGGAAGAACTTCCTTCCATGGAGGGGGCAGAGCACTGGAACAGGCAGCCCAGGGGGCTTGTGAAGTCTCCCTCTCTGGAGACATTCCAAACCCACCTGGACACCTGTGTTCCTGTGTCGCCTGCTTCAGGTGGCCCTGCCTTGGCAGGAAGAGTTGGACATGGTGATCTCCAGAGGTCCCTTCCAACCCTAAAAACTCTGTGATTCCATGAGTCTGTGAATAATACAGATTTGACTAGAAACAGTGAAATTTTAAAAAGCATGGATGCAGTAGCTACAAGACATAAAATGATGATGTACTTAATTTGCAAATGCACATGCTATTTAAACTGAGTGCAACTAAAGTGTCAGACTGGAAATGTGGAGTGCCAGAGCCATCTGGAAAAAACACCCTGTGCTATTCAGGCATCATTTCTGTCCAAGACCCTTACTGTCATGGCTACTGGAAATTTTGCCTGTCTTGAGATTTTTTGTAGAGAGCCTTTCTTAGGCTTTACTGTAATGGCATGTAATGAAGGCACTCATACCATCTGAATACCAGCTGTCCATACAAAGCAGTATCTTATGATTTGGGGAAAACCCTGGCCCCATTAAAACTGATGCAGAATATTTTTCTGACTCCTCTGGAGCTGGGATCTTCTGTATCTTCCAACAAATACTTTCACAGTAATTAGATGTGGAGCTGGAGATCAATACCAGCTGCTGGGTAATATTGAGCTGTAGAATGTTATTTGCAGTAATGGTTGTGATCAGAGGCAAATCTGTCTTCTGCCCCTTCCAAAGGAGATATTTAGGGAGGAACCCTCAATCTTCTCAGAAACACATCAAGAAAAGAGAAAATGGTCAGTGTAGTCATAGATGCAGTCTAGCTTTCCACTAGCTGTTTGGGCTAGAGATCTGAAATCCCACTGCAGTTAAAGACAGTCTCAAGAGATACCTAACTAATGGTGTTGTTGTCTGATGCCTTCCCGGGTCATTGCTGAGGTAAAGCAGTGGTAGGATATTTTTGCAGTTTAGTAATTTTGAAGTATATAAAAGGTCTTTTGAGGCCATAGGGGCAACTACTAGCTTCCAGAGTTTTGCCCTGGTGAGATCAGTCCTGGACTAGGGCCAGAAGGTGAGAGAGTGAGGAAGAATGAAAATTTGACTTCAGACCTTCATGTCTTTTTGTCCTGCAACCTCTCTGTATCTCAGCTGAGCCACGGGAATCTAGGAATGTGTCTATACAGATCTGGGTTAGATAAGCTCCTTCCCTTTGGAATTTATAGATGAAATACACCTTAACATACATTTTGAAGGAGACCCCCTTTTCAAGCACAAAACAATAAAGATATTCTGTAAAATCATTCTGTAATTGCTCTCAATTTTTCTCCGTTTGTTCTAGTGGTAGTGGTAGCACTCAACCAAAGAAGTCATGTAGGCAGTACATGTGTGCAACAGGGATTAAACTTTTATTTTCTGGCAACAGAAAATAAAACTTTAAGCTGAAGAAATTAATCTCTTGTAATACTTCAAGATTTACCTATTTAATTGCTTGCCAGTGGTTTGAGAAAAACAGCTGTCTGAAATCACACTAGGAAATCCTCCGAGTTTAGTCAAATCTCTGATTGAGTCAGCTTCATTTATCACCACCATCACCAGCTGATCTATAAATACATCTGCTTCTACAGCCTACACATTCTGAGATTTGCCTGTTATCTCCTCAGAAGAGCAGGGCTAGTGGCTTCTCTTAAACAAGCCTGGCTTAGCCAAAGCCAACACGAACCTAAGCCTAAGAGGCCAAGCCTATCGGTTGTTGTTAGCTTTGATAGTCACTGCTATCATTTGAGAGTGTTCCTGAAGCCAGTCCAAGTTGGCAGTGTCAGCCCAAGCTGATTGGAGCTGCAGACATTTTTGCTGACTGGAGTCATGCTATCTTTGCCAGTTTGCTGGAATAGACACAGACACTGATTGGGTCATGCTGAAAACATTCCTGTCCTATGAAGCAAGTCTGTTTGTATTTCAGGTTTGCCAGGACTAATGAATTAAAAATCTTGGACTCACCACAGTTTGCTGCTTAATAATGCCTGTGACAGAAGGATTTTTTCCTCCCTGGAGTGTGACAGCATCATAATCCCTCATCCCTGGCAAGGAGAGGAAGGAAAAGCAGAACTGTGGAGAAAAGTGGAAAAGGGTTATCTTTTGGGACAGCAAAGCCTATGGGAAGTGCAGGTAGCAGCATGTTGCCCTGACAGCTGTCTCAGCTTCTCAGACCTTGTCAGTTTGTTGCTATGCAGCGGGTGCAGCCTTTTCTTTTATTGAATCTTTACTCCATAAAGGCAACGACAAGCCAAGGCAGTGGCTGGCCCTGGATTATACAAGTGCAGACGCTCCGCTAAGTGAGGTAAGGCAACAGGTGTGACGAAAATCCATGAAGCTATAACAGCATTTAATCTGAGTTCTGCTGCAGGTTTTTTACAGAGGAACAGCAGCCAGCCAGCTCTGTAGGCAATTGTTGGGAAGAGAAGAGCTGCTCATTAAACCTCATTAAATTCCAGGTTGCCCACTCACTCTCATCTCTGTCTACAGAGATACCATTCTTCATTCATGGAGAAACCATGTGGGGTATTGGGGGAAGTTGGTCTGCATGTTTCCTAAAATCACCTTGTTTGCACACGGGCTTCTTCCATCCCTCTCTGTTCTCTGTGATTGCGTTTTGTGATGAAGAGCTTGAGGATTATGCAAAAAAAGGAGTGAAAGGATAAATGCAATATAAAGAAATTTATAACAGGGTAATTGTGTATAAAGATGAGATTTCTTTTTTCTGAATTGAAATAAAATGAAAACCTTCTATTTTATTTCGATAGAATTCACCATTTCTTACTGAAAGGATATTAATTTTTGCACTCACAGAGTCGATGGTTAAAAGAGTTAATTTTAAAACATTGCACACCACAGAGTATGTGATTGGGATAAAGTAACAGTCTTGTAGCAATATTGTTATGGCAACTTCAAAAGCTCTAGCAGAATGCATCCTTTTAATTTCTTAGGCTCTGATATGAAATGTGAAGTATACTCTTGCGTGCAAGACCACTTGAGATAGTCAGTCAATGTCAGGGAAAGCGTACCAGCAGCACAGAATGATAAGCAGCCTTGTTTTAAGGATTTGCTTATCACTTAAAGTCTCTTCATTTTGAGGGGTATTTATCTTGTATTGGGAAGTAAGTGAGGAAAATATGTTAAAGAATTTTGCATTGATAATTCTGTTGTTTTTTAAAAACGATGAGATGTCTCAGATATTTCTTATGAAGTGAGGGTGGGGAAGAGATCAACAGTGCTCAGAAGGTAAAAATTATTTACTCTGATGCAATGCACTTCAAAATAAAATATTTCAGTTGACTCCAAGGGGCTTTTCCTGAATCTAAAAACATACATGGCTGCAATTTATTTGGCTTTTCTGTGCCTGTGCTCCATAGATAACAGTTCAATTTTTGTGGGTCTTGAATACTAGTAATGGGGAATTAAGAATATCCCTGATATCCTTTGTACACTAGCAGAAAGAGGCATTTTCAGCTTCAAATAAAATATATTCGAAGTCAGGATTTTAGATTATTTGTTGTTATGTTATTATAAAAAAAGATTATGCACTTCAAATAACAAGTAACCATGTCACTCTGCTAGCTAAATATCAAGAGAGAAAAAGCAAATAAACAAGAAATGCTGAAATTAATGGATCCAATGCAGATTTGATCCTCTTCCACTGATTGCATGGCAGTGATGCCTGAGAAGTGTTTGATTCACTTATGCACCACCAAGGAAGATTATACTTCTGAAATAGTGTTCTGTTCTATTGACTTTCTGAGTCTGCCAAATAATTCGGTATGAACTAAAATGACTCAGTAGAATTTTCATGCAATACAATAGCTACTTTACTGAAAAACTGCAAGACTTTTGTCTTAGAATGCTGGCTTTTGTTTTCGCCAGCTAAATGCTCTGTTGTCTGCTGATAGTGAATTAGTAAATTCATTGTATTTTCCTGATGAATTTGGTTTCTAATTCCCTAAGAAGTTTTTATGGTAATTTAAAAGCATAATTGTCCACATATTTGGTATGAATACAATGCATGCTGGATAGCAGTCCAGAGTCCTAAAGTAATTTCTTTATGGGCAGATCTTTTGCATGCATGAAGTCCCACTGACTTCACGTTCTCCACACATGGTGCTAATCAGAAGATTAATATCTTTGAATTTTAGCAGCTTTGTGCTAGATCATCAAGGAGATTGTTTGCATTCAGCTATTCAATAGAGTTTAACCAAAACTGTTCATTCAAAAGGTTAAATGTATGTAGTAGAGCTCGTAGTACAACTTTTCAGGGCACAGAGATGTTTTAATTACACTATGAGAGATCAAAAGTAGCTAATTCTTTCGTTGCTCAACAGTTCTTTAGTGCCATATTTGAAATGAACTAGTAGTTTTCCTAATGGACCGGGTTTCTTCACAGTAAAATCACTTTTTGGAATTGATGGTCTCGGAAGAAAGACGGAGGACTGAGTAAGGTTCTGACCCAGGAGCCAAACCCATGCAGACAGACCCCTACAGCTGCACAGGCTTCCACTGAAGAATCACCACCAAGGTTTGGAGACTCCATGAATTTTTGGTCATGAAGTGTGTGACTTGCAGGCACAGTTGGACTGCGGGAGTATGGGTGGAAGGTAGGAGGATGAGTGCCTCCTCATTGACACCATGTGGAGTGGTGTGCACGGTTCCAATCAAAGGGCAGGCTTGGGGTCATGTTACTCTCAACTCCCCACCCCTTCTTCCTTCTTCGCCTTCAGAACCAGGCAGCATTGCCACGAGTCAAGGCTTGCTGAAGGGGCAATGGCGGGGAGCAAGCAGGTGAGAAGAGAGGCAGCTTCCTTTGCCGTCATTCTTTCTAATCTATAAATAGCAAAAATAAAAGCAGTCTCTGCACTGAATTTCACTTAAATTCTTTTTAAATGGAAAAGTGAAATGGCGCTCCCTTGACTTTGATTCTAAACATTGCTTAGCTAGAATGGGAAAGGCAGCTTTGAGTGCATGAAAAGCATTAAAACTCATTTGTTGAATGATGTTACATGCTCTGTAATAAATATATGTTTTGTATTATTGCAGCTGGAACAAACAAGTAAAAGCATTGACTCAAGTGCCCACATGATCACCACCGCCAGGGTACCTGCTGATAAGCCAGTACGAATTGCCTTCAGCCTTAATGATTCCCCAGGTACAGTTTAATTTATGGAGTAAGCCACAATGCTTTTAAATTTAAACCACAACTGCTTTTAAATTTTACATTAACTTACCAGTGTTTACAATACCAAACCTAGTCCAGTGTAATGGATGGATTTTTTTCCTGAGTGGTTGCATGTGATCAGTTTTCCTGTCTGATAACTTCTAATGTTTCCATTAACAATTTCATTAGACTAAACCCACTAGATTGACAGTTTTGATCTTAACTTTCTTTCAGTGGTTTGTGGAATGCAATTAGGACTGTAATTAACTATAAAATTTACCTGCACATGCAGTATGTCTGATTTCATGGAATTGTAAAACAAGAAGAGTAAAAGGACAAATTTGGATGAGCCTAGAGCAGGAAGAGACTTTTTCTCAGAGGAAGTTTGGAAAGTGCCATACATGCCCAGCTTGGTGAAAGGCTTCAGGAAACAGGTGCCCCATATGGCATGTTCTCTGAGGCAGCAGCAGAAATTTCATTGATGTTTATCCTATCAGCTGGTGCTGAGGGAGTATTAATTTCCCCGAACATACCCTGTACACACATGGACCCTTTGGAGTAGATAAATATTACTGGTTTGCACCTTCAATATTATTAACGACCAGAAAGCTGTTGCCAAACAGTGAAAGTCAGAATGAAATAAATCCAAGGGGAAGCTGAAAAGCATCCCAAAACAGTTGGCTGTTGCTTTTGCTAAAGGTGAGTACCTTGGAGTCAGGGCTGACATATTTATGGCATGAGGTATAAGGATGACTGAAACCTACTGCTGTTGAGTGCTTTATGGGACTCTATGGATTGTAGGATAATGTGTGAGGTTGCTGCCTGAGGTTTGTGTGAACAGAATGTCAGCTTGAACGCAATTTTCTATTTTAAAAATATTTTAGAATATGCATTATCTTTCCTAGGTAATTGTTGCATACTATTACGTTTCAGCTGCAATACTGAAAATCTCATCCCCTAAGCAAGGAAATTAAAAACCAAACATCTTCATGTATTATTGCATCTAAATTTCAATTCATAAAGATGAGTGACAAAGAAAGATTGGGACAAGGAATGTAAAGAAACACGTGACAATCTATGTGCCCTTTTTCATCAATTGAAATAACCTGGTAATTACACTTTCATTACAGAAAGCAGTAAGGAATCATTCACATCTCTCCACATATAGTCACATGGTAAATTTCTTGCAGGAATTATGGCACAAATAGATCTTGAAGAGAGATGTAAAAGAAAGGGGAGAGCGCTTGCAAATTATGGAAAAAGAATGCTGATGTGGGACACTGAAAACTAGTCAGGGAAAGCTGACACCATGGGAAAATCAAAGAGAGCAGAGTGGTTTGTGGCAAGAGACAGCAGTAGGAAATGACAAGGTTGTGAATAGCTTGGAAGAAGGGAACATGAAAGGCAGGAAGCCTAACTTCCTTAACATTGCATCATATTTTATTTTTTACTTTTTTATCCTGCTAATAATTCCAGCCTCTCTCTTAGTGTTTACAAAAATAAACTCAATTAGAGAAAGGTAATCTTTTTCTTCTACATATTGTTAAATTGTTCCAAATGTTAAAATTGTTAAAATTTTGAATCCTTTATTGCATATATATAAATGTTTCTGCAGTATGCAATCCAGAATCTTAATGAATACTGATAAAAAAAATAGCAACCAGTAGAGTGAGTGCCATGATCCCCTCTGCATCACATCCCTTTGGGGGTACCAGGAGGTCTAAACTAATGTTATTGTCTTACTATGTTGTAAGAATTTCAAGCGTTTTTATGTTAGATATATTTCAAGAAGGCAAAGGAAATAAGCTTTTAATAGGTGTGAAAATTTCCAGCGAACCATAGTTGAATCAATAGAGTACAAACAAGTATTTAACAATTTTTTTTTAAGATGAGCTGCAAAAACATTCAATAGGTAGACCTTTAGGTATTCTGTAGCAGGTGCACTTTTTCCCCACTTACTCTTTTATATTTTTTTCACGTTTTTTTTTTTTCTCCTTGACAAGGATATTTGTTTTCAGTTCAAACAGGAGGTACATGATGTGTGATAGTAAAGCCTCAGCTGAAGCTCATGCACTGCTAGGATACAGTAAGTTCTTCACAAGGGCTAAGTGGTGAGGAAATCTCTCTGACTTAAGCTTTTCCTTAAATTCTACCTCACTTGAAAGGCACAGTGACACATTTCACCAAGAAAGGCTGCATTTTCCTTCCGGAGGCTGTGCAACTGCTTACGAGGAGGAACTGACAGCATAACTGGATATAAAAAGAGGAAATGGAATGCTTCTTCTGGGTGGCAATTATCTCACTGGCTAGGATTGTAACCAAGCAGTGGGTGTGAGGAGCAGTGAAAGGAAAAACTACTCTCAGCTCATGAGAAGAAATTACTTTGTGTTAACTGACCTACAAGACCAGAGCTGGCTTATCCTGAGTGTAAAAGAAATAATTTGTGTTACATTATTTGTCAGTGAACACCTAATTACTGAAATTCTGGCCAGCTTTGTGAGGTATTTTTAATGTGAAAGTAGGGTAACCAGTTCCTTAAAAGTCTCAGGAGCAGCCCATCAGCAGGTGCTATATAAGAAGACAGTTTTATTGTGTATCTCTTATTCCTGTATGTATAAATGTCTGTGTTTGGCTCTTTCACTCCAGTTCACTAATACACGTTTCCCAGGGTGTGTCTGCACACTGTATTGCAACAGTTTAATTTAAGGTACCATTTTAAAGTAATGAATTGGAAACATAGCATTTCAACCTACCTTGCATCACTTGGAAACTAATACAGCTTGAACTGAATGTGGTGTTCCAAGATTCAAGTAAGTGTTCCAAAGCTGAAAATTCATTGTGGTTTGTCAGCATCAATTTCATTTAACCAGTGAAATTCAATGTGTCCTGATTTTTATCAATCTTACTATTATATGAACTTCATGTAATTTAGACAGCTGGATTTGTTTTGTGTAATAGTTCGAAGGGGAGGTTCTATATCTCTTGACCTTGCCTCCTAGAATAAAAGCTTGAATCTAGCTAAAGAGTTCTGCTCATGGCATGTGGTGATAAATGGCTGAGTTTGAAATTGTTAGTGAGTTCTTTAATTTGGAATTAGTCTACCTCTGACAGCACTTTCTAGAAAAATCACTGAAACATACATCTTCTAATGAACCTGACAGACAGTGGAACAGTGTCATATTCTTGCAAGCATAGCAAAATTAGTTATTTTACTCTTCTTTATGCTCATTATCCTAGTGACTACAAGGAATTTTTTACTTTTCTAGTTGATCATGCAAGGCTGTTTCGCAATGGTTGCTTCTTCAAAATCAACTTTCAAATTCCTACCCCACCCTCATATTGGTTGTAATGGCAACAGAGGCTTTCCAGCATATTGATTGAAAACCAGTGAGGATTGCTAAAAAATTTATGCCTAAAATTTACAGAGCTAATTTCCTAAATCTACACCCAACCTACAGGGCTCGGTCCTTGGGGAATTAGATGGGAAATCAGGTGAGATACCCTCAAAGGGACATTCGTCTGAGGATGTTTAGGCTTGAGTGAAACTATATGAAGTAGAAGGATTTTGCTCTTACCTCTTCCATTATGGCCTGTTTCTATTTTTGGGAAGTCCACAACTCTTCTTATTGAGCAAGCCTTCACATCCTATTCCTGGGTGGGGCAGTGACCGTTCCCCACTATTTTATGAGTGAGGTAACTGTGAGGTTGTGTAAGGTCGTGTCAGGCAGGGCTGTGAATAGAAGCCCTGGAGCTCCACAAAGCAGTGCCAAGTTGCAGTCACTTAGCCACACAGCCTTCCAGGATGAATCTGATGAGTCTATGCTTGTCTGTCAGTACCCAGGCCCAGAGCTGCTGGATCTCACAGCCCTCCCAGGGTCAAGACTGGGCCCTGACATGCAGTTTGCCGCTATTGTTGGTGCAAATTCTGGTGCTTGCAGATCAGTTTGAGCACTTTTCCTGTGCAAGGGCTGATCCACTTACAGGATAGCAACCTACTTACGTTACCAATTTAATTCTTTAATTTAGAAGGAAGAGATCTGGATACATTGGCCCACACATGTAGGAGAAAAAAAATAGTACCTGACTGTATAATTAAATACTGGATCATAACTCAGTTACTCAAGGAAGCAGAGCTGTGATTGGCATTTCCTAAGTTTCAAGTGCTTGATTTAGCAACCTCAATGTGCTTTCAACACATTTAAATTTTTATATTCTATTTCTGTCTATCTTTTTGAAGATCGTAGAGAAACTAATTTGCAAGATTATACTGCAAGTGAGTCAGATGTTGTTTTTGAAGGATTTACTGCCTTTGGCTCACAGTTCAGTTCAGTGGAACAGCCATATAGGAAAAGATTTGGGTATTATACTTCATTGTGCCAAACATGGTGTCAGTCAGACAGCAACATGTGAAGGATTTCTCTCATTTGACTACAGGATGGAGGTCTGGGATACTGGAATCTCCAGGAGGCCAGAACATGATTGAATGAGTGAAGCTTTCTGGAAATCGAGATTCATTCTTAAATGTGCAACATTAGCGTATATCAGCTGCCTCAGGGCAAGTCGTGAGCCTTTTGTACAAAGATAATCAGTTTTAATGGAGTTCAGATGCTCTGTTACAAATAACAGTTTTCAGCAGCAAGCCAAGCAAGCATGTGAACCTGATGAAACAAACATGAAAATCACACTACTTCATGCAAATGAACTGAGTCTTTGGTTAAAAACACATGGGTTTTAATCAGGGTACAGGTCTTTAGGGCATTTTCAAATGTAGAACTTCAAATTAGATTTGGGATATATGGGAAATCAGGAAATGCTACTCATTTAGAAATCATGTTACAGATGCATTAACTTAGGTGGCTGTAATGAAGTCCCTGATCTGATTCTTTCACATCACAGGATAGTGCTGTTGGGTTTGCTGGGATGGCCATAATATACACATGTACGTTTTCACTCCTTTCTTGTTTGCTTTTGACCAAAATCTTGACTCATTTTTAGGTGCAGTGAGTTGCTGTCTCTGTTTTTTTTAAAATTTTTAATTTTAAACAAAATAGATTTTCAACATCCAGCTTGAATTATAAATAATTTTTCTTTATGAGTTTTCCTTATAGAGGGATGAGCTTCTTTGTAGCTGGTGAAGAGTCAGCCTAGGTATTTTCAGGGCTTTGTGGTACAGACTAACTCTATTATAAAAGGGGTCTTTAATTATATCAGTGATTCCTTATGCTAATCTAGACACTCATTAAAAATTGATAATTAATTAAGGAAAGGGGGAAAAGGAGGTATTTAACAGTTTTATTTCCTAGATAAGGAGAGGTAGAGCAGAAAATAGACACAGATCGGGAGAGAATTTTGAGAATGTTTTGATCTTCAGAATATTTTCATTGGCATTTCAGACATTTTTTATATCTGATTTTCGGAGTCAATAGATTTTTAAGGCTAGAAGTCAATGTGATTTTGGCTGGTCTTCTGCGTAACACCCAATATTCCACCTTGTAAGGGCAATAGCAATTCTTCAGAAAAAAATGCAAGAGTTTATATCTTTCCCCTTGACTTTCTAAAAACATCCTCAAAAAAGTTTTAAGAAGTGAATGACTGCTTTCATTTGCTTTCTCCTTGTGTGAAATTTAAGTGTTCTATTATTACCGAGTGATTTTTATTGTTATTGTTGTGGTTGTTACTTTGACAACAGTGGAATAAAGACTTATCTGAGGCAAGAATTTATTTCACTGAAAGCTGTGGGGAAAGCCTTTTGTTGTTCTTTTCGTCAAAAACAAGATTGTAGTTAGCTATGAGGATTTCTGTTAATTTTTGTAAGCTAAATACTTCAGCTGAAATTCTCAGAAGAGCCTGAAAGAATTAGGAACTCGGGATAATTTCAAAACACTGAAGCCCATAGCATTTCTTGATGATGTTCTGCACATAAGATGATGATTTAAACAAGTCTTAAACTAGTATAACTAAAAAAAACCTCCTAGCAGCTGTTCAATAGATGCTAGGGCAGGCCCATTATAAAATGTACTATGGTATGTCATAATGGTTAGGATACCAGTACATTCTATTTTTAGTACCATTGACTCAGTCACTTGAGTTCAAAAAATAAGCAAGGAACATCTGTTTATTGAAAGGATTTCCTCTATATTAATTTCTCCCTCTATTCCATCCTTTATAAAGTAATTCCAAAATTTTGAACTGGTTCTTTTCAGAGTATAATCCAATTTATTTTCCAATATTCTGACACTGTGTTAATTTTATTTTCTTATTAATAGCTGAGGCTGTGAAAAAGTAATTACTGTCAGATGTTTCTTCAAATTTTTAAAATAATTTGGAGTGTTGCTTTTGATATGTTTTTCTGAATTTTAAAGATGTTCAAGATCCCTCCATAAAGGTACGGTACCAAAGATCATACTGCCGGAATTGTCAAAACAAATAGCAGTTTAACTGCCATCTATGACTCCGGTCCAATATCTCTGTCAGAATATTTAACAGCTATTCAGCCAAATACTTGTAGAGCAGCTGTAGCCCTAGTCAGACTGAGTCTTATTCTGTCCTTCCTTTTAGCCTTGCCATATGATTCATGTTTCTTCTTTTAGAATATTAGTCTATTTATATATTGTACAAGAAAGCAATAGCAAATTAAAGGTAAATACATGCATATTAGCATGATACAGTTCTATACAATTAAAGCAATTTAAGTATTTTCCAGAATGGACATGCTTGGCATATGGTGTGAAAAAAGGAGGGGGACACTCACATGACATGGGTATGACTTTTTGATAATGCTAGCAAGACAACTACTCCATGAAAATACAGGAACTTCACTTTGTTTTCTGAGGAGGTTCAAGAGCTTTTGCTTTTGTATCACTATGTATTTTTTTTTCTTCTCTGAGTATTTCTTCCCAGAGGCCTCCCAGCTCTAGCTATGTTAATGACCATGTGTTAGCCTGTATGTTTATTTTTCATAGGATAAGGTGACTTGTTTCACTTTTTTCCCCCTAACATCCTTTGCTGTATAGCCACAGAGGCGAGGAGAAACAGATATCAAATATTTGACGAATAATTTAGAACCTAGTCTGTACTCTTTTAGAATCGTGCTTTGATACGAGGTCCTCTTGGTCTTGTTGGGGTTTTGTTGCTGTGTTCAAGTCTACAAGTACACAGCAGGTTGAAGGATGTGAACTGTCTTAGCGATTTTCTCCTGTAAGAGCCATCCTTATTTAATTTTGACACATTACAAATAACTGACTGTAAGCTAATAGTTACCCTCTCCTCACCTCCCATAACCTATAGTAAGAGAAATAAACAGTCATCACAATCCAATGCAAAAATGAGAGTGTGAAAGTCACTGAGAAAGAAATACTGCAGCGGCGCTACCAAGTGTGATTCATATTTCTGATCTCAGTCCAGCTACTCATGGGCAGGTGTCCTGACATAAGTGGCACAATCTGTCGCACCTTTGCTGGAAGCCTGTACTAAAAATAAACAAACAAACAAACAAATAAAAATACAGCTTGGTTTGTTGTCATGATTGAACTAACTCTAGCGCATAAGGGTTGTAATGGACAGGTTAAAGTCCTTTAAGACAATCCTTTACTTAGCAGTCTAATGGAGAGAGCTCAGGAAGAAAGGCAGTTTAGATTTATTTGTTTAATTAAATTATCATGTGTTCTACTGGACTGACTGCTTTGTTTCTTAATCACTGCAATGCAAAATAGATTTGCATCTGTATTTCCAGAACATAAACTTTTCTTATTACCAACCTACTAGTGTTTTCAAGGATTCTAGTGAGGCATCTCAAGTGTATAAGATAAGATGTGGAGGTGTTTTCAGGAGCCCAATATTGCTGTCCATATTTGCAATATAGAACTTCATCAAACAGATTACTTGAAATGCCCTCTTTGGTAGACAATGACTTTTAACATCATGTTTACCTTTTAGATGATGCTTCCCCTGAAAACTTCTCTTTGGCATTTCCAGAGCTAGATCAGCAGCTGCAGGTAAACTTTTCTTCTGTTACGACAGTTCTACTTCACATTGACTGTGTTTGTTGTTATAAAAAGCCTCTGGTTGTTACACTAAGATGGAAGTTTTTAGTGGTGCTTTTCTAGTCTATTAACATTTAATAAGACTGTAGATATCCATAGAAAAAAACATTGTCTTTTCAAGATCTACAGGAAATTTAATTTAACCTTTTTTGTCCGACTGCAGAGAAATGACTATTTTAACAGTCTTGCCTGCTTTGAAGATTTTCTATACAATTCCTGTAGTGCTGCTGCGGTGCAATGGAGAGAGTTCTTGTTCATTTGATGGGAGAAGGAATGAGATGGGTATTATATATTCTAATGCCTGCAGGCTGTGCTATGACTGATATCATCAGTTTTCTCAGAAGCGTTTTTTCTCTCTCAGAAGAGAATCCTTTTGTGACCAGTCTAATTTGTCAGCATAGGATGATGGGCCCCCAGTATACTGGACAGTGAGCAGTTGATGGCAACTGCATGGTTCACCAGGCACAAAGCCTGTTCTGCATCCAGGGATTATTTCCCTTTCCTCTGCTGTGGTGGTTCTGGAGTGTTTGCTGACTTTTGTAGACTACTTCAGATCATCTGTTTTCCCAGGAGCATTTAGACTTCCTCTGATATTTCACATGAAGGCAGTTGTTTCCTGACTGTAACTTAAGAAAGGCATTAGTAGACCATTCGTTGTCCAAGAACGTCATCTTTCCTGTACCCATCAACTCGTGAGACAACACGGGAGGGCTGCTGACTTCAAGGGCTGACTCTTCTGTCCTGCTGCTCTCATCAAAAGGATGACTGAGAAAGTAACAGAGGATGACAGAGACTCTTCCTGCTCTATCCCTCTCATCCTGAGGATATGGGCAGGTTCTTCAGGCATAAGTAGGAATGAATAACAGCTTTAGATTTGAGAGAAAAGGAGCAGGGTAGTATGCTAACCTCTTTATTCCACTAACTTTCCAGTGCAACCAACATGATCAGTATTTTTTTTTCCTCAGAACAATTCAATTTGAGAAAAGCCATCTTGTTTCATGGCTGAAGCACTGCATTGAAAGCAAAGAACCTGCATTTTGTTTCCAGCTCTCTCAGTGACATTGCCTAATCCTGGAATTGCTTCATCCCTCTGTTCATCTCTGAAATTAGGTTAACAATTTTTACCTTTTTGTTAAAGAGCATTAAGATCACTGGGTGAAGATTGCTCTAAAAGAGCAAAGTATGACTATTGTTGCTGCTGCTGATACAGAAAAACAAAATTACTAGCATTAGATATAAGTACTCTATGAGACAAGTGATGATTTTTTTTTTAGGACTTTTGTGACCCATATTTCTGGAAGCTATAATATACTCTAGATATGGAATTTCATGGTAGAATGAAAATGCTCTTCTGGAAACATTCAAGTGTGCTGGATAAATAATAGCCCTTCAGTAAAAGTTTTTAAGTACACACTAACTCAGTCCCGCAAAGTGTACCCTATTAGTCTGTTAAGTACTTGACGTCTTTTTCAAGGAAACTTTCCTTTACTCTCATGATCTCAATATGATAACAAAATCAAAGAAGAAGTCAAAGGCTTTGATTCATATAATGTTCTTTTTATTATCCTTCATAAACTCACTTGGTAATATCAGGGTAGCTGAAAGGATAACTTATGAGAATTACCTGTCTGACTCAACCACTTAGAAGTATAAAACTTGGGGTAGCACTTCATCATATTGATATTTTGATGCCTTTATGTTCATCCAAGGGCAGTTAAGTCAACTCTGACTCTGAGCTGATGCACAGGTAACATTGCATTCAAATTTAGCAATAAAAACTTGAATCTCCTTGCTTTTGTCAATCTGGATCACAGCTTTGTGTGATAACTATTTAATGTAATTAGAATATTTTTAATCTGCTTTAAAATTTCAAACAAGCAATAGCTGTTACAAAGTTATCATTTACCTCATTACATTTCTTATTAATTGTGTTTTTTTCAGTTGCTACAATCCAAACTGCTGAGGGTTTGTCAGAACTGTATGGCATGTTTTTGCAATTCATGCCAGCTTTGAAACAAGTAGCTCCTATATTACAGAAACAAGTAAACATGGGCTTCACCAGGACCTGCAGAAGTAGTGAATGGCGGTGTCCCTCGTCATTCCATCCATGCTTTTTTCTGTCCCAAAGTGTGTTAATATAGAACACACACATGAAAGGTCGTGCAAATGAACCTTTTAATCAACTGTGGCAACAGCAGCCTGAAATGCTTGAATTTGTAAGAATGCTGGTACTTACGTTCGTAATAAAAATACCATATCTTAGAGCCACAAGATTTTCATCACTGTGCCATAAATTTAGTCAAAAACATTTGAATTTTATTTAAAGAAGCAAACTATAAATGCAGGTTAGGTGGCTATATAGTAATGAGCACCTTAAAAAGAAAAGTAATAACTTTTCAGGTTTCGAGCATACAAAGGAAAATTTTGAAACCTGTTTTAGAAACAAACAAACAAAAAGCCTAAATTAGCTGATCTTTAAGCTGGGTTTTGAAAGCAGCTTGAAAGCTATGTAAGTTCACCAAGTCACTTGGAAAATCAGAGCCTTAGAATTCTATGCATGCAGGCAGCAGACCACAGCCTGAGTACCAAGCAATTTGCACCTCTGTTTTAGGCTTCAAGCCCTTGTCCTCCTATGTAAGGCCCTGGCAGACAACTTGGCTATTTGAGCAGAATTACCTAGTGGGCCCACTTTTCCTCCCACAATCCTTCCATACCTATTGCCTGGGCAGCAGTATCAGATGGCAGGGCAAAGTTCAGTGCAGCCTCCCCTTGGCAGGGTAACAAACCCTGCTGTCTAAGCACCCAGCTCTACAGAGGTAGAGGTGGGATTGCCTGGAGAGGTCTTTCTAGGAGACTTAGCAAAGAAGCTAATTCTCTATAAGGACTCTCACTAAAGGATAGTTCTAGTTGCAGCTTCTTTCTGAAGAATAAAAATTGTCAGTCTCTGTGTTCTGATGTACTAGCTAGCTTCAGACTAACATGTTTTATTTTCAAATTACTTTTTTGAATGTTATGTTTTTCTACACATTCCAAGGAGCAATTTGTAAGAAAATAACTCAACTTCTCTAAATCAAAACTGATATGTGGTCCACCAGACACGAAAGCCCTGCGTATGAGAACAGAGCAGTTTAAGCTATATTTGCAGCTTTATTATTGAAAGAAAAACCCCACAACTGAAATAACTTCCTGGTAAGTTATCAGTGAAACAAAACCCATATTAATAAACTTCTTGCTTTCAATTCCTTTTGCTTGCAGTATTGGAAATTATTCTCTTCCCACTGATGAGCAATACCTGCTTATTTGGGCTTTGGTGTCTTTTCCTCCTCCCTTGTGTGAGCCATTTGGTGGGTAGTGCAGCAAGAGTAGGCTGGTTACGCTTGTCACTCTGTCACTGGGAAACTTTAACCTTTGCCTTGTGTAAAAGCTGGATGGGTCCTTGGAAGGCACTTCCTTGATTAGCTGCATAGTGGCCCCTCTGACAGATACTTTACTATGGGTTATCTGCTGTATATACATATGAAACATACATAAGCATCCAAGGCCTTGTTGTTCAGGTCACTGTGTGGAGAGGAGGGTATCTAGTGTTAAGTACCTGAATTGCTATGCCCTGTGCGTTTTCTGTCCTCTTCCAACGCTTCCTGTGACTTGCTCAGTTCGTCTCTCTGTTCTCCAACGAAGTCTTTATTCCATCTGAGAGCTTGATCCTGAAGAGGGTAGAACACAAGTCACATATGGATACACAGGGTGTTCTATAATTCTTTTTCTTTCAAAACCAGGTTGGACGGGGCTCTGAACAACCTGGTCTAGTGGAAGGTGTCCCTGTCCATGGCTGGGGGTTGGAACGAGGTGATCTTTAAAGTCCTTTCCAACACAAAACAATTCTATGGTTCCGTGGCCTCTTCTCATGAAATTGTGAGCTTGAGAGACATTTCTGTTATATTTTATATTACAAATCTGTGTAGTTAGATGACTATAAAATTGCTGCAGGAGAGAAAAAGCTTACAACCATTTATAACATCCATTTTTTAAGTCAAAGGATAGTTTTTCTTGCATTAGTGGAGAATGCCCATATAAAAGAAGTAATGAAAAAGTTATGAAAGGCACAGTGTGTTGTGTGTGATATAAGCATTTAGCAGAAACCTTGTTTACTCTGGAGCTTCAATTGCTTCTACAGAATGCCAGGATTCTTGTTAGACACATAAATTTGTTTTAGAAAGTTTTAAAGTATACTGTGTTTTTAAAGAGGATGCTGTATTTTTTTTTAATATGTATTGATTTCCATGAGAATTCCTGGAGCACTGTGGTGCTCTATAATTAGATTTGATTGCCTATGAACTTGATAAGTCTCCTGTAATGCTGCTGTGATAACTTTGGTCTTAGATTATGTTAGACCGTGTTATGCGTGTATGGTAACATGTATGCATGTTCACCAAGTCAGAGCATCATACTAAGGTTAGAAAAGAATGGAAAATCTCCCAGGGAGGAGAGCAAAACTCACAATTGCTGTCGTCCAGCTGACCTGAATTGTTTGGAGGAAAGAGAACTGCTTACTTTCATAGTAAAATTAGACTAGACTAGATATATCCTAAAATAGGTATCTGAAACTGATGGAGGAGTTCCAGTTGCACAACAAAAAGTAGCTGCAATGTGCTATTTTTGCTTGGCACAATGTGGTTTTTTCCATCATAGAAGAGTGCACAAGGCCGTATAATGAATATAGGCCACATTCAAAATATTGGCATTTGATTTTCCACTTTTCCGGAAGAGTTTAGCTGAAAGTTACCAGATTTACAAAAAGCAAGATATCACTCTTTAATTAGACCAGTGCTGAAGACTTCTAGACAAGTTCACATGAACTGGAAAAACTTCTTGATACAATTTTTTCTTGAAACTTAAACTTTTTCAGGAGAAAGTTTTAAATTTTTTTCACAGTTAAACAAACATGTAAATGCAAATAAACTTCGGTGAATTAAATAATCAACTGTTTTCAAGTTTTTTAACACTTGAGTAGCACTGTCAACTCTACAGCTTTTGTGGATGTGGAATGCTGATATTCATAAGGCAAGGCAAAAGAATTTGTCACAGGAGTGAAGAAAAAAAAAAACAACTGAAAATTGTTGTTCTGTGTCTCCTCAGCAAAGATTTAATTTAGAATATCTCTTTCAACCTGCCTTAAAAAGCAGGAAGAGAGGAGGCCACCCAGATGATTAGAGGAATGGAGTACCTCTCCTACAAGGAAAGCAGGTTCCTTCCAACCCAAACCATTCTGTGATTTTCTATTTCTTCATGAACTGACTTTGCATGTCATCTTCCAACATCTTTCATACCTGGATTCTGAACAAAAGTCTAAATAAACAGTGCATATGTCTTGTAAAGATCTACATATATTTGTGCAGTTACAGGATGGTCTATAAAAGGATTTCTTAGTGTCTACCTGCTGGATTCTGTAGAACATTTGTCAATATTACAGTAAGTTACTCAACAAAATACAAGGAAAAATCAGACCTTGTTGAAAATCAGGCATAATAGGACAGACCACCAGTATAATTTATAGCTGTAGCTTTTGTACTAGTTTTGTGAACAAAATCAGAGATGCTCCATGTGCATATTTTGCCAGCATAGGGAAATGAGGGTAGATGACACTGAAGCCTGAAATAAACAGGATTAAAAGTAGCAACTGTTGCCATTAAATGTAACTTACTTTGGCACGGATTTTTTTTGCTTGTCTAGCAGGTATGCTTTTATTTATATTAATTTATGGACAGGCAAGGTAGTTCATGAAGTAGCAAGCTCAGGCTATCCTAAGAGGAAGTTAAAGTATGGCTTTTTTCTTCTGGGTAAAAAAAACCCTATACTGCAAATTGAGCTTTATTAAGGCCTTCTGAAATTAGTCACATTGGTAAACTAGCAATCTCTTAACATAAAAATATAAACAGACTTCATGGAATGCCATTGGGTATTATCTGCAATACTTCCCATTGCCCGGCCTCAGACATTTAAAAAAGTCTTTTCAGGTGGAATGGAGATGTGTATCTCTCCTTTTCCCATGTTACTGCAGTAGAAGGTGTTTGCTAAATAAGCCTGTTTCATATCCTACTGACCAGAAATTACTCATGGATGCTGTAGATACTATCTCTGAAACCTTTCTTAGAGGTTTCCAAATTGCAGAGGAGCAAACCAAGTTCTCCAGTTCTGGCTGCCCCATCCCTGGAAGTGCTCAAGGGCAGGTTGGATGGGGCTTGGAACAACCTGGTCTAGTGGAAGGTGTCCCTGCCCATGGCAAAGGGGCTAGAACTAGATGCTCTTGATGGTCCCTTCCAACTCAAACCACTCTATTATATGATCCAATGATATTCTATCTAGTCATTTGAAAACATAATCACATTTTTGTTTTAAAGAAAAATACACTAATAATTTAAAATGTTTTTGATATAATGCTTAATACAATCAGACAAATTGAAAAGAATTTTATGAACAGAAATTAGTAAACTGATCGTATAATTTGTTTTAAGTTTAAGTGCTAAAATATCAGTGTAAGAAAAAACGTCACTTAAGAAGAAACAATAATAGGAAAGGGTTTAAAAGTCAGCAACTGGTTCTAAGTGAGACTTAGATACTAAGTTTCAGCATGACTAGATAATTTTTAGCTCTCTATATATATCTTTTGAGTGGGAAGCTGGAATATAGAAACTGAACACGGTTTTAATTTTTAAACTGGTTTAAACCAGCTAAATTAGCAGAAACTAAATTGGAAGCAAATCCAAGGTGTTTTTTGCTTTGTTTTGTTGGGTTTTTCTTTTGAAGTGTCACTGTTTGGGGACTTTCCCCTTAGTACTGTTCAAAATTGTTTTATTGTGACACACTTGTTGGTAGCTGATCTCTGCTAGATAGCAGAGATGCTGCTTTGGCTCATCCCTGCATTCTTGGATTAGAGCCCTGAGACTTCTATATTCAGTCTTGTTAAATTTATGCTTATTGTTTGGGTGGCTATATGAATGGTGCTATGGCTCATCCACACTGAAATGCAATTAAAAGCACTTTTCTAGGGATTAGATTCATCAAGTAATGGACTGTCCTTTCCCTCGTTTCCCAAAATCTCCAAGATCAGGGAGAATGAAACAATGTGCTGTGAAACAATTCTGCTGCTGCAGTTTTACATTTAGAACATGGAAAATGAGTGTCTGTGTTAAAATTTCAGTGAGGAATCACATACCATCTACACGTACTTGCAAGGTCCATCCATCACTTACATCTGTGCTTTGGGTTATGCCTGAAGCCAGCTTACCCTGTCTCCTGAAAAAATGTTTTTAATCTTTGTCTCTGAATATGTTTAGTAAAATTTAAATTTCCAGTTTAGATAAAACAAAGGATTAAAAGATCATAAATAGGAAAAGTCTGACTCCTTGTGCTTTTCTTTTCCTAATAATGTCGTTAAGGGAATAATATACTGCACAGAAGAGTCAGGGTAGGACAGCAAGAAATGCAAAATAATCTACTAATGCTGTGAAACTCAATTGAATGTTATTTAACTGGGCAGTAAAGGAACTATTTTAAGTGTTTCCTTTTACTTCAAACAGGTGGCTCAAGCATGCTGTTTGGAATTCATTTACAGTCAATAGATTCATGGCTAATAACTTAAAAATACTTCCTGAAAGTGTTACAACCAAAATGTGACAGTGAAGCCTGAATTAAGATACATTCTTTTTTAAGGAGCAAAAAGCACCTGCCTTTAACCAAAATGTGTTTTCAAGAACTTTGATGAAATTCACATGAGGAGTTCTAGGACAGATTGGTTTTATTTGCCATATTTATTACATTCAGTGTGCATTGAAAAAGAGTTGGTCTTCCTGCAATGATGTCAGTTCCTGCAGTGAAAAGATGTATGTGATACGTCTGACCAATGCATCCGCTTTAGCATTTACATCACTCTAGCTGAAAAAGAGGGAGGTAAGGGAGAAATCCTTCTTTGAAAAATCTTCAGGGATATTTTGCAAAGCTGACAAGGAGAGTTCTGAAAATTCTTTTAAAGTTTGAAGTTTTACACGTATTCTTATGCAGGGAACAGTTTGGGGTTTTTTCCTTCCATGGAAGGCCATCACTAGGAGTAGTTGGCCATATCCTGTAGTTAAGGGAGCAGAATTCTTTAGGTATTCTCACAGGAATTTAGATAAATATTGTATCTTTCAAAATATGTGAGGTTTTAACTAATATTTCATTCAAAAAACAGTGGAGTTTTTTTCTTCTTCTTTTTCCTTCTTAAAGCCTCTGCCTCCTTGTCATGACTCTAAGGAATCTATGCAGGTGTATAAACAGCATTGCAAAATAGCAGAAGAGTACCATGAGGTCAAGAAAGAAATCGCTCTGCTGGAAGAAAGAAAGTGAGTAACTTTCCCAAAGGATTTACTGTTGTGTATTCTCTTTGTAAAACCCTGTTTGAAAAATGAAGGTTTAACACTGTGTTTTCTGACCTTATATACATATACACTTATATATGTATATACTTATTTATACATATCTTATAATTGTGGCCTTCCAGTATCTGAAGGAAGCCTATAAGAAAGATGGAGAGAGACTATTTATTTATATGGGCCTGGAGTGACAGGACAAGGGGAAATGGCGTCAAACTGACAGAAGGCAGGGATAGATGGGATATTGGGAGGAAATTTTTCCCTGTAAGGGTGATAATGTCCTGGCATAGGTTGCCCAGAGAAGCTGTGGCTGCCCCATCTCTGGAAGTGTTCAAGGCCAGTTTGGACGGGGCTTGGAACAACCTGGCCTAGTGGAAGGTGTCCCCTGCTTGTGGAAGGGAGTTGGAAGTGGATTATCTTTGGGGTCCCTTCTAACCCAAGCCATTCTATGATTCTGTGATTTCATTTCTCTGCCTGATGGTCACAATAGAGCACAAGTTGGCCATTGCTCTGTAGGATCAACTGAGGCCACTGAAGGCTGTCATAGTTCTGGGCCCTCAGCTTTGTGGATGTCCCTTAAAACCTTCATTGACAGCCTCTAGGTCACATAACAATCCAGTTCAGCTGGTACAGGTCCCTTTTTCAATTTCAGTTTTTTCGATAAACTTTGCACGCTTTAATGAAGAACGTAATGGATCCTCATTTAGACTTAGAATACTTGACAATACGAGTAAACGAATTTCTTTGGTTTTGTGTACACTGGTTCAATATACATTGGCATTTCAGGTGTTCGTACCCAAAGTGAATAAGCTGGAGACTTTTTTTCTTATCTATGGCCTGTACTCCTAGTCCTGTCATCTTTTGCCTGACTATTAAATAGCGAAGTGCACTCTGTGGCTGTTGATATCTTTCCACAAGAAACCTGAAAAAGAAATTCAGAGAGAGGAAAGGTGAGTAATGAAATCTCTGCCCAGCTGACCTTGCAGTTCAGCCAAGTTTGCATCCATGGGAATCTTCAGCTGTAGAAGCAAGATGATGGGAGGGAAAATGTTAAAATCCTATAATCTTATAAGACAGCCAAAGAACTCCCTGAATCCAAACTATGCTGGGTAAGAAAGTGAGATGTCTTTATCCAGGTTGATGGCTATAGGCACAATATAGTTACTTTTTGCCTGAAGTGTCAAAGCTAGTTGAAGTTTCCCACTGCAAATCCCCTTCCACTGAAGGACCTGTGAGGCACTCAGATGCTGACAGGCTGGAACAAGAGCTAAAAAAGAAGATGTCCATTGTAATGGGAAAATGTACTTTGAGTTTGATTCATCATTCTGCAGTGTTTACATTTGATCCATCATTAATAGAACTTGGCCAATCAAAAGTAATTGGTATTTTTAAAAATATTAGAAGATGATTATTTTTAAAAATTTGCAATGATTTTTCAGTTTTGGTTGTCTAATATAAGCTGCTCACATATGTATTTAGCAGTCAATTCAGTGGAAACCACGTGTCTTTGTCTACTCTGAAAATCCAAGCACAATATAAAATATTCCATGGTTGTTTAAGTGCTTGACTTCAGTTATAAAAACACCAAAGGTAGCCTTAAATCATTTGGGCTTTAGAGTCTACTAATATAAATCCATTATTATTATTATTATTATTATTATTATTATTGGCACATCCCTGAATCAGTTACGCATATTTATGAAGAATGCTTGGAACCCACGAAACTGAGACATTAATGTATATTGTTGTGCTTTCTGGAATTAAAAAAATTTGCTGCTTGAATGCAATGTTTTTTATCTATAAGTCTGTGGTACTAGCTAAATTAGAAATGGTTGGCTTCTTTAGAACGGCAGGTACATGCACAAAATTGTTTACCTGAACTATCCTAATCAGCCTCTGAGCCCAGAGGTCAGCCTCTCGGCGGTGCTTATCCTGGATGAATTAAAGGGCTTCAGGCTGGCATTTTCCTTCATTCCACCAGTGGATGTCAACAGTGGAACAATGTCAGGAAGCTTCCACCACTGCTGTCTTTGCTGAACCTGTTCTGTGACTTCCATGCCCCAGTAAACATATGTTAAGAATGGCCGAATAAGGTGACAAATGGAATTTTATTACTGTGACTCTTATGTACCTTCTTATTACTTATTTGCGGCCTTGTGTTCACATGCTGTATAGCTGTGAAATGCCTAAACATGACAAATATCAGGGCAGCACCTTTCACACCTCCCATGTGTCTTAATCTGAAAAAGTGATCCTACAGCGCTGAGATCAAAGGTGTTTAATTTCCTACAGGCTGGTGCACTGTGGTTGCCTGATTTTGAGGTTTAAGAAGCTGCAAGTGCCAACTGAAGGTATTTTTTCTCCAGATGTGGACTGTTTATAACACTTCCTCCCGGGTAGATTATCCATTTTTTAGTATTTTGGAGCAGGTCTGATGAGACTGCCTTTCCCACATGGGGTATCTTTCCTTTCTGTAGCAGTCTGTTTTTATTAAATCCTCCAGAAACTAATTGGGACCTCTTTACCACATGAAGTTTGGTTGAAATTGGAAGGTGGATTAGAAAGTTACTAGGACACACATAACTTTACACTCATGGAAGCAAACAAACCTAAACACTTACTCTTGACTTCTATCTAAAACTAGATAGAAAGGGAGTGTAAGTGTGGAAGCAAAGGAGTAAGTGGGAAGTAAAAGAGAGTTTCCCTCTGGTGTTCACTGATTGATGTCTAAAAACTTTATCAGCACTTACAGTTTGAGAGTTAAAAGTGGTTTAAGCGGGTAGCATATGCTGAATGAAGAGTGGATTATGATGGCTGGGGTGGCAAGCATGTTTTGCATTGTGTGTGTGTGTGTATATATACATATATATATATACACGAGTGTATATACTTATGTATACACCTTATAACTGTGGCCTTTCAGTACCTGAAAGGAGCCTGCAAGAAAGATGGAGAGAGACTGTTTGCAAGGTGTGTTGAGATTGGATAAGGCAAAATGGTTTTAAGCCAACAGAGAGTACGTTTGGATTGGATATTAAGAAGAAGTTCTTCCCTGTGAGGATGTTGAGGCACTGGAGACAGTTGTGCAGAGCCCTGGCTGTCTCGTCGCTGAAAGTATTGAGTATTCCATTTTTAGAACGGAAGGATGCTTTGACTTGTCTAAAAAGTCTGATGAGATGCACAAGCTTTTAGCCTCAAAACCAATTATAATCAAATTGAAAACATGGAGTTTACAATTTTCTAAGATTTGCCCCTACTGTGGGTGTCTTCTTCTACATTTGAATTTGAATGTATGGAAACAAAGATTCCCAATTGCCTACTACACCCGCTATCTATTGTCTATTTCTCTTAAATATTATTTTGATAAAATGGACAATGATCAAGTTTCATCCCTTGTAATGGGAACAAACAGCTTTTTCAGTGTACATTTTTACCAAAGGCAATCACAAGTGCTGTTGGATGGTACCCTTGCCAGTGCTCCCACCTTCTCTCCACAGATCAACTCACCTGTGTCATTCCAATGGCAAGTCCCACCTGGCAGTTTCTGTACCTGTGGTGCCTGCTGATAGTCCACACAGAATGCTGAAGGCTATGACTGGCAGGAAAAAAGCAGAAAATGGATTGCACGAATATTTTTAATTTGTTGGCTAGAAGGAACAAATAATGTTAACCTGAGATATATATTACAGCTTTTTAGTGGAAAAAAAAAAAAAAAAAGAATAGAGATTATTCTACTTTAAACAGTTTTTGTTCTAACCTCAAAGTTCAGTGTAATTTTTCACATATGAAATAATATATACAGGTGGGGGTTTTTTTTAAAGAAATATAAAGTTGAAAAACATTGTTTTAAAAGTAGTGAAAAACATTGAACCTTTTACAACTTTTCAAAGGCTTTTACTTCTGCTTAGCTTGACTTGTAATGTGAGCATCAAGTATGGCCAAAGTAAAAAGTCAGTGAAGTGAAATAACAAGAGTTGCTTTTCATCAAGGCAAGAACAAAGCTTACTTACTTTTTCTTTTGTGCAATATAGATGGCAAGAGAATGTACTAGGCTGGCAGTGGGAGAGAGGATGACGAGTATTTCACAGGAAAATGGGAAATGTCAATGAGAAAAAGAGGTTGCAGTTTTAAAAAAGGGAAAATCAAAGAACAAAGCAAATAAGGATGAGAAAAGAAGTTACTCAAGAACAGAAAAGGAAGCAAGAATTTGAAAGAACATTGGGTAGATTTTTTTACTAATTTAATCATAGCATTGTTTGCTGTCTTCACTCAAACTCTTCATGTTTATGCCAGCAATACGTAGTACCAGGGAAAAAACCACTCTGGAATGGGAGACATGATTGAAAATAAAAGAAAAGGGTGTGGAAGCGAGAACACACCACATTTAGGGCACAGAATGTAATTTAATTTATGTTCCAGAAACACACATGTATTTCCATAACAGATGGTTTTGGGTATCTAACTTTGGGTGAAAGGGATGGGATGGCTGGTTATTTTGAGCACTTGTTATATTGCTATTACTAGATAATGACCCTGGATTATGTAGTTAAATATTAGAGTTGCCATGGTTGCTAGCTGTATCTTATATTCTTAGCACCGGCTGGTTATCTCTTTTTCCTCCCCCAGACAATTCTAATATAACTCCACAGAAAATATGATTTGATCACCACCTGGTTTAGGATCATTCATTTTCTTGGCCATGGATATGATTTCTTTTACTTCTTTTACACATTACAGTAGACATAGAATCATAGAATTGTTAAGGTTGGAAAAGACCTTGAGGATCATCAAGTCCAACCACCAACCCAGCACCACCTCCCTGTTCACCATTAAACTGTGTCCTCGAGTGCCACCTCCCCGTGTTGTTTTAGCACCTCCAGGGATGGTGACTCCACCACTTCCGTAGGCAGCCCATTCCAGTGCTTGACAAACCTTTCAATTAAAAGGTTTTTTCGTAATATCAAATCTGAACCTCTCCTGGCACAACTTTAGGCTATTTCCTCTCACTGTGTACCTTGTTCCCTGGGAGCAGAGCCTGACCCCCACCTGGCTGCACCCTCCTGTCAGGGAGTTGTGGAGAGTGAGGTCCCCCTGAGCCTCCTTTTCTCCAGGCTGAGCCCCACCAGCTCCTTCAGCTGCTGCTGGTGTTCCAGACCCTTCCCCAGCTACGCTCCCTTCTTTGGACACACTCCAGCCCCTCAATATCTCTCTGGTAGTGAGAGGCCCAGAACTGGGCTCAGGACTCAAGGTGTGGCCTGAAGCAGTGCCCAGCACAGGGGAACAGTCAATTCCCTGGTGCTGCTGGACACACTATTGCTGATAAAATCCAGGATCCAGTGGCCCTCTTGGCAAATGGCATGCAGTGGGAGATGTCTGATTAATTTTGTGGGAGCCTTTCTTATGATTTAGCTTGCTCTCATGACCATAGGACTGTTTCTAAGCTTTTTAGTCCAGAGGATTTCTCCAGGTACACTGTTTCTTGAGTGTCTTTCCCAATGCTGTGAGGACAAGTAGTCTTCAGACTTCCAGGTACTTCAGAAAAAGATTGGTGTAAATCTTAAAAGCAACCTTTTAGCTCAGTAATTTTCACATTCTAAACCTGTTTTTTCATCATCTCACATGTATGAAAAATATGTGTCACTTGCCAAATACTAGAAATTGAATTACAGCTTTTCTAATACGAGAGACCTCCTCTTCTAAAGGAAGTGTCCTTGCCTTTGAAAGGTCCTTTCCAACTCAAACTGTTCTGTCATTCTCTGACCTTTTATGTGTTGGCATCTGAGACACATTTTCATTTACATTAAAGCAGACTTTAATGTCTTTAGTGATGTTGTTTTTAAATTAACTAGTAGACTTTGAACATGCAAGGACAATCTCCTCAGACAGCAGTTACCTTAGAGTGTCTCATAATTCCCCCTGATGTGAAAGCCATGCCAAATATGGGAAGAGAAAATGACCTTCTGGCCACCAGTACACACCAGTTGTCAAGGAAGATACTGTACTGCCGCAGATACATGATCTTGGATACTTTGTTCACAATGGGGGAAAGACAAATCTGATTCTTTGTATTCTGGAAACTGCTTTCCTTGTGTCCAGTCCATCTCTAAATACTCTCATCTCCAGACGGGTTTATCTGCTTAGTCTGTCATTTTTCTTTGTGTTTATTCCTTGTGAATATGAGTGTTAAGGAGCTCTGTTCTCTGCATGTTCAGTCATTAAGGCCAGAACAAGAGAAATAATTTCACTAAGACCATGCTGTGCTTTTCTCCTGCTTTGGCATGGCTTGTGTTTTATCGGTTTATGATGCAAATCACTAATGTTGCCTCCCAAACCCCTCCCCAAAAAAGAACACTTCACATGCACTTTAGAGAGTGTCTTAAAGCTTTGAGTACCTCAGCACTAGTTTAGAAAATACCTTATCATTACTGTTAATATTTAAACTTGGGGTAACCATTAACAGAAAACACAGATTACACAGTGCTACATCTATTTATTAAGCATCCACAACAAAGTCTAGATGGTGCAAGAGCTTAGTATGGTGTTCTTTAACCTCTGAAAGCTAAGTTCAAATCTTGGATTAGATCAGATGTAAATGTTAGTTACTGTCCTCATCCTTTGGTGAGCTCCGTAAACTACACCATTCATAATATTTAGCAATTCCCTGGTACTCTAATTTTAGATCTGTGGCAGGCTGACAGTATTAGCCTGAAACATCACTCTATCCCGTAAACAGGTGTTGATCCTGATGGGAAGGGAATAAGTAGGTTCTGCTGACTCAGAAGTGGGCAATTTTACTACCTCAGTGCGGCAAACTGCTTTCTGTGAGAGAGGTACGAGAGTGTGGACTACAGCAATGAGTATATTTTGATTTTAATGCATTTAGAGTTTGCTTGATAGCAATGCTAAATCCTGGGGAGGGGGGAGGGAAGTTATCTGTGCTGCTTGAATGTTACTGGAGAGCAGCATGAAAGCCATGCCTGCACAGAATGTCATCAAATCAGGAATCACTTTCATTAATAGAGCTGTCTGGGTTTGCACGTTGTGTGTCTGTGCCTGTTCTGGCTCAAGTCCAGAGTAGTCAGTACCACTCCTTTCCAAGTACTGCAAGTCCCCACCTGCTTTTAAGATGCTGATTACCTATTAGTGTGTTCACTGCATCTCCCTTTTAAGAAGCTCACGAGTGTAAGAAAAGTAAGGAAGAATGATTCTGAATTCATTTGTTTTGATACTTTTGATTTAACAGTCTGTAATTTGAAAGAGCTTAATTTGGCCCTTCAGTCCAACATTGCACCAGAGAATAATTGCAAAGAAATATTCCAGAAGTTCTCATTTGATCTCCAGAGACAAAAGTCTTCCAGAGGAAGTCGAGAGAGACTGGGGGGAAAAAAAAAAAAGGCGACTAGAGTTGTAAAACCTCATTGTCCCTGAATGTATTTCTCACATGAAATCACTCCTCCATGGCCTCTGGCCCATGAGTAAGAGCTGTCTAGGAAGATTGTCTTGCCCTCTTTGAAAATTGGTTGATCTAGAATGGCCCAGCCACAGAGAAATGAAACTCTTAGTGGCTTGCTGTGTTTAAAACTTGTACAGCTATGTTGTGTTAAGTGTAAACAGAATGCTACTGAGCAAAAACACCCTCTTGATGTTTTCTCTCAAAGGCCTGATTGAATGCACCTGTCGCCTGGTGAAAGGAAAAAGAAGAGGCTTTGCTGCAGCATAGCTGCTCTACATTACCTCAGTAGTATAAAACAAAGACATCATATAGGAGGATGCCTATATGCTGCCTCTTTGTGATAGTTTAAAATTTCTGTAACAGCTGCTAACTCTTCTCTCTTTTTTTTCCCCTTTTATTTTTTATCTAAGGGAAGCACAGTTAGTAGAAAGGGCTGTGCCAAGGGTCTCTTCTAACTTGTGACTCCTTGAACTGCAGTGACTGTGACTGTAAACAGCTAAACCATGGGCAAACTCTGCTATCACTGGAAGCTGCAGTAAAGACAGAGGAAGGTCAAACTGATCCTGAAAGAAGGCCAGACAGAAGTGTTTTTCGAAAGCCAGATTTACAGTTTTGCTGCTTTAAGTGGTAGCTTTGAAGCTACAAGTAACATAAGTGATCAGCAAACACAGAAACATTATCTTTTCATGAATACTCTGACCTGTGGAAATAGAATTCCTGATCTGTAGGAATTTCCTGTCTGAAAGCGCTGGTCTAGCCTGACAAGAGGGCTTCTTTAAGGACTGCCGTAAAACCTATCCACTATGAAGGCATTAACAACTTCCCACCGATGATCTACAAGCATTGTTTTGACATGACTGAGAAATAAAGTCACAGGGCTATGAACAGTTAAAAGATAAACTAATCTCTGAGATAGAATGATCAAAAGAACCTTTTAGAAGAGACTTCCTGTAATGGGGGAATTTTTGACTTAAAGGGAAAAAAAAAACAGAGGCCAGGCTAGCCTGCTGGGTGACTAAGAGGAGAGCAATTAGATACTCTGTGAATTACTCATGTCTTCAGTGTGTTTTAAGACCTCTTTTATCTTAACTTGTGCTGAGGTAATTTCAGTTGATACTATACAGGAAACTCCAGCTCCTGGCCAGCTCTGGAAATACAGGGCACTCTGTGTGACTCCATCCAAAAGAAGCCACAGCTTAAATCCTCCTGTGTCTATACTTCAGAGGACCAGGAAGGGTCAGGTTTGCAGCTGTATCACTCTTCCTCAGCAGCAGTGCTAAGGTCTAAACACATTATAGAAACAATATATGTAGTTCAGATTCAGTGCCTAGTACTTACTGGATTTGCTTGTAGTAGAGAAAAGGAAACCAGGTACACTTCACGGAACTTACTGATAAATCTAACCAACCAAACAAAAACACCTTGCTCTCTTTCAATGATACCTGGTATTGAGAGAAAAATTAATTATTATTCTTCTGGCAAAGTATTAGCAAGTCATCTCCAGGAACTTGATTCTCTTCCGTGAACTGCATGTTCAACTCTTACTGACTTTAGAAATCACAGAATCGTACAATCAATAGAGGGGTTTGGATTGGGAGGGACGTTAAAGGTCATCCAGTTCCACCCCCTGCCATGGGCAGGGACATCTTCCACTAGACCAGGCTGCTCCAAGCCCCGTCCAACCTGGCCTTGAACAGTTCCAGGGATGGGGCAGCCACAGGTTTTGGGCAACCTGTGCCAGGGCCTCACCACCCTCACAGGGAAGAATTTCTTTCCAATATCCCATTTCACCCTGCTTTCCTTCAGTTTAAAGCCATTCTCTTGTCTTGTCACCTGTGTGAAGAGGCCCTCTCCAACTCTCTTGGAGCCC
This sequence comes from Oreocharis arfaki, assembly GCA_013398015.1. NCBI lineage: Eukaryota > Metazoa > Chordata > Aves > Passeriformes > Paramythiidae > Oreocharis > Oreocharis arfaki. The sequence continues at coordinate 9,996 of VZRR01013396.1, read as the reverse complement.
CTTTCGGTACTGGAAGGGGCTCCAAGTTCTCCCCAAAGCCTTCTCTCCTGCTGAACAGTCCCAAAGACAGACATGTGAACACAGCATTTTTCAGGTTTGGTCACTGAACAGCAAACCTATCAGAGATTTCAGAAGCTTCATCTTTTAAAGGGAAAAAACAGGACTCTAAAAAATTAATTTTCTAGCTCCTTGTTTCACACAAGTTCAAGTAATACAAATAAAGTTAACAACCCACAGCCCATCTTTGACCTAACACATGAGAACAAATTTTTGCCTACTGCCATTTTTAATATTTGGGGGTTTTTTTATAATCGTCAGAAAGGAGCTGATTGCCAGACTGGAACAAGTGGAAAAAGAAAGCATGGATGCTGCTCAGCTGGCTAAGGAGTATGCAGAACTGACAGAGGAGAACCGAACACTGAAGCTGGCCCAGACGCAGTGCGTGGAGCAACTGGAAAAGCTCAGGATACAGTACCAAAAAAGACAGGGTTCTTCATAACTCCCAAGTAGCTCATGTGAGGCAGTTCATACAGGATTGGTCCTGTGCTAGAAAGAGATTTTAAAATAAAGATCTGTTTAATATGTTACAACACTTTACTACAGATACAGAGTATGTAGAAGTCTATATTTGATTTAATGCTTGCCACCCGGTAGCTTAATATAATGGGTATTTCATCCATTATATAATGGATGTTTTATTTCAAGTAATGTAATTGAACTTAATCTATCCCCATTATATGTTCTAGTGGATCAGGTTTCTTTTCTAAACATATTTCTTCCAATTTAAGAAGATATGGACACACTAGAAAATTATATAAATAGTCTCTGTGCTGGAAATTTGGATCATACTGAGGCATACAGCAGGGACAATGTTAATATATGGAATACATGTATGTTAATTTTAGTTTGGTGAATTCTTTTTAAATTATTTTCCTCATGCCTAAAGTGTTTGGAAGTTGTCTTGAAGCAGATCTCCTTACTGGTAAAAGCTATATTTCATGTCAACTTCACAGTCTTGTATAAAATCTGAGAAATTGCACATTAAAAGTTGAAGTAACAAAATCATTTTTTATTAGACAAGTGCACTGCCAGTGATAATTTGCAAGTTATAAAATTAAAAGGAAACAGATGAGATCAAACTTTTCTTCCTCAAGTGTAAAGATTACTTGAGGATCTTTTTATTGTACTTTTTGGCATGCAAGAAATGAAAAATTAATGTAAGAATTGTGGTTTCATCATAGTTTCAACTGAGACTATGTCAGTAAAATTGTTGTGAGCATCTTTTGTTCTTATTTTCTGGTCTGTTTTGAAACATAAGTGGCTGTAAGGATGGACAGGAGTTCTGTGATACACAAATAACTGGGAAGTAAAATGTCAGTTTTACTTGCTCTATTTATCCCTGTATTTTCTTAGATCAACTGAAAAATCTTTGTTATACTTCCATTTCTATTCATACAGCAGTTTTTTTCATTAAAAGTGGATGTAGAAAAGCCATTTTATGTTCTGAATGTTCTCAAATCACCTTGTATTTTAAACTCCTCTTGACAGATACAGCTTGTTACATCTTCATGAGCTTGGAATTCAACTTAATGTGTTATTAGTAGTGAAATTTGTCTTAGTAATTGAAAACTACGAACTTAAGATTTCCACCAGAACTTTAGCTTTGATTATTATCACTAATCTATTATGAAAATAGAATTTCACATTAATCAGAACAATTCCTGGCAGCAAAGGGGACAAAAAGAGAGTTACGAGCTGCCTGTTAATTCTCTGTGCTAATTGCCTACAGTACTCCCTGCAGCACAAGCGTGAAAACTGGCTCTGCGTTACTCCAAGCACCTGGCACTGCAGTAGGAGAGCATGAAGAGGTAGCAGGAGAGGACAACCTTGTTTCCACTTTTCTTCCTGAGCCACCAGGGCAGTGTCGGCATCCAAACCTTGCACTGCTTCCTGCTGTATGTGGGAAATCACCACTCTTGAGGGATGTGCTTCCTGCTGGGATGCTCCCTGAGCTGAGTAACACTGCATTTATTCCTGTTTCCTTATTATTTGAGGATCCAATTTTCACTGTACCTTGTGGAAGTTGAAGAGGAAAAAAAACCATAGTTAATAAAAACCACTTGGAATATCAGGCCTGGAAGTGCTGGAAAAGCCTTGTTTGAGTTTTGCATGGATGGAAAACACAACCTGAAGAGAAATCAGAGCTTTGCTTTGAGCACAGAACACCACGGAATCTAGAATGTACTCTTTTTGGCCTGTGTTTATGTGTTTTGAGGAAGAGAATTCTCATTTAAAATAGTTTGTCATTTTAGTCAAAGGTTTTTCCATCTCGTCTTGAAAACATCCTCCAGTCAGATGATTTCAGTGAATTCATTGAGAACCATATAAAGTACATAAAATTAGTTTATTAACAAAGTGGCTTTGGATGCAGATGAATCAGACAGCAGACCTCTACTTACAAATAACTGTTCGCCTTGAAATTTTCTATTTAAGTGCAGCCACTATGCTTTAGATATCAGAAAAATAACAGATCATATGCTGGGAGAAATACCTGAGGGAGAGCCACAGTCAGGTGGAGAAGGAAAGCTTGGGCCTTATTTGTGACCATCAGCGCTTTGAGAATAGTCAGGGGTATGTTTTTCCTGACCTGTAGGTACTGACCAGTATAGAAGAATTCAGGAAATATTTCACGGATGTGCAGACACCAAATTTTTGGTGTGGTCCAGCCTACCAGCCTAGATAAATATAAAATTCTTAAACCATCACAAACTAATTCAAGTCAAAGATTTATATTCAACTTTGACTGTAGCTATGTGCAATCAAATTTTTACTTATGGTGAAAGTAAAAACTAACAGCCTTGTATGAACGTATTTGCCTGCATGCATGCTCATGTTCCTGAGATCAGTGACTCAGAGAAATTGTATCACAATACAAATGAGTAAAACTGATAGAGAAGTACCAAGGAAGAAAAACTAAAGTATCTCTTGAAAACTATTTTTAAAAGAAAAAATAATTGGGGAAGTGGGATTCAAAGACAGGAAGGTAGGGAAATGGAATTTTCCAAAAATACTCCTAGGCAAGTTAAATTAAAATGTAGCATAGTCAACATAACCCAGAAAATCATCCAGGTGTTGAAAAGAGTAAAGGTAGCTGGAAAAAACCTTCTGAAGGGTAACTGCTGTGTCTGTTGTCCATCTCCTGATTTGTTTATCAAGAGCATAATAGTGAGAAATATTTCACGTTCATTAAGTCTCTAATTTTGACATGCTGAGTTTTTCTCTAGATACAGTGGACTGCCGACTAAACAGCTGAAATTAAGTTTTTTAATCAAGCATTTATCATATTGATCCTGTATTTTCCAAGTAGACAATATGATTTGTGCTGTCATTGAAGTGGTCTGCACGTTAGGTCCTGTTGTATGTATCATGCTATAAAAACAGGTTTTATACAATTATTTCAAAGATGGTTTTACGTTGTATTTCACCCAAGAACTTAGAAGCCTGTTTCAGCTTTTAAAATCAAGTGCCGATGGAACGTTCAATTTTATATCATGTGACTACAGCCTGTGAAAACTGCAGTTATATTACAGACAAAGTGTATTTCTTGCTGTTATCTAGATTATTCAGGTTAGCAAAAGTAAGCCTGCCACTACCACGGTAAATGCATTTGCTTCAAACCACTTAAGAAACAATGAAGTACATGTGTTTAAAATAAAAACAAGACCTGTGCTTTCCATTTTCTATCATTGCTAACTAACTTCCTTCCATCGTAAAGAATGCTGAACAAACTCACTTTAAGGCTTCCAGTTAGCAAGGATATGACTCATGCGGTCTTGAAACAGCCAGAGCTAAGGGTGACTTGAGACTTGGAAAGTCTGGAAGATGATGACCTGTGAGTTTGAGCTCAGTGCCTTTTTTTTTTCCAAATGTTTCCCTTTCCAGGATTACCTCTGTTTTGTCTGGTTTTCTGAATTAATGATCTTTGGAAGTGTGCCACCTTCCCCCAGAGGCTTCATTGCCATCTAGGCATTTGTGAGGAATACACACTGCTAATAGTGGGGACAAATAGGCACAGCTGGGACCGAGCAGTGTTCTCAGCCTTCCTTTGAATTGTGTGGTTGGGGACCTCTGCCATGTGACCCTTTGCTGCTTAATCTCCAGTCGCAGAACACCTTGCAGAAATGGGCTAGTCACAGTCTTAGTCATGAAGCCACTTGGTGTTTTTCCCTACCTAAAATTCCTTTCTTGATCAATGCACAAAGTGGAAGGGTCTAAAGAAATAGGGGAGACTTGTCTGAAGGAGTCTTGCCTCTCCTTCTGTGGGGTGTACAAGAGGTGCAATGGTGGAAGAAAAGGGCTGCAGGGAAGGGAAGTTTGGTCCAGGCAGTGAGGTAACAGGAAGAGCACTGGCCTTATCCAGCAGGACTGTGAGGAGAATTGACAAAACTTGGAGGCTGGCATGACTTTTCTCTCCCATCCTCATACCTCCACAGTCATACCTGTGCACCCACAGCTCTGAGGGTCTTCTCCCTCCTGGTGGAATCTCGTGGCATGCACATGCATGCATGATAATGGTGATACATGTCCTTGGAAAACCCACGATTAAACTATCAACTGTCCTCATGACAGGCCTGGAAGGTGTGCAGCAATGAAAGACTAAGGCTGAACAAGTACCAAAAAGCTGGGCCCTGTTGTCCATCTTGATGGACTTCTCTTGCACAAGACCAGACACTGACTGTATGATTGCACCACGGTGTACATTATGGAGGGAGGCAAGGTAGCAAAGCAGAGTTGGAGGGGCCGCCTTGACCTCACCATTTCCTTCACTGAGTCGCTTGTGTTAAACTGGGAGTTATCGAGATGGTCTTTCACGTGCATGCCAAAACTGTGAGGCTGACACTTTAAATTCAAAGTTGATTATTTTATAAGAATCTACCTTGCTTGGGACAGTGCCAGTCACCTCTAGGTTCTTCAGTGCTCCTTACAAGTAATGTCGTGTTTCTCATACCCATATGAATGAAAGACGACAACCATTCACAAATCACTGTTATCCTCAACCCAGGCTTCCTCCACTGCATGGTCCAGTGGTTTATTCTGTAGAAAACACAAGATTTAGCATGAGTCGCTCTGCTTTTCTACACACCAATTGTCAGTTCCCCCTTCTAAACCTCACTTCCTTTAATCCCCCCTGACCGCAATCCATCCCCACTGAGTAAGCAGCGTCAGCCTAGAGCTCAGATCCAGTTGGTTGGCGATCTTATGACATGGTCTGATGATCACCATGTGCTGAAGGTGGTTTCCAAATGCTACATGTGATGTTTTGTGGTTTGGTGCTGGTATGTGGCAGCAAGGAATTCTACCAGCCTGCAGGTGCCTGCTGTGACAGATGCTTGGTTTCCTTGAACTGGCTAGAAAATATGAGAGTAGGTGGTCTGTGGATTTAGTTATTTGTCTGAACCTTATACTAAATTTTAATACAGGAATTAGGGAAATGAAATGAGGATGTGTGTGCTGATGTAACAAATATGCAGCCAGATGCCAAAGTGTGCTTTGGGTGCTTGGAATCAGTCAAGTGATATGAGAACTGTAAGTGATGGAAAGGAAGTAGGTACAGCTAGGAAGAGGAACTGGTGAGTGAGCTGTTGCCTTAACTGCTTGCTTTCTGGCTGCTTATGGCTTGCACCAATAGAATGTATAGGCTGTAGTCCTTAGCTCAACATTAAGAAGCTTTTGTTTGGATGTTTCCCAATGCTTTTCCATGCCTAGTTTACACTAACGTTTTATACTGGAATATTTGCTTCATTAAGGTTATGTTTTTGTCAACTATGTCTAGAATTATCAGAGTTTTGATGTTATACAGATGTCAGAGCATTGCAAATGGTTCTTCTACAGAAAGAGGAATAACCAGAATCAGGATATGACTGTATTCTGCTAATCACAGAATAATAGAAAACCTTGAGTCCGGAGGATCCCATAGGGGTCATTGAGCCCAAATCTATGCCAACTGCTGTATTTGCATTAAAAATAAATAAAGCCTTGATAAATAGCCTATGTAGAGTAAAAACTGCACTGAAGCCAGAGCACTTCAGTACTGAAATAACTGCAGCCCAAGTAATAGGCTTTTGCTGCTTTCACTGCACAAGTAAAGTTTGGTACTTTTATGAACTAGGTCCCCGGGTTCCCACAAGAAGGGATGGCAGTGTGATGTTCTGTGATTGAAAAACTTTCACCTCTATCTTGTAACTTTCTTGCAAGTGTATGACAAATCTCAGTGCACAGCCCAGATTGCCTTGTGGCCACAGACTTCCCCACAGCCATTTCATCACAGTGCTCTCCCCAGCTTGGGCCTTTGATTCTCACATTCCTCTGCTGTGCATGGACAGCTGAAATAAGTCAACCACTCTGAACTTTTTAAGAGCAGCCAGAAGCAAATGCATCATTTAACATTACCTGCTAAGAAGCTTGACTGTCTTGTGGTCAGACCTTTTCGTACTCCTGGTCTGCAGGTAGGTCAGTATATGTTTACTGATTAGATGTCAGTACAAAAAAATACAAATGTTAGTATTCGTGGAAGGCAGAGGCACATTCAGACGTACTCCTATAAATGCTGTTCTAAATAATAGACTTATTCAGGGTGTACCCTCCATGGCTGTGAAAATAAAAGCCAGCTACTCACATATGAAAAAGTACCTCCTGATGAATTATCTGTGCCAAGAATGCAAACACTTCTTTTTGAAATAATTTCAGAAAAAGAGTATTCTTTCAAGCAAAAAAACCCAAACCACCTACATTACAGTTCCCAGCTAATATAAATTACATCCAGCTATGCACTAACTGCTAAAAATGTGCTTAAATCTATTTATAACCCTTCAAATAGCTCTCACTAATTTACATTGGTGGAATAGGCCCTTGCGTTTGACTGAGCTCCCTCTGGTGGGTAATGAGACATTATCATGACAAAGTAGAGATACCTAAGAAAATGTACAATTACGTTTTTCCAAGTGGAACTTTATTTATTTAGGTGTTTATAGCAAATAATTTTTTTAATAACTAGGTGAAAGTCAGTGTACAAATTTATCCCTATCTGACCACATCCGAAACTACCCAAAGGGTGATATCCAATATTTTTAAGATAATAGAGATACTTAAATAGAGGGGTAATTTTCAACAACACCTAACACTGAACAGCACCTAACATAAGCACCTGAGTTAAATGAGTTCTGGCATCCTACAGAAGCTGAGAGAGCTCATAATTAAAAGTTATTACTGAAACTGCAAGAGGGTAGGTTTAGGTTAGATGTTTGGGAAATATTCTTCCCTGTGAGGGTGGTGAGGCCCTGGCACAGGTTGCCCAGAGAGGCTGTGGCTATCCTGTCCCTGGAAGTGTTCAAGGAAAGGTTGGACAGAGCTTAGAGCAACCTGGCCTAGTGGAAGGTGTCCCTGCCCATGGAAAGGAGAATGGAACTGGATGACCTTTAAGGTCCCTTCCAACCCAAATCATTCTATGATTCTATGATTCTATCAATTATATCATAAAATCTCTGTTTGTCTAAATTACTTTTGGAGTTCAGCTGGATTTATGTGCCTGGAAATTTGGCCTATATGGCTTTAGACAGTACTGACCGACTGCAGGCACTTTGCAGTGCTTATTTAATGGTACAATAACTAAGAGTGAAATATGCTTTAAATAACACAGTACAGAACAACTGACAAACATGCCTCTTTTTTGCTGGTAAATTTTAATATGCCTTAAATCTCATAAACCCTGGTATTAATGAGTGACCCATTTCTAAAAGAAAGCACAAGTGTTCTCTTCCTATTTTTCACTTTGTATTTAGGTTAAGTAATCTGGATAGGGGAAGTGTCAGGCTTCAAAAGAGTGTCCTAATGCATGGGCAATGTTCCAACCACAGTTTGAGTTTCAACAACCCAAAGTGGTTGTGCTGGAATATTAGGATTGCTTTACCAGTAATGAATTTAGTGGCTCTTGCACATCCCACGGTCTATTTGAACGAACTTGTTTTTGGAAAATTTGGGTTCCTAGAACATTCTGAAAGGAAAAAGAGCAGGAAAAGCATACTACTAAGATTGGTCTTCTACTTTAGCTGCTTCAGAATTCACCTTCAATTAATAAAAAGAGGTTTATGTTTTGTTATTTGGCTGAAACATGGTAAGAGACAAAATTCTAGTTACACTGTATTTAAAAGTGAGACATGAAGATGAAAGATAAGGAGGATTTTACCAAAGACACCATTTTTACTGGCAGTTTTTGAGATCTTTGTATCTCCTGAGTATGACTGTATGTGCAGTGTTTTCAGATGCTTATGATATTCTTCTAATCCTGTAAATTCTGTTCAAGGGAATTTCAACTCACAGTTTGACTGCTAGAGTAAATCTACCACTATATCACAGTCCAAAAGGAAATCATCACTGAATGTTTATCATGAGAAAGTGGCATTTAAAAGTGCTTAACATTGCTTTTGGAATGAAGGTGTCCAAGTCTAAATGAGCAAGACTGCCTGGTAAGAAATCAGCAACACCAAAAAGGCACCACATGGTAAACTGGATTTGGGCTCAGGTTCAAGACAGCACTTATCGTGGGGCACTGTGGCCACATCAAACAAATCTCTTGAACGTATACCTAACTTGAAGCAATGAGTAGTTCCCACTGATTTGCCAATAGGACTACTCAAATAGGTTTATTCATGCACTGAAGTGTTTTGCTGGATTGAGGCCAGAGAGACCAGTGCCTCAGTTTGAACCTTGACTGTTTTGGGAGTCATTGGAATTTATTACATGCTTGGAGTTTTCATACACTGCACTGCAACAGGGCCTTTCTGTTGAGCTGTCTGTCAAGAGGCTAAAAAGATCTTCACAGCATCTAATAGCAGGGAGGACCTTCATGTGGTAAGGTTCATACAAAACCATCTTGCTGCAGCACTGTGAGCTGGGTCTAGATCCAGCTGCAGCTGCCACACAAGCCAGGTGCTTGTAATGCAGAAGTAGTGAACAAACATTCTCTTTGTCATTCCTGGTAAGCACATTTGTTCCCACTCACACAACTGCAGCCATGCCAACCCATCTGAAGTGACTCTGTGGGGTCATTATTTTGAAACTGTATGAGTTTAAACAGAAAAAAGCAAGCGAACACAGCAGAAGGGTCAAGTATTTACAAAGCACTATTAAATACATTTAGGAATTGCTCTTAGCTGGAAGACTAAGAGCATAATACTACTAAAAATTTTAGAAATGCTCCTCTTGCTTTGCTTTTTTTTGGAAAAATGTAGCAGAAATACGGGACTAGGACAAAAATGCCATGGGTGTCTGCCAAGTCTCATTCCTCCTTTTCGCTCTCTTTATATACCCCTCCCTGTTCTTCCAGCAAGAGATCTCAGCTGCTTCAAAGATGAGATAGAGAAATAAAATGTTTCCCACAGCTGTGGTTGTGGCACCCTTTTGCTGGAGAAAGTACCTTCTGCTTTTGATGCAGGAACTGGGCAGAGGAGGAGTGCTTGGATTAAAGGTGGGTCCTCTGCCTCTCCACATGAATTGCTACTTGAATTTGGATGTTTGATAAGCAAATAAAATTTTCAGTTTGCATGTGGTAAGTAAAGACATAGAGATAAAATATTTCCCAGCTGAACTTACTCTGTAACCCAAGAACTTTGATGGATTGGCAACAATTCAGCACACAGATCTCTCTCCTCACAAATGCACACTTCACATAGGCAGAAGTGGCCACAGACAATTTTGTTTGTGATTTCATCTCACAATTTGATTCTCCCATGCTGTCAATGCCATTCTTTTGGCCTTTGTAAATTGCAAAGGAAGAATATATCAAGTTCAAATACAAAATAACCAAATATCTGGACCTAGGAAGGAAGAAGACTCTGCCTTTAAATTTGGCTTGAACCTGTTACTACTTCTCTGATTTGCTAATCAGAATCACCAATCAATACTAATCAAAACCAAAGCTTTGCCTTGCCTTGCCTTGCC
>VZRR01013364.1:250-10653 GCA_013398015.1 Oreocharis arfaki | reverse complement strand
GGGCGGGGGGCGCGGGGCAAAGGCTGGAGGAAAGAAAGCAAAGTTAAATTTGACAGCAGAGAGACAATGCCACGGCCGAGACTTTTTTGTCACATACTCAGGCACGAGATGGAAAGAATTCCTGCGATAATGCTCGTCCCTGCTCAGCCGCTGCTGCCGAACCACAAATTGCTGCTTGCAGCACAAAATATGGAAATGGAATACATTAGATTAGACGCCTTCTTGTTGGGGCTCTGCTCTAGGAGTTATTTCTAAGTCCGGAGAGTTAAAGCATCTTCAAGCAGCAGAGGCATCAAACCCTGAGAAAGTGGGTCTGCTTCAGGTGGCAGAGCTACAGAAAGGAAACCCATCAGGAAATCGGCTACCGTGGAGCCAGTGAAAGATTTTTCAAAGCAGAGAGAGACACCCAGGGAGGGCTCTTCCCACCTCGGGTTAAAAATGGCTCAGGGTCAGGTTGAGCCCTTAAACTCGAGATAAGGCATCATTCCACCAGCCGCCGGGGAGAGGGGAGGCACCCCTGGTGCCCGACCACCGCAGCCTCTTCTCTCACCGTGGATCCCCCTGGTTTATCTGTTGCTGGTGACTTCATGTGCCAAAAGAACACAGGCGGAGGAAGGACAGTGTCACGGCTGGATCCAGTGCGCATTCCTGATGCTAAAATGACAGCGTGGCTTGCACCGCACGGCAAATGGATGGGGACAGCGGGGACAGCGCTTCAGCCTTCATTTTTCAGCCGTGTGGAAATACCAACGTGTGAAAATTAACGTTTCCAAGCATATGTGAATATTACCATTTATTTTGTGTTTTGAGATGCTTCGGTGGCTCCTTGATACCGAACAAACCTCCCCTCCCCATACCTTGTATCTGGTATTAAAAAGAACCTGATGCTCCATTGTTTTTTTCTTACAGACAAAATGTAAAGTATTTCTTCCCGAGCAGCTTCCCGAACTTGGGGAGCCCGTTCCCCTCAGAGGCACCGGCAGTAGGAAGGGGCAGCCGCCTGCGGGGTGCAGGAGATGGGGCAGCACCAGGTCAGGGACCTAGAAATTCAGAAGGGGAACCCCTTTAACCCTCATCTTCTGAAACACGATGCCCAGTCTATCACAAAGGGCATTTTCAGGGGGTCGGGACCGCTCTCCCCAACGCCGGGGCCGAGGGCTGCCCGCCCTTCTGCCGCTCCCCGCGTTCCCTGGTGCGGTTTGCCGCCTCTTTCCCAGCGTGCCGCCCGGGGGATGAGCCCTCCCCGCATGGCACAGCCCACGCCCGCAGCCCGGCGTGGCCATTTTAGCCCGCACTCGCCCTCGCCGCTGCCGCAGCCCCGCTCGCCGCCCCCCGCCGCTGCCGCAGCCCCGCTCGCCGCTCCCCGCCTCTTCCTCGCCCTCTCCAGCGGCTGCGGACAGGTCCCGCCTCGGGGCTGCCGTGACGATGCCCACGCGGCGTGACACGGTTCCGCGGAACGTGCCCGGGAGCAGCGCGGTCCCACCGGGTGCCCCCGGGCTGAGCTCTCTTCCCCCCGCCACCGGCGGCACCGGGCGGGCGGGAAACGCCGAGTCCTAATTTGCTGTTCACAGCTGCGGGAGCTGCCCCTAGGCTGCTGAAGCCAAGGGATAACGTGTGACATTTGAGTCATCCTGATATTCCTATTCTTGTGCTTCATAAACGAAGTGACACCTTCCCCTGCTGGGCACCAGGGAAGGGGGCAAACCCGGAACCCCTGGGGCAGGTTGTTCCCTCTGTGGCTCATTTCACAGCCATTACCAAACACCACCATCCCCTGTCCTGCACATCCCAGACTCATCCCTACTGTGGACAAAGACGAAGCACCCAGGGGCTTCCCAGTTCCCAAACCAGAACCAAAAAAATTCCCAACCAGAATTCTTTGCTCAGCACAGTCTTTATATCCAAATTAAACACATGTTTGTCAAAGCTTCCATCTGCTCAGACCCTCCGTCCAGGCTGCTGTTAATGCATTTTCTAATAATATCCAGGTCTTCACCCCGGCTGCTACAGCACAAGAGCAACACCTCTGAAAGGTTTCGGTTTTCCCCTTTCTCACCTCCAACTTCGGCCTTCTGACTGAAGCACTTCTATGCTACGGAAGCTGTGTCCACATTCGGGCCATGGCAATGCATAAACCCCCTGGAACACGGGAGCGTGGCCCTGCCCCACTTCTCAGGAGCTTCCTGGGACAGTGCCTGCAGCACCAGCAAGGCTCAGCCTCAGTGACTTCGCTGGGTCAGTACCTGTCCCCCCACCTGGTGCCAGCGCCGTTCCTTGTGAAAGGGTGCTGTGTTTGACAGGGCTCTTGGAGAGTTTGGGAACCCTGGAGGGTTTGGAAATCCTGGAGGGTTTGGCAGTCGGTGATCAAATTTCCTTCTCTCCCCACCCTGGAAGCCCAGGGCCTGCTGCCAGCAGGGTCGCCCAGGGACGGCACAGCCCGGCGTGCCCAAGTCCCGGCTCCCGGGATCCAGGGTGCTTCCTGCTGCGTCGCACAGCATGTTTTATATGCCTGCTCCTTCGATAAAAATAAATCTTCGTGTTTGCAGTTTGCTCTAAACTACATCAAGGTGTCAGCTGAACTGACGGCTCCTCTGAGAAACGACCTCAGGAGGTGCTGGCACGTGGCTCTCGGGTGAGCCTGGGATCTCGCCCTGCAACGGGAGGCACCCGCGGCTCCCAGCCCGGGGAGAGGAGACCTCGGGCACCCTCAGCCCAGCCAGGGCCTGGCCCAAACATTCATCATTGCAGAGACCCTCATTTCTCTCCCATTTGCACCCAAAGGTCTGTCAAGCAGTAACACCCCCTCAGTCCCCACGAGACTCCGCGCGCTGGCACAGATCCAGGGATGGCTCTGATGAGCAGCTGCACCACCAGGTCCCTCTTCCCTTTTCGATCTCCTTTCCAGCCCACCATCAACCTCTTTTCCTTCCCTAGCAGGCTGCACACACCTGACCACAGCCACCTCGGCCCCCCTCTCACATCCCCCCTGCTTGTCCCCCTCTCCTGTCACTCCCTGTAGCAACCAAGGGGGTCCCTACTCTGGAGAGCAGTGAGGGGGCGCCGGGAGCTCAGCCCCCATCTCCATCCAACCTCGTGCTCACACCACAGCTCTCCCTTGCTGCTGCCTGAGGCTGAGCCATGCCTGGCCCAGCCACCTCCTGAATGTGTGAGATGCTTCAGTTTGCCTGTAATGGGCTTCTCCCCAGCTCAGGGTGCAGGCAGGAGCTTTCCCAGGCACAGAGGACCATCCAGAGCCACTCCACAAGGCTCTGGAAGCACCTGAGGATGGCCTGGGCTGTGCTGGCTCTGTGCAGCTGCCTTCCTCTTCTGGTGCAAACGTAAACAGAGTCGTGTCCTTGTGGCCGTCTCCAACAGATCTCGCATGAATCTGGGCTGAGTCCAAATGATCTTATCTGTGGAGAGACTGAGGATTTCCGAGCACCAGGCTTTTTTGACTGCTCAAACCAGAGGCAGCCCCGTGGGATGGGGGACATGAGAGAGTTCAGGGCTGGGGCTGAAGCCCCACCTCCATCCCCTTGCCGTCCCCTTACCAGTTGTCCCAGTTTGGTGAGAGGGCTGCACCTTGGTCTTGCCCTCCCACAGCCGCTCTTCCACACGGACAGACACCAACCCCACCAAAACCCAGCAAACCCCCTCAGTGGCTGCTAGATCAGCCCCATTGCATCCAGTTTTAGGCGAAATGGTTTATAGCAGCTCACACGTGTATGGGTGTGCTCAAGGGGACAGGCCTCGAAAAACATAACCCAAGCAGGGGCTTCCCTTCCAAAACGTGGCCATGAACGCTTTACCTCGCTGCTGACCTCTCCAGCGGGGGACAGATGCTGAGATCACCACGTTCAGCAAACTCACAGTCACCTACTGACACTGCATAGCAAAATGAGAGAAGAATGGGAAAATAAAGGAAAAATCCCACAAAATGAACACAATGGATGCCTGGAGGAGCTGCCCCCACCCATGTATGAGCAAAAGCTCTGAGTGCCCCAACTGCCAGGGAAATCTTCTACTTCCCACTGCATACGCGCACCTCTACCTTCTGCCCTTCTCGAGGAGAAGCTCCTCTCCCATTCCTAGTCTGGACCTGAAGTCTGGACCCATTCCCAGACCGGACCTCCCAGTTCCCACAAGGCTCTTTCTTATTCTGGTTGAAACACATCAGGTCTATGTTTTGTGTTTATCGAACATCCTTCTTCATTACAGCATCCTCACGCCATGGGTGGAGCCCTTCCACCCAGCCCTGGGGCCCACATTGCCACTGTGCCATGCTCGTTGCCTGGGGATGGTGTTTCCATCGCTTTCTGCGGAACAGGGATCGCACTGACACCTCCTGAAACCACACAGGGCCACGGCAGCTGCTGGCGATGGAGCTGGATCCCAGCCCGGTGCCGGTGCAGACACCGGTGCCACCATGGGGAGGGGAGAACCTCAAAGGATCAGCACAGAGCTGCAGCCCCTCCTCTGTGCACGGCCGCGGATCCGTCAGGCCCTTTCAGAAGGGCTCGAAGACGAACACAGATTCTCCTTTTACATCAGCAAATGTTTGTCTGGAATAAGTCCAAACCAAGCAGAGGTTAACACATTCCTGGGAAATACATTAAATGTAGCGCGCACCAGTCTTCCTAATGGAGCGTGGTGACGCTCCATCTCGCCCTGGATCACTCTGATAACCATTGGAAGTCACCGTGGACTCCACATTAATTTGCTCAGTAACAGGCATTTAGGTTTGATGCATTTACTAGGGAGAGAGAGTGGCAGGAATAAGTAATTCATATCCAAACACTTCATCTCTCCCAGCCAACCGGCCCCGCAAGGGAAGGGCGCAGCTTTTAAACCAGTAACTACTTATCACACCTTTCACAGCACAGGAAGCTGCTGGAGTTGTGATAAACATGATCAAACTACTAAAGTAAGAAATATCTGGCTGTGTGGTTTCCGGGAAACAGTGCCTCAAACCAACCACGGCTGCTTGCCGGCACAGGCGGTGCTTCAGGGGCTTCTGCGGCCCCGGGGGTGGTGGGTGCAGGGAGGGAACTCAGGAACACACGCTCAGAGGGACAGTGTTTCCTTAAAAACTGGCAACACAACACCCTCCATTTTCAGAAATGCTAATGAGCTGAGCTAACTGCAAACCTGCAGCAGTTATTAGTTGCCCAGAGCCTTGCACACCTACAGCCCAGGGAAGGGAGCTGCCCAGGCTCTGGCCCGGAGCCTGCAAGCCCACGTTCAAAGACACAACCTGCTGTTTGTGAGAAACCCTGTTGGTTTCATCTACCTTTGTCTGGCTAAAGAGCAAGTTGTGCCCTGGCAGCCGCCCTGCCCCGGAGCCATGGCCCGGCCCCACTCCTGCACTGGCTCCCGTAGCTGTCTGTTGAGCCGCACTTCCCCTTTCATAAATCACATTTTGCATTCTGAGCATGCGTCTCCTCTTCCATGCCATTTTTGTTTTCAGATAACCATTAGCTTAATTAATCAAGGGAAATGCATCATTTCTGATCGTATGTTCTGATAGCGAAGCCTGGGATGGCAGGGAAACACTTCCCACCAACCCATGCTGGGCACCCCCTGGTGCAGAACGGGGTTCACCAGCACCTGCCTCAACAGCACCCTCAGCACGTCACCCACAGAGCTCTGGTGACACGCAGCGTTGATTAAAACCCTCTTAACATTCAGCACAGCTATCAGGCAAATGTTGATTTTAATCAGAGTTCACCGTTTCCACTTGCCCTGGGTGCACAAACCACCAGCACTGGGGCCTCTGCGCAGGCAGGTGAACACCCCGGCACTGAACATGGCCCAAGTGCCCATTGGCTTCGGAGCATCACCCAAAACCAGGCAGAACTGAGCTGTCAGCACTGACCCTGCCCACGCCAACCAGTTTAACCGAAGAGCTGGGATGGAGCCGCCTCCCCAGTGCCGGCTCCCAGCAGCCATTCCCACCACGCGAGCACTCCGAGCAGCGCCCTGAGCTACACCAGAGCGAAACCTACATCTGCAACAATGGTGCCCACACGCAGCTCTCCCACTTGGATACAAGCCTCTTTGGCTGTTCCAGCTGGGAAAATGGCATCCACACACCCAGTGGTTACTTTTCCTCCAATTTAATCCAAACCGCGTTGGGAAAGTGCTCCCGCCCAACTGCCGTAGGCAAGACCTGGGTTGGATGGCACACGGAGGGGTTCCCACTGCGACCCACTCCTGGCTGGATGCTGCCCCACCTTCCCACAGACACCACGCAACCCTCAGGATCGACAAAGGCACAATTACCAAGCAGAGTTTGGAATTTATGTGCATGGAAGGACATCTGGGAAGCCCGGGTAGCCCAGAAATGGGCAACACGAGATGGGGGCTGTTTGTGCTGTGGGAACAGCACTGCCACATGCCTGGGTGCAGAGACACCCAGGTAGCTCAGGTATCACTGCAGGGCCCACCTTACCCAAACCAATTAAATTTGCTTCTCACAAGCTCACGGCTCTGGCCCGCACACATCAACGTGCCATCAACAACACTTCAACCAAGATCTTTGCTGGAGGAGACATCAACTTTGACCAAAAGCCCAAGAGGGGACAGGCTGGCAGCAGAGCCAGTTTTGCTGGCAGCAGAGCCAGTTTTGCCAGCACCAGGTTCAGAGGGCAGCACTGCCCAGGCACTCAAATCTGTTTGGGGAGGTGACAGGGGGTCGCCGGGGGGACACAGACTGAGCGCCATTTCACGGCCACCACGCTGTAAGCCCTCTTGTAGAGAATTAGCCCTGCACTGTATTTCCAGTAGACTCCAGCAATTATTAATCTTGTGCAGAGATATCTGCAGCTTTCTTGGTGGAATTTGGACCATCTTCCTTTCTGGAGACATTCAACTTCTTATCTAACTGTGACCCTCCTCAACACTGGGATGACACTGCTGGGCTGGCGACCATCACCCATCACTGTGCCACCTTCCCAGCCTTTCTCGGGTTCCCATCACGGACCTCCCACAGCCTGCTTTGGAGGAGGCCAGCCCTGCCTGGGCACTGTGGGAGGGAAGCACTACGCCACCAGCTCCTGTGGCCTCGCTGCCCATGCACAACACAGGGTGCCCTCAGCACTGTGGGCACAACACCCTTGGGGTGAAAACTGAACTGTATTCAATACGCTGCATCTCGGAGCCAATTTTTAACCTGCAGGCAACCGGCTCTGGGGCAGCCCAGCTGCAGCCTGCTCACACAGGGACCTGCCATCTGTAATGCTGTAACAAACGCACTCCAAATCCCAGTAGTTTTTGTAAAGGTTTATAGTCCTTTGCCATGATTGCATGATACATTTCTTCCCCTGTGACACAGCCCTCAGACCAGGATGCGCCGCTGGCAGCTCGCAGCAGCTGGGCTTTGCACTCCGATCTACACTAGCTGCAGAACATCAAATGCACTTTCAACATCTCCATTTAATATTTACATTCAAGCAATTAATAATTGGAAGCTTATAGTTTAGACATTTCTAATAGCAGCAATTTCTATAATAGCTCGTTTAGCTTTAGATAACGATTTTTTTTTTTTTGCACATAGAAACACCACATGTGTACAGTATCAAAAAATATATACGGGATGGTCCTGCGGGTCGTGGGGAGGGCAAGGGACCAAGACTAACAAATGCTCAATGGTTAAAAAGGAGAACAGAAAATAGTCGTTTGATATAGTTTATAAGGTGATCTAGGGACTCCATAAATCTAGGCTTTATATTTCATTATATAAATACCTACAAATAAATATATTAGCGTGGCCAGGGAGCGACCAGCTTTCAGCTCAAACAATACATTTCAATAACACCACGTACAAACGGGAGCAAGAATCACTTGACAAGTTAGCACTGTTAAAATATAATACTATAACTCTGAGTAACTGGCGGGTCCCATCCTTGTGTGTCCCATTGCCTGCGGGTCCTGGAGCAGCCCCCAGCTGCGGGGCGGGAGCAGCGGCGAGGTCACCCCACGTGGCAGGGATGGCCACCGTGCCTGGCCCTGTCCCGGCGTCCCCTCGGTGGAGACGGCAGGCTCGGCCGCCGCGGCGCGGGCAGGGGCACGTGGGCTCCGGGGAAGGGGCACCAGTACCTTGGAGGGAGGCTGTGGGGCCGGCGGCCCCGGGACGGGCAGGCAGCTCCCACGGGGAGCAGCTGCCATCCCACCTCACACCGTCACGTACTCCTTGAAGGTCACAGTCAGGCAGTTTGCGGTCACATCTGTGATAATTATATTCCCAAAGAAGGGCTTGAATTCCTGCAGGGACTCGGCCTCCTCCTCTTCCTCCTCCTCTGTGGCCTCCTGGGGCTGCGGAGGCTCCGGGGCAGGTTTCTCAGCCGGTGGTGGTGGCGGCAGCTCCGGCTTCACCTGCGCCAGGGCCAGCTCACCCTCCGCCCGCGGCTTCACGCAGCGCAAGTCTATGGGCTCGTCCAGGTCCGAGTCCAGCAGGATGACCTCCGGCTGGGCGGGCGGCTCCGGCCGCTCGGGGGCCGGGGGGCTGAGGCAGGTGGGGGCACTGATGCTGCGGGAGGTCAGGCGCTTCTTGCCCGGCTCCCGCTCCACGTGCGGCTCCGACAGGCAGCGCTTCCGCGAGCCGGCGCTGGACAGGTTCAGTCCCATGGAGGAAGGGCTGTGCTCGCAGACGGGACTCAGGGACCAGGGCACAAGGTCCGGCTTGGTAGTGAGCTGCAAGGGCTGCTCCGCTGGAGGAAGGGGCAGCTCCTTGGCCAAGGGAGTCTTTTGGGGACCTTCCTCCAGCTCTGCAGGGGGCTGCCGGCTCTCGCCCTCTGCTTTACTCAGGGCATTGTTGACCACCACCCTCTCCTCCCCTGGCTTCCTCCAAGCCTCCACCTTCTCCTCCCCACCCTTCTTAGGAGTCCTCTCCTCCGCAGCCCGCTTCCGGGGAGGCTCCCCAGACTTGATCTTCACCGCCTGCATGCCGTTCTCCATGTACTTGCTCATGACAATCACAATGCGCCCATTCTTGTTTTTGTTCTTGACGATCTTCATCTTTCCCCCAAGGCCGTTGCTGGTCACTCTGTCCCGGGAGGGCGGCCCGGTACCACTGGACAGGTTCTTCTCGGCTCCATTTTTGCTCTCTGCTGTGAGGTTCTTGACTGGGCCCAGCAAGTTTTTGGCTGGGCCATGAGCCCACTTGTCTGGGTGGGCGACCAGGGGGGTCTTGTTATTGTCCAAGCAGGCCTGGCCCTGTGGCTCTTTGCTGCTGGGCTGGTAATGGGGCTCGTACATCTTGGGGTCCGGCTGGTAGTGGTGGTGCTTCTTGCTGTTGAGCTGGTAGTAGTACTTCCCTTTGCTGTGGGACTGGTGCTTCATGCTGCTCTCCTTGCCATTGGGCTGGTACTGGTGGTGCTTCTTGCTGTTGAGTTCATACTGGTGCTGCTGGCTCTTGCCAGAGGAGCCGAGGTCCAGCTTGGGCCGGGTGTCCACGGCCGGGTCCTGCAGCCCTGTGAGGATGTTCGAGCGGCGGGCAAAGGAGGGAAGCTGCAACGCAAAACCAAAAGCTGCGGTCAGACAGGGCTGGAGAACCAGGTGCCAGAGCTCCGGCAGGTGCCGAAGGCTCCGGTGAAACCCCCGCCCCTCCAGCAGCTCTCCTTACGGGATGCTGCATCCTGGGGCACCGCGTCCTCTAGCAGGCGGCCCCAGCCCACTCCAACTTAGAGGCTGTGCATTGCTCCAGATTAATGAAGCAATGAAAAGAAGAAAAGCCCCCTTCAATCAGCTGTCTGGGAACGGGGGCCGAGCGGGACCGCCGCTGCCGAGCCCGCGAGCAGCCTGCTAATGCCACCCGGGCACGGGCACAGCGGGTCTGCTCCGCGGCCCAGAGGGGAGGGAAGGGGGGCTGGGGCACCCGCCGAGCTCAGCGCTGGGGGTCCCCGGGGCGTTGCGAGGCGCCCGGGCTGCGCGCAGGCTCCTCAGCATGATGAAACCCGCTGCAAGCAGCTCCCCGGGGACGGCCCGCGGCAAAGAGCGCGGGGGTGTGGGGCTGGGCGCCCGCGCTTTACCTGCACGACCAGCGGCTTTGGCTTGGGCCCCCGCTTGCGGTATCCCATCAGCTGCTCCTGCCGCTCCCTGCGGGAACACAGCGTCACGGCGAGGCTCGAGGGCGGCACACCGACCCCCGGCGCCACCCCCCCGCGCACGGCAGCTCCCGCAGCGGCACTGACCCTACGCGGGCGCAGGGAGGGGGCAGCGGGAAGGGACCGGGGCCCGCAGGTGCGGAGCCGCGGGTCCCGCAGGTGGCAGCGGGCCCGGGGCGCGGGCATCCTGTGGAAGCAGCAGGCGCCTTCCCCGCTGCTGCCTCCCCGCTGCGGAGGGGGGGCTGAAGTTCACAGTTTGCGCCAAAACACTCCAGGAAATAAATGCGCGGAAAGAGAAAA
>VZRR01013339.1:47985-67171 GCA_013398015.1 Oreocharis arfaki | reverse complement strand
GACTGGGACTTTGGACTGTAAGTGAGGCCGCCTAGATACCCTATTGTTTAATCATCCCATCCCAGGGAAAAACAAACAAGGCTGAGGGAGAGGAATGCATCCACAAAAGAGCCAAACGCAGCAGAGATCCTTCCCTGGCTGGCTTTGGGGTGGGGAGCCCACAGCCCACAGAGGCCACGTTTACCCAGAGAGGGCGGGGAAGTTTGGGGTGTAGGCACTGAACACCCCTCCTCCCTTACACACACTGGCCCAGCTGGGGAACCCCCAACCCCACGGGACATTCACGTGGGAGGCAGCTGAGGGGGTGTCAGAATCCATCAAAGACCCCCCCAGAGGCCTTGCACCACAGGATTGCTCATGATGCTGTCACCGAAACTGCAGGAAAAACAAAAGCCCTCCAACAACAATTTTAATGTTGGAGAGTCGAGGCATTACTTTATTATCTGGCCAGGATGTACCACAGAAATCATCTCATCCACACATAGCCCGGGTGTGCAGAGAGAATCATTCCGTGACACATGACATTTACTAGATTTTTCAGATCTTTTATGCAGTCAAAACCCATAAAAATGAATTGGGTCAGTGTTCATTGGTCTCAAGCTGTGTAGTTCTTAGTATTTGGGTTCTTATTGGATCCAGGTTTCTTCGCTTCCGATGTTAATGAGATCTTCATTCCTTGATTTCCCTGTCAGTCTTTTCTGGAGGAGATGTCTCCAGCTCTGCCAGAGGATGTTCTGGATGTTCCTAGATGGCCTCATCTCTTTGGGGCTGCTCCCAGTCTGTTGTAATGCTGTGCCCATCAGGCCTCACCTAGAGGAACAATGCCCTGGAAAGAAGCTTCAGTTCCCTTCCCCTGGGGCAAAGGTGAACAAACCTGGCTAAAGTTATATATAATTTTTTTTAAACTGGTATGTTTTCCAGCAACGCAGCAGATCCAGAGTCTGCTGCAAGAGACTGGCCCCACTCCAGAGGGAATATACCTGGGCATTCCCACCTGGCCTGAGCTGTGTCAACCCATGGGACTCTGTGCTTTTTGTGGGACCATCACCACCAAGACCAGCTGGAGAGGATCAATGCAACATCTCTGGGATCCACGGATGGTGATATTTTCTTTATTCTGTCTCTGTCACTCTCCTGTCCCCCCCCACCACCTATTTTCTCTTTCTTTCCCCTCTCTCTCACTCATATTTGCTATCACACAAACCCCATGCTGTTGTCACTGGCGTGTGGTCTCGTTTGCACCTTTACTCGGGCAGAGGCATTTTTAATAACTTTAATAACCAGATCATGACAGAGCCTAAAGGTCTTTTCCAGCCTTGATGATTCTGGGATTCTCTTCATTGACCCCAGCAGCCAAGGTTGTCTCCTGGAGCAGAGCAGGGTAACCCTGGAGGAGCAGCTGGGAATTTTGTCTGACAGTCAATACCCGCTCCCTGACCTCATCCCTGTGCCTGTGCTGATCTCCAGGAGCCAGAACAAGGATGTTTGCCCCAGAAATGGCTGCTCCACCTCCTCATGGCCCCTTCCCCAGCCACATCCTGTTCTTTCTCACAGTGTGTCCTTACCAACAATCCTTGGGTGGCTCCACAGCTCTCGGTGTTTGGCACATCCACACCAATCCCTCACAGGATGCTCCAGGGGAGGCCCTGGATACAGGGGAAGGGTGAAATCTGAAAAGCAGCTTTCCCAGGGTCACTTAAACCATGCTCCTCCAGCCTGAGGGGTTGAAGCTCATGGTACAGAAGAGTTTTCTTCCCTCTGGATGAAAGGCAACACTTCCAGGGCATTTTCCTTGGATATGTGGAAATGTTCAGGCTGGAGTTGTGCAGCAGCAGCCCCGGATTTCCTGGGAAGTCTCTCCCTCCATACAGGGTGAATCCATGACCCCTGCAGCAGCAGCAGCGTCCTCCACGTGCTCCATGTTCCAGACACATCACAAAGCTTGTCCCAAGCAGGGACAGGGATCTCAGTGTGGGAATTCCAGGGATGTAAAAGCAGGGATACAGGAGGTGGAGCAGCAGGGCCGTGTGATGAGAGGGGAAGGGAGGCAGCAGCACAGCCTCTCCCAAGCAGTGAGTGCTGCTGCTGGGATCCAGAGCCCTCATCCCCTGAGATGGGATTTTCAGCAGGAATTTCCTCCTGGAAAGGGAGGTCAGGCCTTGGAAGGGGCTGCCCAGGGAGGTTTGGAGTGCCCATCCCAGGAAGGCCTGGAGGTGGCACTCAATGTTCTGGGCTAGGGACAAGGTGGGCATCGGGCACAGCTTGGACCTGATATCTTGGAGATCTTTTCTTAATGATTCTGGGACTGAATCTGGGAGCTTTTCCAGAGTCAGATAAAAAGGAAAAGTTGGTGAGTGAGCAGTGAAGGCAGGTTGAAAAATAAGAACTGCATTTGAAAAGGTATTGCAAAATAACATTTAATATTATTAGAAGAATTACATTCATATATGGTATGGGATACACAACCACCACTTAATGCTCCACACTGCAAGTCCTGCTGCTCTTCAGCAGTTTTCAGTACCTTGCTTGCACCTCCTAATTTTTTCTTTCAGGAGAATGAAATCCTTTGGAATATTTCAAAGTCTCCCTCCGTGCACCGTGGCTCTGCTGTATCGGAGCTGAAGCATCCGACAGATAAAGCTGAGCTTGGTTAGACTGAAAAGCAAAAACAGCAAAGCAAAAGCATTTCCTCTCCTGGGCTGGAGTTCCAGGCATAAACCTTTCCAGATTTGTGGGCAGTGAAGTTGTTCTGCTTTGGTAGGACCAGCTTAGAGCAGGACAGCCCTTCCTCAGTGGATCTGTCAGTGGGAGCATAAGGAGAAAACAGCTGCAGTTTGTCCCACGTGGAAAAGGAATGAAGTGATGGAATAAAGGAGTAAAATATTCCCCTCAGGGCCTGTGGAACTATTTATAATTGTACCAGATCTGTTTAGATACTGAATTTTAAAGAACTTTTAATGACAAAAAGTTGTCTTAGGTTTTAATGGCCATTTGATAAAACCATGGAATAACAGAATCATGGAATTTTGGAATGGTTTGGGTTGGAAAGGACCTTAAAGCCCATCCAGTGCCACCCCTGCCATGGGCAGGGACACCTCCCACTGTCCCAGGCTGCTCCAAGCCCCAGTGTCCAACCTGGCCTTGGGCACTGCCAGGGATCCAGGGGCAGCCACAGCTGCTCTGGGCACCCTGTGCCAGGGCCTGCCCACCCTCCCAGGGAACAATTCCTTCCCAAGATCCCATCCAGCCCTGCCCTCCTTTATCAGCATTTTAAGGGAAATATCCAAGTATGGAATGCAACCAGCAGGAAACTGAAAGTAAAACAACCAAATCCTCCTGAGTATTCAAATCATCCATAAAAATTATTGAAGATAGGTCGGAAATAAACACCAACATTTTAAAAGTGGCCTCCTCCAACATTCAAGTGATGCTTTCAAAGGGTAACTTTTCCCTTGTGCTCATCCCAGCAGCATTAGAGACGATTAATAAATTATATTAATACAAATAATTCACATTCTTAGTGACCACACCTCAGTCCACCACTTTCCTTCAGTGTTAAAATGTAAATAAGTTTAGCATAAGCCTATTGTGGCATTATTTTTGTACAGTGTTCCAGTATGAGCAGAGTAAAGGATGTTCCATTATTTTAGTTTATAATCCCAAGATGAAAACCTCATCCATCCGTACCTAAAAGACAGAGAAGCCTCCCATGTTTGTTCTGGGAGTTTGGGAAAAAAATAAATCCCTGACTCCCAACCTGCTGACACTAAACCACCCATTTCCCTTTTAATTAATGCTTTCTAATTAAGCACAAGCACTGGGGTGATCCCCTTACCCCTCTCACCATCCAGGAACAGCCAAATACATTCTTTTGTACAAAAAAGTGGTTTTACAAAGAAAAAAAAAGGAATATTCTTCTCATTTTAGTTAAGCTGTTGGAAAACAGCAATTTCTGGTTTTCCAGCATTGTCCTCACTGAGTTGCATTTCAGAAGCTGCAGCTACCTGAGCCACTGAAAGAACCAAAGGTTTTAATTAAAAAAAAAAAAAGGGATTTTAACCTTTTAATCAATGAATTAAAATCAAAACCCCCTCCAGTAATGCTGATTACAAAGTGTCCCTGCACAGGTTTGTGATTTCTGCACGTTTCTGTTTCACTGGGAACTGCTAAGCCTGAAGATGCTGTTCTAGCACAGAGCTGGAATTACACACATGGCAAAGCTGCAGTTCTCTGCACAATGCTGAGACTTAGAAAAGCCATCTGTGAGGAATTTGGGGCATTTGTTTAGAATTTGATCAATTTAGGCCAAATGAAGGGGCTTTCACCTCAGGAAGTGACTCACCTGCGAACTGATTGTACACTGACATGCAATATTGGATTTTCCTTCAATTTACCCTCAGAACACAGTTCCAAAAGCAATTTAAAGTCCTGGAGAAGTCACAGGGCAGCTGCTACTTCCACCACGTCAAAAACATTCTTCCCTTATTTACAAAACGTCTTTAATCCTTCCCATGGAAAACAAGGAAAATACAGTAACTCTGAGAAATTCCCACCAAACTGCCCTTTTTTCCCACCACAGGAACTGGAGATTCCTGCTTTTTACCACCAGCTCCTGGATAATTGAAGAGCACTGTGCAAGAGCAGGGAGAAATCCCAAAACGTAGCTGGAAATCGGGGGGAAAACTGGAATTTCAGCCAAGCTTTCCCCGCGTTTGCTGTTGATGCACCACGAGTGTCCCACGGGAGGCTCAGCTCTCCATGTTTTCCAGGAAGTCACATTCCACACTGTCTTCCAGCTGCTGCAGGATCCTGATGCCATTGCTGCCAACAGAATCCACGGAGGCAGCTGCAGAGGGCTGGGAATTTTGGGAGTCACTGCCACGTGCTGTGAATGCCCAGCACAGAGTCTGGAAGAAAGGCATCAGCTGGGTGATGCTGGATACGGAGCGCAGGCTCAGCAGGGGGAATCTGGGATTCCTGGGAATTCCCTCTGGCTGGTTTGGGTCCTGCAAGGAAAAAAGAAAAATCTGGGATTTACTAAAGGAAAATGAAAAGGAGTGGTGTGCGTTGGAAGGGATCTTAAAGATCATCCAGTTCATCTATGAGCTCTTCCACTATTCCAGGCTGCTCCAACCTGGCCTTGGACATTCCAGGGATCCAGGGGCAGCCACAGCTGCTCTGGGCAGCCTTTTCCCCTTCCTCACAGGGAATAGCTAAAAATCCCTTGAAGGACTTTAAATCTCGTGTTTGGAAAAGTAAATTAATGGATTGAAGGGAAAAAAAAGAAGTTTCTTTACCCCGTATTTCATCTTGAGCAGCTCCATGATCCTCACGATGTGGGGTCTGCATTCCTGGTGGTTTTCCACCAGGTGAGAGGTCACAGGAGATGATTCTGTGTCCACCTCTGGCACAAAGGCCCATTTGTACCTGGAACAAGTGGATGAGAAGATGAAAATCCGTGTTTGGATCACGCCTGGCTTAGTGCAGCACTGGTTGTTTCTAGAAAAATCTGTCACAAATGTTCCCTTTTGCTATTAATGAATTATTACGTTATTAATTTGTCAGTATTTAAATACAACCAGCTCCAAAACATTCCCAGGTGTGTGCACATGGAAAGCAATCTCCACCTTTCTCTCCTCCCAATTTTCCAAGTTAGAGAATCCCCTAACAAAGATGATGAAATCCTCCTGGACCGAGACCAAATTATACTCCCAAATCCCCTTTATCTCAATATCACCACTTGTAAAAGGAACCCGTGAAAGGCAAAATGAAACCTCGAGGAAAAGAGAACTCCTTTAAAGGATAAGGGAAGCAGAGGAGAAGAGGGACTTACATTTGGAAGAGCTGCATCCTGTCAGAGGGGAAGGAAAGTGCTGTGTCCAGGAATTTGCAGGCTGCCAGGTACAGGCACAGCTCGTTGGGCTGGATCTCAGCCCCGCTGCCATCCCCCGAGCCTTTGCCTTTGCTCATTTTGCTGTTGCTCCTGTGTTCAAGGTAAGAAAAGTCCCCTTCAAACACAAATCCACCCAAGGTTTTTCAGTCAGCACAAGAGAAATGCCCACACTTACACAAAGGAGCTCTTGTTCAATTGTTTTTATTCCATTGGAGCAAAATAATGTAATTATACCCCAAAATGGCAGCATAAAATATTCAACTGCTGACTTAGCATTTAACTTTATTTTTGTGCCCAACTAATATTTATTTTTAAGCATATCACTATTTTAGCTGCTAAAAAAATCCCTAAATTATGATTTATCAGTACCAGAAATATAAAAGTGCAATAGCAAAATGTCCTGTTGGCTCCTCCCTATCCCAGAAAATGAATTAAATTAATTAATTTAAAAGAAATCTCTCAAATGGCAACTCTTACTTTGATGGCTCCTCTTCCTCAGTCAAATCTTCTTCCAGCTGTAGAAATGTCTGGATCTTTAAAGAAGTAATTTTGGAGATGCTGAAATATCCATGCAACTCAATGCCAACTAAAAGTGATGTTTCACATTGGAAAGAAACCTTTTGACTTGTAACAAATTAATGAATCAGGCAAGAGATTCCATTAACAGCAACAAATTTGATGCAAAAGGAATTTCCTCATGACAGTTTAACTTTATCCCCCAAATTATCAGGCCAATGTAAACTAGTGAAAACATTTCCAAACAGGGAAGAAGAAAAGGGGAAAAACCACAGGTTGATCTTTTTCAAATATCTTTTTTAGATTTAATATGAATACAAAATACATTTTTATATTTAAAAATATTTTATACTAAAAATAAAAATATTTAATATATTAAAATAATTTTTATATTTATGTTTTAAAATATTTTATATATTTTTTCAAGACTTCTTCCTTACCAGTTCTGTTACCATGATTGGCCACAACGAGGTGAGATGCTGAGGGGAAATCCTCAACAAAAGAACTCTGAAGAACAGAAACATCTGGGCAGCCACCAGAGAAGTCTGGCCCACACGGAGGTTCTCAGTCAGGCGTTCTGGGGGGAGCATAAAAAAGGGGAAAAAACAAAATAAAAGTAGCATTTTCCTGAATTTGTGTTGTTTTGAAAATGNAAATGAAAAGGAGTGGTGTGGGTTGGAAGGGATCTTAAAGATCATCCAGTTCATCCATGAGCTCTTCCACTATTCTAGGCTGCTCCAACCTGGCCTTGGACATTCCAGGGATCCAGGGGCAACCACAGCTGCTCTGGGCAGCCTTTTCCCCTTCCTCACAGGGAATAGCTAAAAATCCCTTGATGACTTTAAATCTCGTGTTTGGAAAAGTAAATTAATGGATTGAAGGGAAAAAAAAGAAGTTTCTTTACCCCGTATTTCATCTTGAGCAGCTCCATGATCCTCACGATGTGGGGTCTGCATTCCTGGTGGTTTTCCACCAGGTGAGAGGTCACAGGAGATGATTCTGTGTCCACCTCTGGCACAAAGGCCCATTTGTACCTGGAACAAGTGGATGAGAAGATGAAAATCCGTGTTTGGATCACGCCTGGCTTAGTGCAGCACTGGTTGTTTCTAGAAAAATCTGTCACAAATGTTCCCTTTTGCTATTAATGAATTATTACGTTATTAATTTGTCAGTATTTAAATACAACCAGCTCCAAAACATTCCCAGGTGTGTGCACATGGAAAGCAATCTCCACCTTTCTCTCCTCCCAATTTTCCAAGTTAGAGACTCCCCTAACAAAGATGATGAAATCCTCCTGGACCGAGACCAAATTATTCTCCCAAATCCCCTTTATCTCAATATCACCACTTGTAAAAGGAACCCGTGAAAGGCAAAATGAAACCTCGAGGAAAAGAGAACTCCTTTAAAGGATAAGGGAAGCAGAGGAGAAGAGGGACTTACATTTGGAAGAGCTGCATCCTGTCAGAGGGGAAGGAAAGTGCTGTGTCCAGGAATTTGCAGGCTGCCAGGTACAGGCACAGCTCGTTGGGCTGGATCTCAGCCCCGCTGCCATCCCCCGAGCCTTTGCCTTTGCTCATTTTGCTGTTGCTCCTGTGTTCAAGGTAAGAAAAGTCCCCTTCAAACACAAATCCACCCAAGGTGTTTCAGTCAGCACAAGAGAAATGCCCACACTTACACAAAGGAGCTCTTGTTCAATTGTTTTTATTCCATTGGAGCAAAATAATGTAATTATACCCAAAAATGGCAGCATAAAATATTCAACTGCTGACTTAGCATTTAACTTTATTTTTGTGCCCAACTAATATTTATTTTTAAGCATATCACTATTTTAGCTGCTAAAAAAATCCCTAAATTATGATTTATCAGTACCAGAAATATAAAAGTGCAATAGCAAAATGTCCTGTTGGCTCCTCCCTATCCCAGAAAATGAATTAAATTAATTAATTTAAAAGAAATCTCTCAAATGGCAACTCTTACTTTGATGGCTCCTCTTCCTCAGTCAAATCTTCTTCCAGCTGTAGAAATGTCTGGATCTTTAAAGAAGTAATTTTGGAGATGCTGAAATATCCATGCAACTCAATGCCAACTAAAAGTGATGTTTCACATTGGAAAGAAACCTTTTGACTTGTAACAAATTAATGAATCAGGCAAGAGATTCCATTAACAGCAACAAATTTGATGCAAAAGGAATTTCCTCATGACAGTTTAACTTTATCCCCCAAATTATCAGGCCAATGTAAACTAGTGAAAACATTTCCAAACAGGGAAGAAGAAAAGGGGAAAAACCACAGGTTGATCTTTTTCAAATATCTTTTTTAGATTTAATATGAATACAAAATACATTTTTATATTTAAAAATATTTTATACTAAAAATAAAAATATTTAATATATTAAAATAATTTTTATATTTATGTTTTAAAATATTTTATATATTTTTTCAAGACTTCTTCCTTACCAGTTCTGTTACCATGATTGGCCACAACGAGGTGAGATGCTGAGGGGAAATCCTCAACAAAAGAACTCTGAAGAACAGAAACATCTGGGCAGCCACCAGAGAAGTCTGGCCCACACGGAGGTTCTCAGTCAGGCGTTCTGGGGGGAGCATAAAAAAGGGGAAAAAACAAAATAAAAGTAGCATTTTCCTGAATTTGTGTTGTTTTGGGAATTGAATCCAGAATGGTTTGGGGTTGGAAGGGGCATTAAGGATCATCCAGGGGCAGCCCTGCCATGGGCAGGGACACCTTCCACTGTGCCAGGCTGCTCCAAGCCCCAATGTCCAACCTGGCCTTGGGCACTGCCAGGGATCCAGGGGCAGCCACAGCTGCTCTGGGAATTCCATCCCAGCCCCTCCCCACCTCCCAGGGAAGGATTCCTTCCCAAGATCCCATCCAACCCCACCATTGTCAGTTTGAAGCCATTCCCTGTATCCTGTCCCTCCATCCCTTGTGAGAGGTCCCTCTCTACCCTGTAGAAGGTGGCAAACCAAAATTCTTTGCTTTATCATCAGTTCTGGGCTGAGTTCCTTGCATTGTGTTAACTGAACTGAAATTCAGCCACAGCCTGAATGGGTTCATAGTGCACAAAACTCGATCAAAGTGACATTTAAGGAGAACAACACCAGGTCAAGAGTGGCTGGAAGATTGCCATGAAATAATCATGGTCCCAGTTACATTTCCAAACCAAGGGCTTTGAAACCAAGACTCCTGTCTCTCCTTGCTGAGATCATTTATCTGTTGGAATTCAGAGATTCATGGATTTTGTTCCAAGATTTAAACAAATGGAAGCCTTTGTTGGAAAAGGGCTGACTTTGCTTTCTCCCAGAATTTATACCACGGAATAGTTTGGGTTGGGAGGGACATTAAACATCAGCCAGGTCCATGGGCAGGGAGACACCTTCCACTACCCCAGGCTGCTCCAAGCCCCATCCAGGCTGGCCTTGGACACTTCCAGGGATGCAGGGGCAGCCACAGCTTCTCTGGACAGAGGGATCTGGAAGGGAAAGGCAGGGATGAAGCCTCACCTTGGATTAGGGGCAGGTACAGGTGGTACTGGTCGATCTCCCCGCTGAAGACAGCGAACGCCTGTCTCTTCAGCAGCATGGCCTTCTGCTCAAAGCTGGGGTACAGCTTCAGGGCACTGCTCTGCATGTCTGCAACACAGAGCAGAGTTATCTACCCCAGAGAAACTGCTCGGGTTTGGGGCTGAAAGTAATCCCTGTGTCCTGAAAGCTTCTACAAAGGAAAACTCCCTCGGGGTCACTGGCCGTGAGTTTGTGTTGTGACATTTCAATTATTCTTTTAGAAATGTTGAAAAAGAGGCTGAAGCTGCTTGAGGCCAATTTAAGGGGTCCTATCCCACCCTTTCCCTCAGGATTTATTCTTCCACACTCTCCTCGAGCCTGAATTAGAGGTCAAAGCACATCAATCCAGGGTTTGCTGCACTGCTGCTCCACCTTCCTGCAGCTCCTGGCAGACACCTGCAGAGTTTGTGCAGAGCTCGCCAAAGTCTCCTCCTGGGAAAGGTCACACTTGGACAACTCAAAACTAGGGCAAAACAAGAATGTGGGAGCCCAACAGAAGCACCTCTACAGCAAAACCTCCTCTGGTGTGTTTTAGACATGACCAAAATCCAGATTTCACTCAGCTTGAGCTGGGAATGAAGTAAACAAAATGGCCAATTCTGCCCACTCAGCACTTTATGGATACAGCAGGGTATCAAAAATGCACCCAAGTGGCTCAAATGCAAAGAGGTCCCAAAGTGAGGTAGAAATAAATCAGCAGCAGCTGATACTTACTCATCAAATCCTTAAACATCGTTTTCTCGTGGGTGAGGAGATGATCAATGATGGATCTCCAGCTGCAGGAGAGAAAGAAGGAATTAGATATCCAGGGAAAGCTGTGGCGTGGTTCACCTCAGAAATGATTTGGGTCACACTTTTCATACACTTTGAACACAGGATTCATGTGCAGACTCTTGTCTGGGTTAACAAATACTGAATGGAGCAGAAGTTGTGGTGGGACCCATTTTTAGCATCATCCCATTCCATAAGAAAGCACCAAATGGAATTTTTTTTCCCAGTTTTAGTTTTCTCCTTTAAAGCCTTTCCTCGCAAATTCAGAATCCAAGCTTGGAGTGGTACAACCCCACGTCTTACTGAGTGCATGAAGTGTCCATCTGGAAAAAAGATGGATCCATGTACAATTCCAGCACTTCTTTTTTCCAGGCTCTCTTGGTGTAGGCGTATCCACTCAGGGAGCTGAGCAGCTGAGCCCCAGCACGGAAACTGGGAATGTTGTAGGCACTGGGGAAGAGAACAAAAATGATCAATATGGGCTTTTGGAAAGTTCAGGAATAGATTCCAACTGACAGAAGGGTTGGCTTGAATGAGATTTTTAGGAAGGAATTGTTCCCTGAGAGGGTGGGGAGGGGCTGGGATGGAATTCCCACAGAAGCTGTGGCTGCCCCTGGATCCCTGGCAGTGCCCAAGGCCAGGTTGGACATTGGGGCTTGGAGCAGCCTGGCACAGTGGAAGGTGTCCCTGCCCATGGCAGGGGGGGCACTGGATGAGCTTTAAGGTCCTTCCCAACCCAAACCAGTCTGGATTCCGTGCCCTGTGTCTCCACTGGATTTCATCCATCTCTCCCACACCCGTGCTTTTGGTGAAAAACTAGGAAGGGGATAGGGAGAGATGATGTTCTTCCTGCTGCCTGGTGCTTCCTGGGATCTGCCCCTGCTCTGCTGCCCCATCCCCATTCCCTGACAGGCACAGAAAGGGGAGCTTTGAGGAAAGCCCAGAATCCCAGGTGGGGGAACCCCCACAGCTGAGCAGAAACTGCTGGCACAGAGCTCCAACAACAACAGGCTCAGCTCGTGGGGAAACCCAGCTCAAACCCAGCTCAAACCCAGCTCAAACCTCGTTAGAATGGGAACAGGGAATGGAGAAACAAGGGAAAACAAAAGTCAAAAAGGTCAGCCAGGGAAAATCCCAGGAGCAGAGAGGGACCCACCTGTGGTTCCGCAGGTACGGGAACACGTAGTAGAGCAGGCGGGAGATGAGGGGCACGGCCTTCTCCTTCTCATCACTGCGGTAAACCACGTCCAGCAGAGAGGCCAGCACCTAAAAAATGGGAGGGAAAACTCCTCAAACCCACAGCTGGCACTTCTGGCCACAGGGGAAAGCCTGGCGTGTTTCAGGCTGGAAGTGTCTGCAATGGAATGGCTCCCAAAAGATTTTCGCTCCTGTTTTATCTACCAGGAAAATCTTCCTCTGCTTAATAACCCCACAGATGAGAGGGTCTCACCTCTGCCAGGAGAGAAAGGGCTTGGACACTGTAGATTGAAGGAGCAGAGGCAGAAACCATGGAAGATGGTGCCACTGATGTATCTAAAAGAGGCAAAATAACAGAGTTTTCTCCTCAGCCAGGTCGAAATGTTGCTGTTTCCTAATCTGCTGCCCAAACAGAACATTTATTTGCACGTTGGTGTTACACTGAAATGTAAACTGATGCAAACCCCACATCATCAAACCCCTCGTGCTCTCCACTGCCTCCAGCAGAGGAGAGGGAGCAGCAGGAGGCAGGGAAAGCCACGGTACCATTCACATCCTCCACGTTGAATTCATCTGGTAAAATCTGAGGCTGAGCTTTCACTTCCAAGTTCCTGCTCAGCCAACTGGTCTGTTCCAGGGAAGAACCAGCAATGGTCCCCACAGCCTCCAGGATCTTTTGGGTCACCTCCTGTAACATAACCAAAGTGGCATCAGATATTTAATTGGTGTATTTAATTCTCAAGGAAACGAGGAGCTGCAATGAAACCAAATCCCATCCAGCCAAAGCAAAGCAGAGGCTGTAAAATGACAACACTCTCTGTCATCGTTGGAATTTTGCTGGCAGGACTCTGGAGCAGAAGGGGAGATTGAATTTCTCTGTTGGCACATGGAAGTCCTGTACCCACAACAGCTCCTCACAGCCAGAAGCAGCCAGGTGAGCAGTGTTCAAACTGTCCTGGTGAAATCAGGCAGTACAGGAGGAGAATCCTGCTCTGCTCCTCCCTTTCTTTACACAACAGCTGAGCTCAGTCATTCCCGTTGCTCCAAGGATAATTAGGCCACTAATTTTCCTAGACAGCTTGGAGGTTTCAATATTCACACACAGGACATGAACTCGTGGCATCCCACTTGTGTCATGAGCTCAATTCTGAGAAAGATCATAATATTGCACAGTGAAAACAGCTTTGGAAAGATTTCAAGTGTTTGGGACCAAATTCTGTTTGTTTCTCATGTTGGAGTCTCCCCTGTTCACCAGGCCTCAGCCAAAATGTGTGGATGCATATTCAGGCATTCCCAAAAGCACAGGAATTCAGGTGCAAAGGACAGATCAGGTCATCTCCACTTTTCCTTACATGAACAGTGCCAGCTTTAGGAACTCAAAGGTAAATATGAACCCGCTGTACCTGCAAATCTTTCTGGTCCTTTTTGTTTTCCAGGGTGGGTGTCCTTGTCACAAAGTCATTCAGGGTGCTGTGGGGAGATCAGAGCCCTCTGAGTTAGGAATTGCAGAGTGTAAAACCTCTGTGAAACTTCTCCTCTCTCATGCAGTACCTGAGGA
Organism: Oreocharis arfaki; assembly: GCA_013398015.1. NCBI lineage: Eukaryota > Metazoa > Chordata > Aves > Passeriformes > Paramythiidae > Oreocharis > Oreocharis arfaki. The sequence continues at coordinate 53,655 of VZRR01013339.1, read as the reverse complement.
GAAGGAAGTGTCCAGGAGGAGCCAAGTTCAACTGCACAGACTCTCTGAGGAGCCCTAATAAGGGCTGGAAGTTCTCTTGCAGGGCTGGGACAGGGAGCCTGCCAAAAAAAATAAAACCAAAACCACATCTGAGTGAAGGTGGAGTTGGGGAAAGAATAAAAAACAACAAACAGGGGGAACTTGGTGGCCTAAAAGCTTCAGGATCAGTCCTTTGGATCCTGCCCTTGCTGACTGTCAGTGTCACTTCCCCTTGCAGAACCAGTGCCCTGGCACTCTGTGTCTGTGTGCCACCAACCACGGGACAGCACATTTCCTGCACAGAAGTGTCCTGGGACATGAAGATCAAAGGAAGGCAGAAATGGCAATATTGGCTGTTCCCTCACTGGAGTCACACAGAAAATTCTCTTTTAGCAGGACTGAATTACCTCTGAATGAAAGCATAACTGAACTGCAGCACTGGGATATCCACCAGAGAAGATTTCTGAAAAAGAAAAGCAAACCCACACTTAATTGCCATCAGAAGGAAAAAGAAGATCCAAGCTGCTCTTGGGCACTGCCAGGGATCCAGGGGCAGCCACAGCTGCTCTGGGCACCCTGTGCCAGGGCCTGCCCACCCTCCCAGGGAACAATTCCTTCCCAAGATCCCATCCAGCCCTGCCCTCTGATAGTTTAAAACCATTCCCCCTGTCCCATCACCATCTGCCTGATATATTCCAAAGAACATCTTATTGTGGATCAAAGCACATTCCAGCTACCAGAACTTAGTCAGGAGTAAAAGAGAATCCCACATTTAAAAGAAAACCCTTCTAACAATGCTTCAAAGACACATTGGAACAGATCCAGGCTGGAATACATTAAGAACATGGAATTATCTTCCTGGTTACCTCTTCCCCCTTGATCTGTGCTGGTTTCTTGACCACCTCTTTGACCAGATATAATATGGTGTCAATTTTCAGTGTATTTAGGGCACAAATTAAGTCCACAAGGATAAGCTGAGATGCACTGGCCACTGGGAGAATCTGACAAAAGGAAACAAACCAAAAGACACATCCCTCAGACCAAAGCAGCTTTCTGTGTGATTACCCAAGTATCAAAATGAAACGTAAGTTACAGAGGTTCAATCAAACCCACAGCCCTTGCCATACAAAGATCTTCTCCCAACACCTTGTGAAAACATCTGGATTCTGCTCCAATGAAAGCAGGGAAGAAAAAGGTTCTGCCCAGAATAAAGAATGAGTTCCAGAGAGAACACAGCTCTCACTTTCTCTGCAAATCCAGCTGATTCGTGGTCTTTAAAACAGAATTGTCCAGTTGCAATCCAGTACTGAAGAAAAAAATGGCTTTTGCTCTCTGATTTAGAGTGCCCCAATGTGGGTTTTATTTGATTATTTATTGAGGTTTAATTGTAGTCCTGATCCTTTTCCTAACTCAGATTTTTCAGTCACACATTAAAACCCCCAAAGAATCTCCAGAGTTTAGAATTGACCATATAAATGTAACATTTGCCTTTATCTAGGAAATATAAAGGTGCCTTTCTTTAGCTTCACCTTGGTTTTACTGTGACTCCTGTGGGGTTTCTTGCTGTTCCACACTGCTGCAGTTGCTGCCATCAGCTGGATTCCAAGTTGTGCTGTCAAGGGATTCAGGAAGTCCAATATTTTAGTTCTTAGTGTCTGTAAAGGGGGGAAAAAATCACTGTCAATGTAAGGCAAAGGCCATCTCCTGTTTTATAAAACATCATTTCTTTTCCCAGGATGTTCAGAAAATAAACAACAACAAAAGAACTCTGTGTAAAATGCACTGGGGAGGATGAGGAGATGATAAAAAATCAGCATTTTAAAAGAGCTCCTACTTTGGTTGCTTTAAAGTAGACTGAAGAGGAGCCTGTAGTTGTCCCAAAGAAGTCAGTTGGTCTTTTTTGGGAGTCTTCCCTCTTTATGACACTCCACAGGAGGGCCATGGTGTTCATAATGCGAGGCAGCTCTTCCAGGATGGCATTCCTGGCATTCCTCAGGTTGGCAGGTTCAGCTAAACAGGATGACTGGGGGAAAAAAACCCGAAAATCACCATTAAAATACATTTATTATGCACCACAGAGGGTAAAAATTGTAGGGAACACAGCAAAACATCAAAACTCAAAAGAAAATAAGAGTTTGCTGATGACAGAGGAGTGATATTTGCATCACCAAGATCACCATGAACAATGACTTAAAAGTCACTTTGCAGGCTTCAAACAGAGAAAATGAAGCTCAGTCCTTCCACTTGGACTCAGTTCAGTTTTTGGGTGTGCTGTGAGGCCCCTCTGAGGTTCTTTTCTTGTACAATTCACTGCTCATATTCACCTGGAAGGAAAAGGGATGGGACTCTGTTGTCAGGGGATTCCCACGAACCTTTTTTGTTGGATTGGGATGATCCAGAAGGCAGAAGTGCCCGATGGTTGTCAGCCCTTCCAGAAGGGTGAGGGGGTAATCAGGGGTCACATTTTCTCTTTTAGAAGTAAAGCTTTGGAAGAAAAAAAAAAGACCAAACAAGTTAATAAACCAAGAGGTATTTCCTTGATTAAAAATTCCATTCCTGCTTCTATTTCACAGCTAAAACTGGAATGAATGTCAGGAATATCAGATCAGGAAAATCAAAACAAAAGGAAGGCAGAAGTACCCAGTGGTTCTCAGCCTTTCCAGAAAGGTGAGGGGATAATCAGGAGTCACATTTTCTCTTTTAGAAGTGAAACTTTGGAGGGGAAAAAACCAAAAAGGTTAATAAGCCAAGAGGTATTTCCTTGATTAAAAATCCCATTCCTGTTTTTCTTCCACAGCTAAAACTGGGATGAATGTCAGGAATATCGGGTCAAGAAGATCAGGTCAGGAATATTAAAACAAAAGGATCCATAAAACTGGGAACTTTTATCCTTGGATAGAAGGCAGAGGGGGACAGAAGTATCACAGCTGCTGCAACAATCCTGTCTCCAGCTCACTCCAGGGACAGCAGGAATTAAGGATCAAACTCTGGGAGCCACAGTGCTGACCCAGGGAGTTCCTACACACTCACTGCTCTGCGGTGAGGGGAATTTTCGGGATAACAAATCCCACCCCGCTGGCTCTTACCTGGCAGATGTTTTGGCAGAAGTCTTCACAGCCTCATTTTCGTACTGCCTGACAAGCTCATCCAGGTTTTTACAGATCTGCACCACAAACGGGGCCACGGTCCAGCCTAAGGACTTCCCAAAATAGGGCAGGGAACTGGTGACTAAGCCCACCCAAGTGGGATGCATCCCATGGCCATACTCCGGCTGGAGACCCCGAACCACGGCCGAGACAAACAACCCCTGGGAAGTGATGGGATGGGGATACACGTACTGCATGGCCCCAATAGCCTGCTGGAAGTTCAGAGCCTGCTGCCACTCCTTGGAGAGGTCAGGCTGCTTCTCCTGCTCCTCAGGGCTCTGTCCTAGGTGATGCTCCAAGACAATCAACACCTGCAGGAGCTTCAGCAGCTCGATCTGCAGCGGGTGCTCACTCCAGATCTGATCGTGGCCGAAATTGATCAGGCTCTCCTCAAAGAGCTCCTCCTGAGCCCCGTGGTGGGCCCCATCAGCCACGAGCAGCTCGTAGCGCTTGTGGCTGACGTACATGGACGCCGACAGCGAGAGCAGAACGAACTCCTGCACCTTGCACCTTCCCAGCAGACTGCGGATGAGCTCCGCGCTCTTGGCCTCGGCCGCCTTGGCCGTGGTGGCCAGCTGGGCCATCATCCTGATGAGCACCTCCACGCTTTTCACCTGCACGTCCCTGTTGCCCAGCACGTCCCTGTGGCTGACCTTGAGGCAGCAGGGGTAGTAGGAGCGCAGGAAGCTCAGGCACAGGTAGGTGAGCAGCTCGATCAGCAGCGAGTGGGGACACACGGTGGGCGACTGAGGCTGCAGCTTCCCGTAGAAGCTCTGCCCTACGAGAGCTTCCTGGTGGCGAGCCAAGAGGTTGTAGATGAGGTTCAGGTGTGCTGTGGAGCTGGTGTCCATGCTGGTGGTGGCCACGGCCTCGATGAATTCCTTGGGGTTGGTTTTGAGCACCGCCTCCAGCACGGAGAAGGCGTAGAGCACCCGCCGCGAGTCGTAGGGCTGCAAGTACAGCAGCATGTGCTTGAACAGGGCCTCTGCCAGCTCCTGCTTCTCCTTCTGCTGCTTCAGCAGCCTGCACTGGGTGATTTCCTGCAGCTCCAAGTCCACCTCTTCGTCACTGGACAGAGACTCCGAGGCCTGAGTCCTCTCGGAGTCGGCCCTCACGAGGTTGGGCCCCGCGCTGGATTTGGAGCTCTCGGACAGGGAGGCATTGAGGGAATTCCCGTGGGCTGGGGCCTCTCTGCCATCAGCTGCGGCCTCGTTGTCCTCGTTGCTCAGCTCCTGCAGCTCCAGGGAAGGGGAGAAGGAGGAGGTGTTGTCGCTGTCGTGGCCTGTGCTGGTGTCTGCAGATTCCGTGTGCTCGCTGTGCTCTGGGTCACCCTCTGCGTCCTGGTAGGAGCCGTCGTTTTCAGGCTGCTCAGCTTTCAGCTCTGCTTTCTCGGGATCATTTTCCACTTCAGCCCAAATTGCTTCTCTGTCCACAGTAGTGAACTGGCTCAAGGGAAGGTTTTCCTCGGAATTGCTCTCAGAGATGCCAGACTCTTTCAGAGGGGCCTTTTTCTTGCAAAGCCAATCACGCACATAGTCTGAAAGAAAGATTTTTTTTTCCATTTAATTTTCTACTTCACACATAAAATCATATCACAGTCTGGCTTGGAAGGGACCTTTAAGGGTCATTTAGTCAGCACAACGTGCTTTATATTCAATAAATAATTTTTAAAAAAGTTTATTAAGCTACTCTGCTCCAGTCCCGTATTAATTGTAATGAGTGGGGCTAAAAAAATGGGCAAGAATTATTCCTAAGGCAAGAATTATTTGTCTTTTGAAGTGGTTAAAGAGCAGTTCTAACCTACTGCAAAGAGGACAGGATCAAAACTTACAACACTTTTAGGCTGAGACTCCCTAGGAGTGACAATTGTCTTTTTTATGCTTCCTGAATATTCAGCGTTTGTGGAGATCAGGAGGGAAATGAGAAGGATGGCAACTGAGGGACTGATTGATTAATTAATTAATTAAAGAGCTAATGTTTTCCTTGATTAAATACTGTGGAACAAGGAAGGAATAGATCAGCTCTGTGTTTCTATAGCATCCCTGTGGATGCTGGAAATGTGTGACATTAATTTGCCAACAGACACCAAAAAGTGGTGCTGAGAGCACAGCCTGGGAACAGGCACGGCACAGGTGACAGCAACTTTCCTATAAACTCCCAGAAACTTCTCCACTGTTTCCTGCTCTGCTCCAGGAAAAAAAAACATTGGATATTTGGGCCAAATCACAGGATTGTTGAAGTTGGAAAAGACCTCCAGGAGTGGAGTCCAACCATCACCCAGCACTGAGCCATGTCCCCAAGTGCCACATCCACGTGGTTTTCAACACTTCCAGGAATGGTGACTCCACCACTGCCTGGGCAGCCCCTTCCAATGCTTTACAACCCCTTCCATGGAGAAATTGTTCCCAATCTCCAATCTACCCCTCCCCTGGGGCAATTTGAGGCCATTTCCTCTCCTCCTTTCCCTTGGGACACGGCAGCAGAGCCTGACCCCAACACACTGCCC
>VZRR01013339.1:33421-47975 GCA_013398015.1 Oreocharis arfaki | reverse complement strand
GGGCTCGTGTCCAGCCGCTGGCACCAGCACCCCCAGGGCTTTTCCTGCTTCCCAGCCCCTCTGCCCAGCCTGGAGCTCCATGGGGTTGGTGTGACCCAAGGGCAGGACCTGTCCTGTGGCCTGGTTGACCCTCACACCGTTGGCCTCAGCCCATGGATCCAGCCTGCAAATGGTGCAAGTGTCTCACATCCATTCCACTTCCAGCAATCCCAAACCTTAAATCTGGGTGGCCGGAGCTCATCTTCAATTCCAAATATTTTGCTTCCACATCCTAGCTCTGGGATATCTCTGCCACAAAGGCTCAGCTTTGCTCTTGAATCAAAGCAGATCTTCTTTGGACACAGATATTTCAATTTTCAGAAGTCAGCAGGATGGGGAAGGGGTTTGTTTTTGTGTGCCTAAAACAGCAAAATATTCCTCACACAGCCACCCAAGTGCTCCTGGATTCCTTTTGGCTGCAAATTCCAAGTTTTGCTCTGGAACTGAAAACAGTGAACAGTTTGGATCACCAGAGAATGAAATACAAAGTGTGGGACAAGATCCCAGAGCAAAGCAGGGAGCAATCCAAACCACCAGGGAGGTGCAGCCACCAGAACAGGAATGAGCCTTCAGTTACAATGATTTAGTCCTGAACTCTGCCTTAGGCATCACTACAGGGACTGGATGAGCAGGAATCCGTGGATCCCAGGCAAGGGAACAACCGCTCCCCTCAGCAGGAGCTCTGTGAGCACTCCCAGCGTGATGCCAGCTCTACCTGGGGACTTGCTGTGCTTGATGTAGCTGATGGAGGTGCGCTGGGTGCGGGGGTGCAGCAGGAGCAGCAGGATGGGCTCCAGGATCCGCGCCACGTCGCTGAGGGACAGCGCCCGGATGAGCCAGCCCTGAGCCGCCGCCCCGATGGCCCCGTCCGAGCAGTTCAGGCTGTCCAGCACCACAAACAGGGACCTGAGGGAGAAACCAGCACCAAGGACAGCTGAAATCCTTGGGGAAAAAAAAGTTCAATCGAGCAACAAAATCCCGCGGGGAGCGCAGCCGGAGCGTGTCCAAGGAAGCGCCAGCCAATGGCTCGGGTCTGCTCCCAACAGCTTTGGCCAAGCAGTTTTTCCTGGGCTGAGGTCAGGAATTTGCCACACAAATCCTCCCACTCTGCAAGAGCAGCAGGCTCTAAAGTTCTTTCCCATATTTATTGGCTTTTATCTCATTTCATCCCATAGGAAGTAAAACTAAACGAAGATTTTTATTTTCACAAGGAGCTGGCGCTATTTTCTTTGGAAGGCAAATTTAATTCACTCCCAGACAAAAAAGAGCTGCTCTCCAAAAAAGCTACTGCTCATTTAGGAAGCTCTTTCTATTTTTACAGCAACTTTCTTCACCCAAAAAACCACAGCAGGCACAGAGGGCCCTGCAAAGATAAACTCCATCTTCCTTTTGCCCATTTTTTTACTCTCCCAACAGAGAACTCCTCTCCCCCCCACCTCAGAAAAGAGAATAAAATAAAATTCAATATCAAAACACAAATGGAAGTGGAAATACCTATCAAAGGAGCGATTGTGGGAAGTCACTCTGCTGCCTTGGATCTCTCTGGTCAGGTGCCACATGACAGAGAATCTGAACAGAGCTTCCAGCCTTGTCCCCTTGGCAAGGAAACAAGGGAGATTCAGGGAGGTTTCCAAGTTGGGTGAAAATGGGAACAACATTGGTATCCTGGCAGTGGTTGTTGGTGGAAAGCTTTTAAAAGGTTTGCAAACTTTATTGTTTCATAATTGCAAGGGGAGGAGAACAATGGCAAAGATTGGAAGTGGCTGGTTAAAGTTTTGTTGTGCAGAACGTCCTGTGGGTTGTGAAAGAACTGCTCTGTCATCAAATTAGGGAAGGAAAAGGAAAGGAAATTAATTCATAACTGGCTCACTTAAAATACATCCTTACTGTGAAACCAAATCCTATAAAATCAAGTTAAAATAAAGTGATTTTACAGATAGTGGTGGGAAATACAGACAAAAGCTGCAAGTTTTCAGACACTGCAGGATTTGGGCTTGAACTAAAAAACTCCAGCTAATATCTACTTATGGATTTTGTATCCAGGGATTAAATCCAGCACTAATCCCATGCTGAACAAATCCCAGGGAACTGCACAAGCGTGGACAGAGCCTGTCAGACACAGCAAGCACGGGAGTCGAGACACGGAGAAGGGAACAGGAAGAAATTTGGGAAGCACCAGAATAATTCCACAGTGCTGGAGGGGCCTCAGTGCATCCAGGACTCACCTTATCCCGATCCAGAAGGGCCTGGCAGATGATGTCTTCACAGATATTTGCTGAGGGGGCCAGGCAGTGCAGCCTGTAGAACAATTCCACACAGGCAATGTGGTGCTCCCGAGTCTCCTTGTTCAGCTGATTCCAGAGCACACAGGCAACTCTCTGGGGGAAAAGAACAAATATTTATATCAAAAATCAACAGTAATTATATTAATAATAAGAGCCATTTCTTTCCTGGCTTCCTGTTACCAAAAGGCATTTCCAAATTGCCTCAGAATCCTAGGATTCTATGAGTTAGAGGGTCAGTGTAGCTGGGCAGTAAAAAAGGAAGAGAAAATGGACACCTGGTAGAAATCTGTTTTCTCTGAGATCATCTTCAGAACTGCAGGAGCAATGGGAGGAAGGGTGACCATCTGCAGCTTCCCAAGGAAAGGGTTGTGGCCAGACACTTTGTACCTCTTCATCCTGTCCTCAATCACCAGTGCCAGGGACTGGGAGTGGTTGATGACCTCCAGGAGGGTGAAGATGGACACGTTCTGCACGTAGCAGTCGTTGACACAGCAGCAGATGGTCATCAGGGACTTCAGCCACACAGGGAAGCTGGGATCGCCTCCTGCTCGGAAGGGAAGGGACAGGAAGGGTTGGAAACGACCTCAGAGTTGGGGTCATACTCCCCAAAATCCTTTAATCACAGGTCACAGCACTAAACTGGCTGCCCACATCCCGGTGTCGTGCTGACATCATCAATAGCTCATGGAATCATGGAATGGTTTGGGTTGGAAGGGACCTCAGAGATGGCAGGGACACCTTCCACTATCCCAGGCTGCTCCAAGCCCCCTCCAGCCTGGCCTGGAACACTCCCAGGGATGAGGCAGCCACAACCTCTCCGTGTTTTCCCTACTTCTCCCAGCAGAAAGCTCTCACAGGACCCCAATACCTGCAGGATTTCTGCTTCCCCGTTGATGTTTTTCCCCAACCATTATTTACAGCTGCTGTTTTCCAGCTGCCATCACCACAGAGGGCTCCTGATCCATGGATGCTCTTCCAGTAGCACCAAGGGCCCTCATTTTGGAATTTATAAATTTATAACTGAAGTGGCTGACATCAATCCAAGCCATCTCTGCCTCTCCTGAGGGAACAATGGAAGTATTCCATGTCCATGCCGTGCTCAGCCGTGGAGATGATGGGAATATCATCAGACAGCAGGAATATGGAGTGAGGTGAGGAACAGACCCCAGTTTTCCAGTTTCCCACCTCTCCATTCCCTACAAACCTCTTTGTGAGTTGACTTCCAGGCCAAAAACATCTCCTGCTAAAGTTAAGGAATGAACTGGAACTCCCAAGAGCAAATGAGTCCTTCATTTATACAAAATTATTCTTATTTGTTACACTGAACTCCTTTGAATCCTGAAGGTTTGGGAAGAGAGATTATTTTGCCTCTGTTATGGTTCAGAGCTCCAACTTTCCACCTACCTCCTCCTTTTCTACCTTCCATCTTCCTCTAAAACATCCTTTTTTTTGTGGGGGACATAACCCATGGACAATAGGGCATGGATATCCTGAAAATCCTGAACCATGCAAGGCTGTAGAGGCCAGGAGGTCTTTTTATCCCTACAACTCTGAATTTTCTGGTGGAAGTTTTTCCAAAAAAATGTGAATTTGAAAAGCTTGGCACAACTCAGCTGCCAGAAAAAAAGTGAATTTAAAAAGCTTGGCACAACTCAGCTGCCAGACACACCCCAGATGCTGAGGTGGGTGAGTCTTTAATTCACAATTTGCCTTCAGCCCTGCCAAAGGGTTTTTACTGGCTCTGGCCTTGCAAATAGCCCAGCTCTGTGTTTGCATCCTAAAAATGCTCAGGCTGCCCAGGAAAGGAAACTTTTCTTACCAGGCCCCTGAAACAGAGAGAGGTACAACTGCTCCATCTCCTCCTCCGACAGGTAGACTGGGAATGTGGTACAGTCCAGCAGCAGGTGACAGGCTGCAGAGAAAGCTTCCTTGCAGTCACCTCTCAGGGGTCCCAACACCAGTTCCAAGTCCCACTCTTCCTCCTCCTTCTCCTTTTTGTGACCAGAGCTGTGTTCAGAGAGGAGAGGACTGGAATTCTTGCTCCTGAAGGGCGAGCCCCGGGCAGAGAAGAGCTCTGAGAGCATTTGTTTCACCTGAGGCACCGTGATCTGCTTGGCATCCCAGGGACTCTTCTTCTTGTTGCCACTCTCAGGTAACCTGTAGCCATTCTCCTTTTTCTCCTTCCCACTCAGGTTTATTGCTGCAATCCCCTCACTACTCATTTCTTGGAGCTGCACCCCAAAAATGTATTTGCTGGAGAACTTGGCAACCAGCTCCTGGATGCAATGCAGAGTCTTCTGGATGCTCCCTCCCTTTTTCCAGACATCATCCCTCTCCAGGGTCACTGTGGGCACCCCCAGGTGCTGGGAGAGCTCTGGGGAGGAGGCACTCAGGCCAATGCCACTGTCCTCTGACTTGAGGGGAGGGAAGGGAGCCTCGTCCTCCTCCTGCAGCACAGGTTTGGTCTCCAGGGTTATGTCCACATCTTCCTTTGGCACTGGGCTCTGGAACAGCAATATGGATGTGGTTAACGTGGCACTGCCAGCAGAGATTTAAACTGGAGAACAGCAGTGCCAGAAGAAGGAAAACTTCCAGTTTGTGATCTCCAGGTTTTGTTTCCAGCTCCGTTCGTTCCCCTTTAAAACCCAACAAATGTCTGTATAAACCTCCCACACTGACTCATCTCACAGAAGCTGAGCAGAGGGATGTGTTCCCTTAAAAGCCACTTCCCCCCAGAGCAGTGTTCCATCTGCTGCCTTATTTCTGCTCCAATGCAGGTTATTTGTTCTGCTGGCAGGCTGTGGGGCTGCTTTATCCCATTTATTCCTCATTCCTCAGCACGGGCCTCTGCACACCAACAATGCCCCATTGTGCTCCACTGAAATATTAATTGGAAGCCCTGCAGACCTAACCAGCTGTGAAGCTGGGTTGCACTTGGCAGCTCCAGCTTTTAGCTACTGCATTCTGTTTCCAAAACCATTCAGATCCCATCCTTCTCAAGGGGCAGGATGACAGCCCCAGTGTTTGAGACAGGACTGAGCTCCTTCAGTGCTACAAATAATTCAAACAGGCCACAGCTGAACACCCAGTGAGAGTAACCAGGCATCAGAGTGCTCTGGAAGGAGCCAAAGAAAGGAAGTTTCAAAAAATCTTTATTGCTGCAGTTACAAATTTCATAGAATTATAGGTTTGACTTGGAAGGGATCTTAAAACTCTTCCAGTGGTACCCCCTGGTATGGGCAGGGACACCTTCCACTGTCCCAGGCTGCTCCAAACCCTGTGTAAGCTGGCTCTGGACACTTCCAAGGATGAGGCAACCTCAGTTTCTCTGGGAATTCCATCCCAGCCACTCCGACCCTCACAGGGAGGAATTCCTTCCCAACATCCCACCTAACCCTACAAGCTTTTAGTTTGAAGCCATTCCCCCTTGTCCTGTCCCTCCATCTCTTGGGAATTGTCTCTCTCCATCTTTCCTGTGGCTCCCCTCAGGCACTGGAGTGACAGCTGTCATCTAGGCTGAAGGAGAATCAGCATTTTAAATTATGTCACCAGCACTTTTAAAGGGTTTTTAACCATCTCTGAGGGGTTGAAAATCACTTACCCCATTCCCACTCCCTGTCTCGATGTCCAGGTAGGAAGGGGGCATTTGCACCTTGCTGAGCACCTTAAAACAGGTCTTTAAGGCATGGGTGAGTTCTGGCAATCCCAACACTTCCATGTTTTCCAGGAGGGACTGCACCATGTAACCCAGCATCTGGGGGAGGTACTGGGTCTGCACTTCGGAGTAGAGCTCCTGAAATAAACAGGGAATGTTGAAAGGAGTTATCCCATCTCATCCATCACTGGTCAGTGACTGGCACACCAGGCTGCCTTACCAAAGGAATCACATCCAGCAGGAACACCAGCAGGGTGCAGAGCTCTGAAATGGTAGGGGGAGTGCTCACACTTCCCAGAGGATACCTCATCTCCGTGGATTTGTTCCTGGAGTGAAAGACACATTCTTATGTAAGGGTTTTTTTTCATGGCAAAATTCTGGTTGAAAGCAAAAAGCCTCATTAAAATCAGCACAAAATACTCCACAGCTTTGAGGCAGAGTGTTTCTAACACAGCATGAGAAAATATTCTGTCAAAGCAACCTAAACTCTGTGTGGGGTGATGAAGAGCTGCTGATTTTCGGATTGAATCTCACTACTGGAAGCAGAATCTTCTTTCTTAGAGTTAGAAAATGATAAAAAGAGAGATATCATAGAATCAGAGGATTGGAAGGGGCCTTAAAGACTGTTTAGTATCTTTATTTTTCTTCTACAAAGGCCTCTCCACCTCCCCTCCCCACCCTTTTTCCTTCTTCTGTTGATTTGAAAGGAATTTCTTCTGTTCCCAGGTTGAAATTTCCATCTAATTGTTTACCTGGTTGCATGCCTGAATTATTTGTGGACACAACTTACAGATCTGGCTGGTTCTACCATGTCCCTGAAAAGCTTCAGTAAAGATTATTATCCTTAACAGACAGCTCTGAAGAGGCATTTTTGAGAGCACGACATAAACACCTGAAACAATCTTCAAAGCATTTGGTCAGGTAATCCCAGAGGAAATCAGTGCTTAAGGACGTGATCAACAAATTCACTGTTTTGACAATTTCTGAAGCATTTTTGTTCTCTTTGATTGCACTGGAAGGGGAAGAAAAGGAAAAGAAAACCAGATGTCAGTGAGGATTCACATCCCGTGAGCCGATGCGCTCTAAAATCTCTTTTTCCCCTTTCCCTACAAGCTAAAAACCATTGATTATTTTAAATCAAAGGCTAAATCATTCTGGAATAGCTGGAGTTGGAGCATCTTTCAGATGATGGGAATCACAAGGCTGAGCTCTGTCAGCAGCCTGATGTCCCTGTGGTTGCTCAACACCCATCACATGCGGGGAACTTCAGTTTTTCTCTGCTAACCCAAGAGAAATCCATTGTGTGTGGGGAAAAGGGGGAGTCAGGGAAAAAACTGATCCTCTCTCCAGAAAGCCACTTTGTTACAAACCAAACCTTCCTTAAATTGCTTGATTTTAACAATTCTGCTTAAAAAAAAGATCCAGTTTCAGCTCAGAGTTGGAAACTTGTCTCACACCTTGCCAGGATGTTGCCACTTTGATTGTAGCTGAGTTTGAGATCAGAACCCAGGGTGTCTTTGCAGTAGGAATAAAAAGCTCTAAGAACTTCCAGGAACAGATCCCCAACAACCTGTGGCCCTGCAAGGAAAGGGAAAAAAGAATCCAGGAGCTGTCTACAGAGGAGGTGAAGAAATGATAATTTCAATGCCCTAAACTTGGAATAATTAAAAAAAAGTAGTGTATAAAGCATTGCAATGAGTCGAATTGCTTTTAAAAATGAAAAAATAAAAAGTCTAAGTGACAAGGATAGCAGAAAAGGTCACAGCTTGTTATGTTTAATTTGTTGCCTTTAAATAAATGTTGCACTGTTAAATCCATTTGTAAATGGAGTGAAAGTCTTAATGGCTTAAGGCTCAAGGAGTTAAACTTTGTGTGCTGACTGGAACAGAAAGATTAAACTGGATAATGCAGTTCAGCTAAATATCCCTGATTTAAAAGGGATTTATTATCCCTTTATTTGTACTTTAGATTAATGCTGCTTGTCAGGCGGCCAAGCAACACATCCAGTCAGGCAATGTCTCTCATTTGCTTTCTAAATTAGATTAATCAATACATTTATGATGGAAACGACCTCTCTGGCAACATCACTCCCCACCCAAAATATTCTTAAATCCTATTAAATTTGTCAAGTCACTTTGGTTTGATTCTTTAGTGCAGAAAGGTGAATTTGCCCTTGAAAAGAAGGATGGGCAGAGCCTCATCCTTCAGGTGCTGCATGGACACAACAGGACAGACCTGGCACAGGGAAGAGCATTCCAGCAGACAAACTCCATGGAACAAATTGAGCTGAATATGGAGATAAGGGTGGACGTGCTTTTTTTTTAGGGGCTCTCTCAATTCAGGGCACAGGATCAGAGTCATAAAGGTGGGAAGAGCCCTTCAGGATCACCCAGTGCCACCCCAGCAGCACCAGCAGCACCCCAAACCCTGTCCCCAAGGGCCACATCCAGACTCCTCCTGAACACTCCCACACACAGTGACTCCACCACTCCCTGGGCAGCTCATTCCAAGGCCTCACCACTCTGGGAGGGAAAAATTGTTCCCAGTCTCCAACCTGAGCCTCCCCTGGTGCAATTTGAGGCCATTTCCTCTCCTCCTTTCCCTTGGGACACGGCAGCAGAGCCCGACCCCCCCTCACTGCCCCTCCTGTCAGGGAGTTGTGGGGAGCAGTGAGGTCCCCCCTGAGCCTCCTCTGCTCCAGGCTGAGCCCCTTTCNCCAGGTGCCAGTGGCCTCTTGCCCACCTGGGCACCCCTGGGCTCGTGTCCAGCCGCTGGCACCAGCACCCCCAGGGCTTTTCCTGCTTGAGCAGCTCTCAAGACACTCTGTCCCCAGCCTGTAGGGTTGGGGTTGGCACAATCCCCAGCCTGGGGTTGTGCTGACCCAACAGGAGGGCACAGATGTGCATTTCCCTCACTGGGATCCATCCATGCTCTGCAGGGCTCTGTGGAGGAGCCAGAGATAACCTGGAGAGGGAATTTGCTCCAGAGCAGGGCCAAGGCAAGGAGCAGCCTCCTGCACACTCCCACCCAGCAGAGTGAGGATTAGGAAGGATTTGTTAAGCCCTGCTCAGAGCTGGGACAAGCACTTTACCTATTTCAGGTTTGTCCAGGAGGCTGATGAGGATCCGGAAGGGTTTCAGGTAAGCCTGGTGCTGTTCCTCTGGGTCAGACTCTGGGAATTTCTGATGCAGAATCACAATCAAACTCTAGGAAAAGGAAAACATCCCAGTGTTGTACATCAGAGACAGATTGTCTTCTCATTAAGAGCTGAAGTGTTTCCAAATTTGATTTTGTCTAGGACTGACTACAAATGAACTCCAATTTTCCATCCAGGGTAAACAAATCAATGGAATCTTCCCATCATCTCTACTCAGGGCTGATCTCACCCAGAGAAACATTTTAAATAATTCAGGTAGTTCAGCCAAGATGCTTCCCTTTGGTTTCTTTAGATTCCATAAGCAATCCAATTTTGGGATAAATACAGCTCAGAGGCTTTGAGATAGATGGGAATGTAACCACAGGGACAGAGAGGGAAGGACAAACCAATAACTGGGAATAATTCTGGACACAGTTTGTAGTAAAATCGAAAGCATCATGAATTTATCTGGAATGTTATCTGTAGAAAATGAGCACCAACCTCAACCAAAAGATCTTTAGAGTATTTTGCAAAGAAATAAACAGCATGGTCTTCAGAAGTGGTGGAGTCTGGAGCAAAAGTGCCACCTTTAATGTCAGAGCCTACAAGAAAGCAGAGGCAGGAGGAGCTCAGGGAGCAGCACAGAGCACTGAACACAGGCCTTTATACTGAAATTACACTGCATTTTTAAGCTTTGGCATTTCAACAGCCCACAGGTCCCAGTTTGAGGGCATCCAGACGTTCAGCACAGCACATAAATCAAAATCCAGGCCAGATAAATGTGGGGATTACTATTTCTTCCAGAAAAATAAGGTTAAAATAGCACCTCACTCCTTTTAGTCCACTGAACCACTTCACAACAAACTGTGGGTGGAACCAGAACTCATCAGGTACCCTGGGATCCAGAGGGAAATGAATTCACCCAGAACTCATCAGGTACCCTGGGATTCAGAGGGAAATGAATTCACCAAGAGAAGCCCTGTTTGCCAAATGTTTCATTGTATTAAGGCACTCAATAAACACCACTTTACTTTATCACCATTCATTAACAGCTGAAAAATCATATTTCAATTTTAAACACTGATTTTTTTTTTGCTCTCAAGTATCCAGAATATTGAAAATCCCTGGAATTTGTACAGTACCTAGCAGCCATGCATACAATCTCCTGTTGAGGGACATGTCTCTCCTCAGCAGTGTCTGGGTGGCTGCTGACAGGATGTAAACCAGATCAGCCCTTGGGAGCAGGATGGTGCTTTCCTTGCAGTCCTAGGGTGGAAAATAAAGATATTTCAGCTGTTTGTGAGCACTGAAAGGAGTCAAATTGGAGATGGGGTGTGTTTTTTACCTGGGAATGTTAATGTTCTGGGAAAAAGGTAACAAACCATCAACAGGAAAATGGTTTGTGTGCTCAAAGTCTTGAGAAATGTGACACAATCTCAAGGAATTTGACACAATTGTGATCATGGAATCACAGGGTGGTTTGGGTTGGGAAGAACCTTAAAGACCATCCTTTCCTTGGCAGGGACACCTCCCACTGTGCCAGGCTGCTCCAAGCCCCAGTGTCCAACCTGGCCTTGGGCACTGCCAGGGATCCAGGGGCAGCCACAGCTGCTCTGGGCACCCTGTGCCAGGGCCTGCCCACCCTCCCAGGGGACAATTCCTTCCCAAGATCCCATCCAGCCCTGCCCTCTGGCACTGGGAAGCCATTCCCTGGCTCCTAGCCCTGCAGCCCTTGGAAATTGTCTCTCTCCACGTTTCCTGTGGGCTCCTTCAGGCCCTGCAAGGCCACACTGAGCTCCCCCCAGAGCTTCTCCTCTCTTTAAGACTTAAAAATCCTTCCTCCATCCACAACACTGCCTGTCCTACAGGGAAGTGAGGAAACAATGGGAACAACTTTTGTTTTAAGTAAGATTTTCTCCCCTGGTCTTTACCAGAAATAATTTAATGTGGACAATTCCAAATTCTAAAATCCTACTTGAATAAACTCCATATTTTTTTCTGCATGAGCTCAGCCCTAAATACTTCAAGCACATCCCAAATATCCCCCAAAAGACCCTGTGAAATCACATTTCAGCCTCGGAAGCTGAAAAGACTTTGAGAATCAGCAGAGTCTCCTCCACTCCTAGAATCTGGAGCACAAGAAACCACAAAATTCACTGATTTTGAAGGTTCAAAATTCAGCCATTTGGCAATAACAGGGCTGGGAGCTGGGCTGCTTGCACAGAACACACCATCCATGGGACAATCCCAATATAATCCCCTTACCAGAGCTGTATAAAATGGGAAAAAGAAGAGGATTGCTTCCAGAGTGTTCCTCTGCACAAGGACATTGGAATCCAGCACTGCCACACACAAAGACTTTATCTGTGAAAGGAAAACACAACACTGAAATGACAACAAAATAATCACAGGAAGGAAAGCAAGAAAATTTGGCTACCTATGAACAATATTTTGTTTAAATAAGAGGATAGTTACAATTTAACTCCTGCACCCAAAGGGAGTTAAACCAAATTTTGGTGGATATTAAAAGAATTGTTAATATTGGGTTTGCAACAACACAGAATGTCCCAGAGTTACAAGATGTAAAACCTCCCAAAATGCAGATATTAAAGTACTCTAATTAGCCTTACACTTATTCCACCACTCACCACGAATTACTCCCTTCAGAAGATTTCCATTTTACTGGAAAAATAAAAAGCCACCAAATTTTAGAACTGCAGACACCTTGGGACCTGCACATTAAACACTGTAAGCAGAAAAGCTGCTCTTCAAATTAAATGTATTAAGCAATTTGACATCCTGGATATTTCAGCCTCTCTTTCTCTCTCCTCCAAATATTTTTAATTGCACGGCATCCTAATTTAATCCAGAGAAAACCCAATCTGCTGGGATTGTGGGAGTGGAAAATGAACTTACAGTGAGTTTATAATCAGTGCCAAGCATGAATTTCTGCTGCTTGCCAGAGAGTTCTCTGTTGATGTGGCTGACAACGAAGAGGGAAGCAGGGAGCCTGATGGAGGGGCTGCCCAGGACACTGCCCCACAGGGCCCCATAAAACACCTCCTGGCCCATCAGCAGGGACAGCTTCACCAGCAGAGCATCTGTCCTGCACACAGATACGTCCCACAGCAGAAAAAAAAGACCTTTGTTAGCTGATTTTATAGCACAGAAATGTAGTTATATAGAGTTGAGATGATTTATTTGAATCTCGGGATGGTTTAGGTTGGAAGGGACCTTAAAAACCACCTCATTCCACCCCTTGCCATGGGCAGGGAACCTTCCCCTAGACCAGGTGATGGTGGATGAATCTCATTGTCCAAAAACAATCAAACCCACTCAGTTCTTTGTCACTAAAACCAAAGTTTCTGTTCATACACTGGAAACTTCTCCAGGAAATATCTGCAAATATTTAGCCCTGACCAAACAACTGCAGTGCCTCTGATTGCAAAATGTTTATGGGCAGAGGTGTGAAAAGCTAAATTGGAAGTAATTTAAGCAGCAATAAAGCCAATTGTATCAGTCTGGGAGCTGGAAGTTATCCTAAAAATTTCGACTTTCAAAACAACAGGGTTAATTTTTAAGACACTGGATGAAGAAAAACAAGAGATGTGAAGTCCCCTGGATCCCCTGGAAGTGCCCAAAGCCAGGCTGGATTGGGCTTGGAGCAACCTGGCATAGTGGAAGGTGTCCCTGGCCTTGGAAGGGCTTGGAATAGGATGATCTGGATGAGCTTTAAGGTCCCTTCCAACCCAAACCATTCCATGATTCCATGAGATAAAACAACACCTTGCACACAGGACGCCCTGAAATGAATTCCAGACCATCCCACTGGAAGCTCTGTGACTGGAGGCACATTCCCTGCTCTGGGAATACTTTGGTATTTTACCATAAAGGAGGAATTAAAACATCATGTGAGGAATGCAAGATGGAGAAAAGAGGAAAAAGCCCAGCTCAGAAGAGGAAAGACCCTCCCAGAGTGATGTTCCTTTCCACCTCTTTATAAAAAAATCCCTCAAACCAGTTTTCCTTTCCCATTTTCTGTGTGAGTGCACAAACTCAGGAATATTTGGAGCAGGGAGTGGTGTCTAGGCTGAAGCACAACCTCAGCACTTTGTTCACTTTCAGGAACAGCAGGAGATGGATTAATTTGAATCCTCAGTATTGAAGGTTCTGAAAACACTCAGTGGAGAGCCTCTCATGAAAAAGAATTGCAAATTAACCTAAACACATCTTCTGTCAAGGTATTCTTGCACCAGAACCATTGCAATGAGTAAACTAAAGAAAAACTTCCCCATGGGAATTTGTATTTCATAAAAAACCCCATGAAATGAATTTTAACAGAAATATTTCACAAGGTTTATGAAATACATGGTCAGTAGTGCGTGATCCTGTTTGTTCAAGGCAAAAAGGAAAATGATGCCACCAAAAACAGGGAAAAAAGGTATAAAACCAGAGGTCAGATCTTGGAAGTTCATCTGCAGTTCCCATTAACTCCTCGCTCCTTATTTCTGTCAGATTATATAGAAATATTGGAAAGAATTCAGCTGCTCTCTCATATTAAAGTATTCAATAGAATTTATCTCCAGAGCAGTGGTTTGGGGAGTCAGGTGAATTATTCAGGAGTCAGAGGAGCTTTAAGAAATAGTTTTTATTCTTTTCTCTCAGCACATCTATTTTTAATCCTCCTTTTCTTCTTCTCTTCTCCTCCTGTGATGAAAATAGAGGGGAAAGGGTTTTTCTGCTTCAGCATCTTTCCAGGTCCCACCATTCTTCCCCCTTTAGAAGCTCCTTTGTCTATAGAAATCCGACAGAAATTTCTGGAGAATTCCCTAAAAAATCAAAATACTGGATATTGCTTCAATTAATAAGGAATAATGAATATTACCTGTCATAAATTTCTGATCCTTCTTCCAAGCCAGGCAGCAGCCCAATTACAAAGGCCTGGAGTCCAGGCAGGAGGGACTTTTGGAGAGGGAGAAAATACTTCTCATACAACCCGAGGAGAACAGGTCTCACTGACATTGCTGCATTTGCCAGCAGAGGGAACAAACCAGAGCTGTGAATCCAAAAGAAAGATCACAGAAATAAATTGGTTAATTAAAACAGATTGGAGATGGTTATGCCTTAGAAATATAATTTAAATTACCTTTACAAGAATAAATCCTTGACAAGCCATTTTATGCCTTAGAAAAAAAATTTCAATTACCTGTACAAGAATAAATCCTTGGCCAGCCATTTTGTGCCAATGATTTTGAAGATTATTTCATAGGTTTCCAAAGCCTTTAAGTGCACCCCACTGGGCAGGGCTGGGTGCAAGCACTGGGATAATCTTTTACTGATGATCAGCCTTCTGGGCAGCAGAGAATACTTCAGGTTACTCTGCAGAGCCTGGGGGAGAAAGGAGAGGAGAATAAATAGTTATAAAATAAAAAAGAAAAA
>VZRR01013339.1:0-33265 GCA_013398015.1 Oreocharis arfaki | reverse complement strand
ATTAAAAATATATAAAAATAGAGAAATATAAAATATACAATGGCTGCATGTGAGAGGTTGAGAGGAATGTTGAGAAGAGTTTTAACTCCTAACTGCATTTTGTTACACTGGAACAGCACCATTCTGCATTTGATTCTTTTACAAAGGATGAGCCATGGAAAATTTCGAAAAGCCTGGTCTGACTCTGCTTAGAGAAGGGGAAAGGAAGTCAAAGAACAGGACTGGGACAGGGAATCCTTATCCTACCTCCAGGGGAAGCAGGGAAGTGACAAGAAGAGCATCTCAGCTTTTAAGGAATAAAGAAAGAATTCATGGTTTATCTTTCCTCATAAATTCTCATTTCATGGATGGAATCATGGAATGGTTTGGGTTGCAAAGGACAGCCAAGATCATCTTGTTCCAACACCTTCCACCATCCCAGGTTGCTCCAAGCCCTGTCCCAGCTTGGCCTTGGACACTTCCAGGGATGAGGAATCCACAACCTCCCTGGGCACCCTGTGCCAGGGCCTCCCCTCCCTCACAGGGAAGAATTTTTTCCCAATATCTGATTATCTCCCAAAACCTTCCCAACCAAAGCAGGGATGGTTAAATGGGACAAACCCCTCTGATCTGGAATTCTGTGTGGCTGCATTCACTAAGCTGAATAAGTCACTCCATTGATGCACAAGTACAGGATCTTTAGGACAGGAAATCCTTAAAGAAGTTTTGCTGCTGGGCTGGGTTTTAGGAAAAACTGTGCCTCCCTCCTTGGGAAAGGCTCCTCCTTTCCTTGAGCCACCAGAGCGTTTCAGCAGGGAAATAAATAAGTTTTCTCTTCAAGCCAGAGACAATTAAAAAGAGAAGTTGCAAGTCAAGGGCACTTGAGGCTTTGATCAGTCTGCAAACACAAGCAGATGTTCCAGAGCACGTGGACATGAGGGAGGTTCTCAGGATCAGGCAAATTCCTGTCTCTCCCTCAAGTTAAATCGTGGTCTTATCCTCTGTCATTGTTCTCATCTTGAGGTTCTTCCATCCTGCTTGGGATAAAGTGGAATAACCTTTCCTGGAATAAACCCACACCAGGTCACTTAACCCTGAACGCTCCTCAGCAGGAAAGGGAGGAGATAAAAATCCATCACCTTTTAATAAGAGCAGCTGGCAGTAAATTTATTCCAGGAGAAAAAGGGCTGAGAGTTTATAACAACAGCAAACAGAGATGTCACCCCGTGCTGGCAGACACACAGATGTCACTTAGAGCCACTTCATTTCCTTCCTCCCCTCCCCCAGGATGGGCAGAGCTGCGTTTTAATGGGTGATAAAAAACCAGAATTCAAAAATAGAGCATTATTTCATTTATTTGTGGAGTTACCTTTTTTATACCTTTTATATCTGAGACATTTCCCCATGTGTTACAGTAGGAATATTATTTTAACGTTAAAATCCTTAACAGTTGTAAGAACTTTGAAGATTTCTGGAAAGCTGGACTTTGAAGCTTTCTATTTATATTGCTTGGCATGTGTTTGCCCACACCCTCTCTGCATATTTAGAGATATAAAAGGAGTTAATTACAAAAAACGTAGGCCAGTGGTAAATATTTTCCCACTCGGTGTTCAGACTGAACAAATACCATCTTAATATTCCAACAGTCTGAACTGAAATATCAACCAGGCAGAAAATGGAAACATTCACTGTTTATCACACAGAGAATCAGATCCACTGCAGAAACAATGGCATCTCAGCAAATGCCTGCTTTGGATCTAACATTCCTGAGGATTGGAAGCAAATAAAAACTCCCTTCCCCAAACACCTGGGATAAATAAGAAGAATATTTAGATTAATGGAATGGTTTGGAAGGGACATTAAAGATCAGCCAGGGATGGGCAGGGACAGCTTCCACTATCCCAGGGTGCTCCAACCTGGCCTTGGGCACTGCCAAGGATCCAGGGGCAGCCACAGCTGCTCTGGGCACCCTGTGCCCGACCCTCCCAGCCAGGAATTCCTTCCCAGTATCCCATCTTGGTAAAAATTCCCAGTTGTCCCTCATCCCCCAGCAGATTCCAGGATTTTAAACCCCATTCCAACATTTTAGAAGGCTCTGGTTGCCCCAAGAGCCCTCCTGGCAGCCTCTGGCTGCTGCTCTGCTGAAAGGTTCAGGCTCTTCCTCAGAACTGAAGAGATCCAAGGATTTTAAAAGGCTTGAAAGGCATTAATTAGCAGAGGGATCTCGAAGTGTGCACTGAAATGAGAGTGGCATGATAATAGGCAGGTTTCTAAATGCTAATTAATCTCCTTGAGCTGACAGGCAAAGTCGAGGAGTTGGATTTTTAAATATCCCGAGCTCCCACAAGTGAAAAAAAAGAGCAAAGAAGCAGGATCCAGGAATGCTGAAATGGTAACTTTGGCTGGGAGAGGTGAACAAACTTGAGATCCCATCCCACACCATTGTTTGCAGCACTAACACATAAGGAAGCTCAGAATTTCTGTGAAATTGGGCCATAAAAAGCACAGAATTGTCTATAGAGGGAAAACTTGCTATTTTTTGCACCTGTGCCTTAAAATTAAACCACACACAGAGAGGAATATTTGCATTTCCCTCAGTTCCTGGTTTAATTCCTCGTGCACTAGAAAGCTGTTTTAAAAAATGATAAAAACCTCGTGCAAATCAAGTAAATATTTTTTATTTCCATCACTAGAATTCCAGGAGAAGGCAGCATGAATTTCTAAGATTATCTTAAATTAGGAGACACCATAATTCTTGTTTAAACAACAGTGGTTGTGAGGAGAGGGGGGGAGAAGGAGAACCTGTGATTCCATTTTCCACTGATTCATTTTCCAAGTGAAAAAATATTCCAAGCAGAGCTCCAGCTTCCTTAGAAATACCATGAATAGAATTAATTTTAAAGGTGGTTGGAGCTGGAGTTGTATTAAAAAAGGAGGGGGGAAAGGTGTATAAAATATCCCTAATCCCACACATTGGATTTGGGGAAAAAAAATAAAGGAACTTGTCAAAAAGAAAAATAAGAAGTCTGCAGCTGAGCCAGCAGTTGCTTTAAAGCCCTGGATGTCTGAGTTTTGTTATGAAGCAAGTGGTTAATTAATGGCTGCACTCATTAAATCCCTGCTTGAGAAGAATCCTCCTCTTCTCTCCCTCAAGAACAGATTGTGACATTGAGTGTTGCTGCTCCAAGGATGAATGTGCAGCTGCAATGAGTTTTGGGGTTTGTTTTGCCTTTCCCCTCCAAACAGAACAAGGATTTGGGGGAGATCAGGATCACCTCGGAGTTTCTGAGGCAAGAAAAGTCTTCAAAACCAAAAAGCCACAGATTTATTCTCTGTTGGGAGCTAGATTTTTTTAAAACTTACTTTGAAATTGCAAAGATTAAAACTTGGATTTACA
The DNA here is from genome assembly GCA_013398015.1 of Oreocharis arfaki. Classification (NCBI taxonomy): domain Eukaryota; kingdom Metazoa; phylum Chordata; class Aves; order Passeriformes; family Paramythiidae; genus Oreocharis; species Oreocharis arfaki. The sequence continues at coordinate 29,889 of VZRR01013339.1, read as the reverse complement.
GAGTTGTGCCCAAGGATAAAAAGCACTTTCAAAGTGCTGTTTTTAGAGCAAATACTACTAAAATTCCAGACTGGATTGGGTTGGAAGGGACCTTAAAGATCATTTTGTTCCAACCTTTGCCACGGCAGGGACACATTTCACTATCCCAGGTTGTTCCAAGCCCTGTCCAAGCTGCCCTTGGACAATTCCAGGGATGCAGGGGCAGCCACAACTTCTCTGGGAAATCTGTGCCCACCTTTCAGAGAGTTTTTAAACCCCCTCCTTTCCTTATTTCCTTACCAAACCAGGATGTAAAACCCAATATTTTCTACTCCTCAGTTCTTCATTTTGCCAATTGTGCCACTTATCTACTACCTGCCTGCACCCAGAGTCAAAATTTATGGAAAATACTTGTTTATAATCTGGATTAAGAACCCTCATGCAAGCTATGCACTTGAATTTTCCTAACTTCATCATATTTTTACCCTCTTAATTACCTGAAGTTCCCACTACATGAACATATTTGTTATTTGTTTATACTCTGAATACAGTGACAGGCATTTTGGATATAAAATCAATGTTCAAAGCACCTGTTCCATGGTCAAACCCACCTATACTGAACCACCACCAATTTCTAAGTTTAAAAGGCAACATCTCTCCACCCCAGCAGCTTTTTTATCAAAGTATGACAGTGATTCCTCACTGAAAATGAAGCTGAAACCTTCCTTAAAACATTGGCACCTGTATTTACTGCCTTTTTAATCCACTTGTTTGCATCTGCCCATTTATATTCTTATTATAAATATTAACTTTCCACCGTTTCTCAATTCCCATAATGATATATTACACCCACATTATTCAAAATAACCCCCCAAGATCTTTCCCTTATAAACGTGGGGTGGAAAATAAATGAGCAAATTCTGCCAATTCCCTCATGCTCACACCTGGTACCTGCAGTTCTTTAACTCTGAAGGGGAAATTCATCTTTCTTGACCTCAGAAACCCAAAAACCATCCAAAACCATGGGTAAAAGTGCAGTAACTCACCTCAGGCTCCCCATAAAACCCACGAGGAACACACACAATTTTAGGACAACATTCATCTGACCTACTTTAAGCAAGAGATGAGTCACAAAACAAAAAAAAAAATAAAACCTTTTATTCCTCTGCCTGTCTAAAAGCAATTCAAGGTGAAGCTGTCTGTGCTGAAGTCGTGTCAAGTCAGATGAAGCTCATCTCCCTTAAATGATGAAATAAAATCTCTCCAGATCTTCCAGCTGACCCTTCTGGCTGAGCATTCAGATGTTGCTTCCCTGGTTCTACAAGTCCCCATGAAATATTATTGAGAGCTGTAGAAGCAACAGAGAAACTCAAAAAAATCCTCCAATTTATCCTGAGTAGAATCATCTCGGCTGGAAGAGAGTTTAAGATCATCAAGTAACAACAGAGAAGCAGCAGAGTTGTTTCTCTTCACCAAACTTCACTTTTTTACTTCATTTTTAAGGAGGAAGAGCCTGTCTTGCTTTCTCCACACCTTGGATTACCTGGAGGGTGATGCCACTGAGCTTTGTGGAAATAAGAGAGTGTTTGTGTGTCTCAATAGTGCCTGCAGGAGAAAAAGCCTCCGAAAATATTACACCCATAGAGGCAAGAAGAGATTTCACACTGCTCTGGAAAACAACTTCTGAACTTCTTGTGTTTTGTCCTTCCCTTTCTCAGCAGTTTCACGTGGGATTATTCTCAGTTATCCCTGCACACAAGTGACTCCCAGGATGTTTAATATAACCACGTGCAGCGTGTAAAAACAGTTTTATCACAGAGATCCTGCTGCTCTCCTCCCTCCTGCTCATCCTCTCCCTGCTCATCCACCTCCCCCAGTGACTGCAGGAAAAACGAGGATTTTCTGTCAGAAACACCTCCCCCAACCTTGATAAAATTCAACAATAACATTTCTGCTCGAGGCTGCAGGAGACCAAGTAAAACCAGGAGTTCAGGGAATGCTTACTGACATCTTATTTCCCAGTCTTCCTTTTGGCAACACCTTCCCCTGCCACATCACCCTGATTTTCAGATAACAGACAGGGATGAACACTGGGGATGATTTGCTCCACCAATTCTTAAGCTCCTAAAAAGATTAAATCCATAAAATCCCCCAGCAGATGGACTGCTGGATCAGCTGAAAGCTTTTCCCTTGGTTTTTCCTCTGCTGCCACATATTTTGGCAATTCTGCACCTGAACAAAAGTCTCAGGTAGGTGCTCATCACTTCAGTGTTCACCTAGGTCAAGGTAAAAGATCAAAGCCACCTCTCTCTGTAATTATTTTGTATTTTCCCTTTTGAGAAAAGCATTTTGAAGGCCTCTGGCTCTCGACTCAACAGCAATCAGGATGAAACAGGGAAGGCAAAACTGTGGAACTGCTGTTCCCAACCAATATTTCTTTCTGGGTGTCTCTCTCTCCATGGTCATACAAAAGACACCACCGAATTCCCCCAAACCCAAGGAGAGGGCACAGCCAAGTAAATGTGACCTTTAAACACAAGCTTTGACTCAGAAAATGTTCTAAAACTTGTGACTTCCTGTTCTCTAGAAAAGCTTTTTGGCTGCTCTAGAGTGAGTAGCAGCATTTTGATGCAAACATTAAATTAACTTAGCAGCACAAAGACAGCAAGTAGCATTTGCAGGAAAGCTCTGCTGCTTTCACCAGAATATCTCACATTTATATAAAAAATACTGACTTAGCTCCTTCCATTATTTTTCTTGAGTGAATTTGCAATTTTTCCAAGTGCTGTAAGAGACAGGAAAGGTCATAACAATACAAATCTCACATAAAAATAACAAACTATTCCCCTCACACTGTACCTTGTTGAGTTTGCCAAGGGAAGAGATCAGATCTGCCCATTCACTGGATGATTCGAAGTTCCTCAAAGCTTTCTCAATGGCTGAAGAATAATTCCTGTATCTGTAATCCCCAAGTAAATCCTGCTCTTCTGGATCCATCTTGGGTTCTCATAGCAAGGTGGAACCTCCTGGTAAACTGAAACAGGCAAAGAGTTACAAAAATCACCTAAAATTTCAGTTCTGGCACACCTGAGAGAACAATAAATATGGAGCAGCACTGACAGAGCACGATAAACAGGTCACCAGATCAAAATTTCAACACAAAGTTAAAAATAATTCCCTGGCATGACTGTAACTCCCCACTGCCTCTTCCAAAAGCTTTGCAGTCACTTTTTCCTATTTCTGGAACGTGTTGTTCCCTCCCATGCACGTGGATGTCCCACAATAACAAAGGGAAGGCTTCCAAAGTCTCACTCCAAGCGCTCACAAGGAGCTGGGGAGCTGGAAATGGCTTTCATAACTCATCACTTGTGCTTTGCAAGGTCACCTGGAGCGTGGAATGGGAAATATTCCCTGTCAAAATACAGCTTTCCCGAGGAATCCTGCTCAAGGGCTCTCAGCCCACAGCAGAAGGAGCTCTCAGAGCTCTGATCTCAGCTTGGCAGCAGCAGATGCTCAAGTCCAAGGTGGTGTGCCAAAATGCCAAGCCAAGCATTATAATCTCCCTGTACTTCAACAAAAAGGATCTGTATATTTTTATATTTAAAAATAAGCTGCTCAGACCTGATCTTCCTGTGTTTTGCAAGGTATTTACATTGAAAATCCAACATACACCTGGTTTAGAACAACGGGAAACGAGCGTGGTTGGATTTTCCCTGCTTAAAAATCCTTCCTTCTCTCCTCTGCTACTTCTGACACCACTTCTGTTAGAAAACATAAAACTATTTATCTAGGATATTTTAATTATGCTTAGATTTAGGGTTTAGGTCAATCCCTGCTGCATCATTGATATAGAAAAGAAATCACAGCTCTGTAGCAAAATATTTTACATTTCTGAAAGACATTTGCATTCAGTCTCCTGCTGTTAGGACACAGAAATAAACCTCCATATCCTTTAAAACATTAAATACGTTGTAAGAAACAACTGTAACTCAAAGAGCAGAAGGGTTCGGGGAGGAAACTCTCAGAAACAGGAAAATGCTTGGTGAATCCAAAAAAAGGAAAGGATTTTAAGTGCAGGTTTAAGCCACCTTTGCACTCCCCTGAGCAGGATTCAGGCCTTGCCAATAAAACCACTCTGTGCCAGCCAACCTGGATCCACCTCCAAGGAAAAATGAAATTATCACACAATGCCATCAGGGCCAGATTGGGTTGGTTGGGTTGGTTTGTTTGGCTACAGAGAGGATTTAATTTTGTTTTTATCAGGATGTTTGCAGTGCTTCTCACAGCAGAGAGGGTGAAAACAGGGAATAACATTTATCTGGGATCCAGCTCTCCTCGTTCCAAATAAAAAAAGCAAGTCAGTCCTCCCATAAAACCCAACAAAGTGGAAAAGCTGCAAGATACCGTCAGCAAAAATTAAGAGTTATCTGATACAAACAGTGGGCAAGAAATGGAACCCTATTTCCCTCATCTCATCTAAGGATCTTAATCATGGGATTGTTTCATACTCCTGAGAACAAAGCAGGAGCTGGGAAGTTATCCCAGCAGCTCTCTGCCAAGCCAGGACTGCTGCCACTTCCACGAAGAAGAGATTTGTCTGGATCACTTAGAATCAGGCAGCTGGTTTGCTGACAGGACACATCAGCTCTCAAGATATTCAATTTGGATTTTTGCAGTGAAAAGACAGGTAAATAGATGATTTCCACGCAGAAAAGCAGGGATGGAAGTAGTGATTTAGTGTGGATTGATATTCCTGCACCTCAGCTGCCCCAGCAAGGTTTGATAAAGTCCAACAATCTAAATAAGGCCAATAGATCGGGTTTGTGCTTGGACACAAAGGCAGGAAAATAAATAATAATAAAAATTTCTTTGAAAGCCAAACAAAAGCCACTTGTCAGTGACCTTTAGGCACGTATCCCACATCCCAGGTCACAAACTTCCTTAGTAAATCCCGACGTAAATAATTATTCATCGACTTCCAGCACCGATGGTGCCAGGCTCTTTGCAGTGCTCAGGACGAGGAGCAATCGCCATAAATTCAAACAAGAAATTCCACCTCAAATTGTGGAAGAGCTTCTTTCCATGGAGGTGGCGGAGCACTGGAACAGCTGCCCAGGGAGAATCATGGAATATGCTGAGCTGGGAAAGATCCATCAGGATCATCCAGTCCAACTCCTGTTCCTTCCCAGGACACCCCAACAACCCCAGCCTGGGCATCGCTGGCTGTCCAAACGCTCCTGGAGCTCTGGCAGCCTCGGGGCCGTGCCCATTCCCTGGGAATGCTGTGGATCTCCCTGTCTGGAGACATTCCAACCCCACCTGGACGCCCTCCCGTGTCACCTGCTCCAGGTGACCGCGCCTTGGCAGGGGGTGGAGTGGGTGATCTCCATCCAACCCCAGCCATTGTGGGATCCGGGGACTCCGTCCTGGGGCAGCTGAACGAGGACAGCGCTGCCCCCTCAGCCGGGTCCCCAGCCGTGCCCTCCCCGCCACCCCGTACCTGCGCAAGGCCCCCGCACCTCCCGGGGCGCCGGCGGCGACGTGTGGGAGCCCGGGCCGCGGCGGGGCGGGAGCGGCTCCCGCAGTCCCTATGGAAAGCCGGCCCTATGGAACACCGCCCCCGCCCGCGCCGCCAGGGCCGCAGTGGGGCCGCACCACCGAGCGCCGCGCGGGGAGCGCCGAGGCATCGCCCGCCGCCGGAGGGCTCCGGGTGTCCCTGTAAGCCGGGGCCGCCGTCGTTGTCACCCGCTGCCGCTGCCGCCCGCTGTCACCCGCTGCCGCTGTCACCCTTCTCCCGCTGTCACTCGCTGTCGTGCCGCGGAGCGCCACAGCCCGCAGCGCGTCACCTCGTCCCCCCCCCGCAGGGAGATGGTACAGCCCGGCGGGCGGACCGGGGCGCCGGGCGCCCCCTCNGGGCGCTGAGCGCCCCCTGGCGGCGCGGGCGGGGCGGCGGCTCCGCGCTCCCCCCGCGGCCGCTCCGCGCCGGGAGAGCCCCGGCAGAGCCCCGGGATGCACCGGGAGAACCTCGGGAAGCACCGGAGCATCGGCACCGCAGCCGAGCCGCTTCCTTCTCCCGCCGGTGGTCTGGAAATAAGGACAGCATCGCCCGTCCCCGCCGGGCCGGGCCGCGCAGCGAGGGCCGGCACCTGCCCTGCAGGTAAGGGAGAGTCAGCGCTTCCAGCTCCGCTTCTGGTCCCGCTGGATTCAGGAAAGAGGCGTTTTGGGGAAATTTTTATGGTTTTTACGAGAGGTCGGATGGCGCATTTATAGAGGGCTCGAGTTCGATATAAGCAGCCATCTGCTCGCTACAAAAGGTTTGGCAGAAAGTGATTGTGCTGGAGGATTTTTAGTTCTGTGACAGTAAACCAAAGGAACAAACAAAGTCAAAATACCCATGGGAAGTAAAATACAGGATCGTGCCCGAAAAGGATTCATATACTATGGAAACATATTATTTAACCTCGGTTTCTCTTCCCCTTCCTTTCTTTTTTTCCTTTGCTATCCCTTCTCTTCCCCTCTCCCCTCCTTTCCTCTTTCCCCTTTTTTTCTTTCCCCTTCCTCTTTTTTCTTATTTTTCTTTTTTTTCTTTTTTTTTTTTAACATGTTGGCAAGAAAATCGCGGTTGTTCAAAGCAGCTGGGAAAAAAAAATCAAGGAAAATGCATTTATTTAGTTATTCAAGGTGAGAGAAGAGAAACTGTTCAGATTTGGATGGATCCTGTTTCAGCAATGACCCCTGATAAGTTACATCAAGTATTAAGTAACACACTAAATATTAAGTTACATTACATTAAGTACAATAAGTACATTAAGTGTTACATCAACGTGCTGTTTTCTTTTCTTGATACCACCTGCCTTTCCCCTTCCTAATGAGATTTTAGGAGTATCTTTCTAAACGGCACCAATTCAAGGTTCAATTTCTAAATTTTAGAATTATGCTTTGAAATGCACGTCAGAGCTTCTGAGCACGTGCCTGACTGAGCAAAGAACTTGTATTTTTGGGGATTTCCTTAAGACACGACATTTATGTCCTAAAACACAGCGTGTTGCTTAGGATGTTTTCCAGTTACTTTCTCAGGGGGTGGAACTCGATCTTCAAGGTCCCTTCCAACCCAAATATTCTGTGTTTCCATGACTGTCCTTCAATGGCAGTGACATGCCATGAAAAGACCAGTAAATCACGTGTAAAAGTTTTGTACAGACCATGATTATTTCATTATTATTTCATCCTCTCCTAACCCTTAAACTTCACGCCCAGCAAGGGTGCCAGAATCTGAGAGCAACCAAACAATTCCCACACAACAGAGCTGGGAGAGAAGCAGGGAGGCAGTTAAAAGTAAAGAGAAAGGAAATAAATAATTGATAAATTTGGGTCGAACAATGCAAGCCTTGTGCAGAGCCCCAGCCTGGCACAGCCACTGCCCAGCCTGGCAGCAAACAGCCCTCCCCTGGCACTCTGCCCTGTCCCAGCTCTCTTCCCAGGGCACATTCCCTCTTCCAGGGAACTGGTGCAGCTTCTGCTGGACATGCTCCTTGCTGACTGACCAATATGTTCTGCCTCTTGTTCACAGCTGCTGCTCCTCCCCCGAGTCCCACACCACAGCTGCAAAGGTGGGGAAAACATCTGTCCCCTGTCCTTCCTTCTGCTCATGCCACGGGAAGTTGTTTATAATCAACAGCTCCACGAGAGATGACAGTGACTGTCCTGCCACCACCTCCCACTTTGCTTCCCCACCCTGACACAGAGGAAGTTGGTTTAACAAAGGGCTTAATTTAAGAATTTGAAATACTCAGAACCATCACAGAGTGGTTTGGGATGGAAGGGACCTGAAAGCTCATCCAGTGCCACGGGCAGGGACACCTTCCATTATCCCAGGGTGCTCCAAACCCCATCCAGCCTGGCCTTGGGCGCTTCCAGGGATGGGGAATTTATAATCTTCTCTGGATAACCTGTGCCAGGGCCTCACCACCCTCAAATAAAGAATTTCTTCCCCATATTCAATCAAAACCTGTTCTCTTTCCAATTCAGGCCATTCTCCCCTGTTCTGACTCCACGTCCCTATGGAAAGTCCTTCTCCAGCTCCCCTGTAGCCCCCTTAGGCACTGAAAAGCTGCTCTAAAGTCACCCCTGAGCATTCTCTTCTCCAGGCTGGGTTCTAAACAAAGTTTTACAGCTCAACAAAACTCTCCAGGATGAGTTAAACTCCTTTTGTAAAACTTGCAAACCTAGAATTTGGCTCAAACTAAAACAAAACCCAAACCAACAAAGCAGATCTTGAATTGCACTTAAGCTTGAGCTTTACAGATCACAGGGGATACTTAAAAACTAATTAGTATTTGGCACTGGATATTACCTGGCTGTGGTCAAGGGAGCCAGGACTGGTCTGCTCTGGTCCTTGCACAAAACAAAGGCCAAGGTGTGTTTGGAATGTTTGGAGATGCCAAGCAGATGGACGTGCAGCTTTTGAAGCTCAGTGACTCAGGCAGCATCTGAGGCATGAAGAATTAGGCAGGATTCCCCACTGCTGGATTAAGTCTCTTAAAGCTCTGACTAAATCCAAGAGCCACGTTGTGTTTTGCTGAGAAACCATTAACACAACTGGGAGGGCACACACAGATTGGTGTTTTTCCTGTGGCACATCAGGAGGGTTGGGTTACACTGTAGCAGCCAAAATTTACACAGATTTTGTCATTTTTTTTCCCCCTAAACCCAAGGCCTCTGAGGTTTTTTTCTTCCTAGGGAATAAATTACCACAAGAACTTTCGGCCTTCCCTTCAAGGAGCTCTGAGGCATGCCTGATGAGGTAATTCTTCACAAAAACAATGCTCCTGTATGCTTAAAAATCCAACTTCTAACCACCCCTTTGTTCTGTGCTGATAAGCAATTAATAACCCCACACAATATTTATTTCCAATAGTTATTTCCACTCCAAGGCTTCCCAATCCAACCCGTTCTGGGGGAGACCAATGTCAAAGCCAGTCAGGTCCCTGACTCCTGATTAACAATTAACAAGCCCATTATTGATTTGCCATTACTAACAACAGCAATTGTTTCCAGCTCCTTCAGCCTCAGAAGAGGCAATTTTTCAACTCTGAGCATGTGAAAGGCAATAAGCAGCATTTAAAGCAAATGTAGAGCTCTCCACGTCACTTACAGTTCTTATTCCTGATATGTGGAGGGCATTTAATTCAGATTTTATTAAGGACACTGGCTGTGCAATAAAGGAACTGAGGAACACTTTGCTGTGTCAGATCTGTCATTTATTTTCTCTGTATTCAATGCAGACATCACAAATTCCAGCCACAAACTTAGCTGCAGAAAATGAAAATGTATTTTCAAACTTAATAAGTTTTTACTAGCAGAATAAGCCAGCTGGATGAATATAAATCAGTAATTATTTAGTGATATATTAATAAAACCAACTGATTATGTTTGGCTATAAATGGTGGATCAGTGCTATTTTTATTATCACCTAACTCCATTTACTTCTGAAGTAAGGAATCACAACAATGATTCTGTCCTGGTCCTGAGTCTCCACAACTTAGGAGCTCTAAAACAACCCCATCCTCTTTAGAAAACTCTGAGCAGCCTCAAGTAACAGCTCTGGATCCTGGAAAGATCCACTGTGATAAGAGATAAGGCACCTGACTCCTCACGCCAGCTCCATGTCCGAGATCCATCTCAGGGGGAGTGGGAGAAGGGCTGGCAGTGATGGAATTGGGAGTGAAATCAGGAAAACAAGGTCAGGCACCTTTCCACCCCCACCTGCCTGAGCTCACCAGGGTTTGACAGTTTTGTCACTGACAAACTGGCCATGAGGAGCATCAGCATTGGAAGGCAAAAGGGCCAAATAAACGGGGGTCTCAGCCCCCTCCTCTGGGGACTTGGGGGCTTTGGGACCTGCCATGTCTGTCCTCACCCAGCCAGGGCAGCAGGCATTGAGCAGGATGTGGTCACCTTTCCTTTTCTCATTTAACAGCCGGGCTTGGATCCTGGACAAAACCGTGACCCCAATTTTGGACACCCCATAGGCAGTGTCTGGCCAACCCTCTTTCTTATGGACACCTTTCTTGGCATCTTCCACAAATTTGGTCATGAGCTGTACCAGCTCCTCCTCAGTGATGGTGTCACTGCGGAATTTCTCCTGGAGCTCCTGGCTGCAGCCTGCCAGGGCTGACCTGCTCACCATGCTGGAGACATTCACCACCCGACCTGAAAAAGAGAATAAAAACTGATTATTTTCACACATTTTAAGCCCAGCACCGAAGTGGGGCTGCTCTCCAGTTCTGGATTCACTCCTCAGGTGAGTATCTGTAAAATATTTTAGGTGGAGAGCTCCTGCATGATCAGAGTGAAGTCAGTGTTCTTATTTCTAGTAAATTCCATTAGAGGGTAATTTAAGGTGTGAACCTGCCAAAGTTCCAGATAAACCTCCAGGAAACAACCTCACAATCTGTAGGTACTCTCATAGCAGTAAGAATACCTGGAGATTCACAAATTTAAGGATTTATCTCCCAGCACTTCAAGAAGAGGAACAAGTCAGCTGAAACAGTAAACCACTCATCTCCAAAATTATTTTTCACTGTTTCCCCTCTTTCCTGCTACTTCACAGCCATTCTGGTGGTGAATTTGGGGATTTAATCTTAAAAACCACTGAAATTAATTCTTTCTGTTAATTACTTTATTAACAGTCATCCTTCACTTTAGTACAACAGGACTAGACTGCAATGTTGGCACTGTTTCTTCTCTCCTCCAAATTAATTTACTTTGTTTTTTCCTTCTTCCCTGGGAACTAACAACTTGTTTTTCATCTACCTGACTTCTTTTCTTCTTGAAAACCTCAATGTATTTAAATGTTAGGAGAGACTACATTTTATTTATACCAGCAAACACATCACAGCACCACACCAAAATCTGAAACACTGGTGCAGTGCCTGGGACTGGAGAGAATTTTTCCATTTAAAAGAGCCAAAATTCTTTCAAAACTATTTCTTTACTTGCTATATTTCACTTACCATAAGGCTTCATAAGAGGCAACAATTCTGTGCAAACATTCCTGGTTGCAAAAAAGTTTGTCTTCAGTGTAACCTCAGCTTGGACTGCAAATGGAGCTGTGTCATTAACTGGTCATGAGAGGTGGGAGGAATGGGAAAAAATAACAAAAATCAGAATTGTAATATTGTTTGAAAAGATGTTACTAAATTGCCAAACCCCAAAAGTTTACCTTAGTTACTTTTTTTTTTTAATTGGAAAGCAGGCATATGATCAATTAAAATATATTTAAAAAGCTTCTCTAAAGAAGGCAGAGGCAGGATTTGGTGCAGTCTGACCAAACTAACAAAAATCCCCAATCACCCCCAAACCTGAGCAACACTTGTGTCCCAAATCACCCCCTGGTGACAGATCTGTGCTAACACAAGTGAAATGTGGGAACTGGAGCCAGGAAAAGGAGCTGGCTGAGGGAAGTGTAAGGAAATCATGGAACTGCTCTGGAAGGGGATGATTTCATCACACAGAAGTGGCAGCTTGGCACCACCACAAGCGGGGTGGGATTGCTGTGGGCTCAGCATTAAACCCTGTGCTCTGCATCCTGCACTTGGAGGGGAAACCAGGAGTGAGAGTCCCAGCACTGCTCCTCTGCTGCTCCAGGCTCCATCTGGGCAGGGATGGAGCCACCTGCACTGACTGGGCAGGTGCTCACTTGTCTCCAAATCCATGATAATTCAAAAGAGAAGCACTAACAGGTTATTACTTGATGTGGCTCTTATTGCAAAAGACAGTTTAATGACTCACGGTCGTTTGCAAATCATTTACTCGCATTTAAATCTCACACATGAAGCCAAACCATGACCCATGGCCAGGGTTGTGTAGATATTTAGTTCCTCCCCTGCCACAACTCCAAACTCCTGCTTCCACACCCTCCCCTCCTCGTGAGAGAACTCCCTCACACGCCAAGCCCCACTCAGGTGTCTAACAGGACATATTGTAACATCTACACTTCCTTGATTTAAGAAGGTTTATCAGACAACTCTTCCCAGAGAGGCTCGTCCAGAAGACAACCACAGCTGCGTCCCCATTTGGTACAGGAAGTTTTTGCTGGACAAATGCAGCACAAACATAAAATAATGGCAAATCTAATCTCTGACAGACTACACCCTCTGGCCTTTGTGCTTGATACTCACAGCAACAGTTACAGGCGGTTCCTTTATCACATTATAAATTGTGTGACCTACTGCTGACTCAGTTGTCAGCTTGAGGAAAGTCTAGGCTAAACATCTGGAAGTGGTATTTTTAATTGCTGCTGGAATCTTTTAATTCTTCTCTATCCTGAGCACACCCTGAAGCTCAGACAATTCTGTTAAGAGCTGCCTCCCAGTAAACTGTTCTCGACACAAGCCATTTGCCTAAAAAGTAACAGGCAAAAAAAGTGCTGAGCTTCAGAACATCACTGCATTCCCACTCCATGAGAAGTTCCCTTCTCTCTTTCAGTGTGAAGCCATTCCCCCTTGGAAGGCTCCAGTTAGGCCACCCCCAGAGCTTCTCTCCAGGCTGAACAATCCCAGCTCTCGCAGCCTTTCCTCCCAGCAGAGCTGCTCCATCCCTCTGCTCATCCTGGTGCCTCCTCTGGCCTCTCTGCAGCAGCTCCACGTCCTCCCTGTGCTGGGCCCCAAGGCTGGGGCAGCTCTGCAGGTGGGGTCTCACCTGAGCACAGGGGCACAATCCCCCCCATTGAACCATCAGCCAGGCTTGTGAACTGCTCTGTCTGGAGCTAACATGATTCTGGATTTCATAGACACAGCAGTTTCAAGGTGGAAGCATGCATTTTTGTTGTGTGTTTCTCACTTTCCCTGCCTTTCTGCCCACTGGAAGGTGAAAAGGTTAAATTCTTCCTCAGCACAGCAGGATTTGGGTGAAATGATTTAGAGGTGACTGAATGGCCCAAGAAAGTTCGAATCGACAAAACCCATGCAGGGACAAAGGCTCTTTTTTAACAGCTGGAGTCTCTGAGCAAAAAACAAACGCTAATGCGAAGACCAAAGCACAGGGGTGGAGAAGAGAGAAAACAGCTCCCTGAGGTGCAGGGCTGATATTCCCGATGGTGATGGGCTCCTGTGGCCCTGGTGAAACTCCTGGGCACTGAGGCAATTATTCCAACCCAGCCCACCTGCCCTGTGTGCCTCAGTATTTCCATGTGGTGCAAACACAACCCTCCAGGGAAGCAAGTTTACAGAACCATGGAATTATGGCTGGAAAAGCCCTCCCAGCCCAGCGAGGCCAAGCTGTGCCCGATGCCCACCTTGTGCCCAGCCCAGAGCACCGAGTGCCACGGCCAGGCCTTCCTTGGACACCTCCAGGGATGGGCACTCCAAACCTCCCTGGGCAGCTCTTTCCAAGGCCTGACCTCCCTTTCCATGGGGCAATTGCTCCTGGTGTCCAACCTGAGCCTCCCCTGGCACACTGTTCTCACATCATACTTAAGATGGGAAGTTTGCCCAAACAAAAATGCAGCATGGCACTGGCACAGAAGTGTTGGCTGCACCCACTGCCCTCTCCACACAGCCTGGCAGAACACAGGACTATCCCAACAGAGCATTTCCTACCTTTGAAAGCGATGCCCGCGTTGTTCACCAGCACATTGATCCCTCCATACTTCTCCTTCAGGAAGTCCCGGAGCGCTCGGATGCTCTGCAGGTCATCGATGTCCAGCTGGTGGAAGAGCGGCCGCAGCCCCTCCTGCTGGAGCTCTGCCACGGCGGCCTGGCCACGGCCGGGATCCCGGGATGTCAGGTACACATCCCCCGGGAATTGCTTGCACAGGGCCCGCACGATGGCCAAACCAATCCCTTTGTTGGACCCCGTCACCACAGCCACCTGCACGCTGGACATCGTCCCCTCGGAACGCGAGCCAAGGCCACAGGAACTGCCAACAGCAAAGAAAAAATTCAGCCAGACACACAAAATGGCTGCTTGAAAAGGAATGAGAATCACAGGATGGTGTGGGTTGGAAGGGACCTTAAAGATCATCTCATTGCCATGGGCACGGACACCTTCCACTATCCCAGGTTGCTCCAAGCCCTGTCCAACCTTGGCCTTGGATACTTCCAGCGGTGTGGAGTCCACAACCTCCCTAGGCAATTAGAATGTTGGGGTTTTTTTTGTTTTTCTTTAAAATTCCACCTTGGATTATGTGAAACTACATTCATGTGCACGCCGTGTAAATTCCTAAGGTAGCACGAGGTATTCACAGAGAAATCTCGTGTTAAGTGTTCTGAAGAAAGGCCAACCAGTGACGGGTAAAAAGAAGAAAGAAACGTCTTGACTAAAAAACGTTAATGACCCATTTTTAGTACTAAATTAAGTGTCTGTGGGAGTAAGCTCTTCTGCACTTACACCTCACAGAAAGACTTTGCACCTTTTGGGAATATTCAATTGGTTTAGCTCAAGTTTTGCTGAAAAACTCAGGCTCAAAACCTGAACAACTTGGTCAAGTGCAAGGTATCCCTGCCCATGGCAAGGGCTGGAACTGGAAGATCTTTAAGGGCCCAAACCATGAAAAAAAAAAAATGGAGTAGCTTTATCTTCCAGTGCCAGGCAGGAGGAGTAATTACAGCCTTTTCGGGGAGAAACAGCAGAATACAGGCCAACTACAATGTTGGTTGTGTAACACACCATCAGAAAACCTGCTTGCTGCTTTTCTAACAGATACAGCGCACTTCAAGAAGCTGCATTTTCCCCCATAAAAGCAAGTTTAAACGCTAGGCTTGTTCCTTTTGGCGCCATTGCCATCTCTCTTCCAAATTTACTTGTAACCCTAAGCAGGCATCCAGCGAGGATATAACGCTGCAAGACTCTCCAGAGTGACTTCCCAGGGACAGGAGCGCCCTCCCCACCTCACCCCAAGTCTCCCTCACTCCCCCCTTCTCTTGCCCCCCTCAGGGGAAGGGGCCGCCATGAACCCCGACCCCCTCAGGGCGGAACGCGGAGGTGAAGGGCCGGGGGGGACATCCAGCCCCCCATCACCCACCTCCGACGCCGCGGGGGCCTCTCCTTCGTCCCTCAGCTCCAGACAGCGAGGACAGGACACGTTAATCCCAAAGCACAGACACTTCCAAACGGCGGAGAGAGAAGATGAGGACGCCCCTAAAATGGCGGGGCAGCCCCGCCTCAGGGGAGGGAGAGCGGGCGGGGACTCGCGGAAAGGGACAGCGAGGGAGTGTCGGTGCTCGTGTCCCTTCCGACAGGTGGGTTTGGGACAGCGGGCAGCAATTCCAGCCCGGGAGAGACTCGGGAATCACAATCTGGGCTCCCAGGGAAGGATGCGGCTGGGTGTCCCAGGGAGGGTGCGCGGGGCACGGGCAGTCCCTCAGGAAGTTCCCGCTGTCGCAGCGCTGCCGGGGCCGTTTCTCTCCCTGCAGTTCCGGGGGTTTGTGCTGAGTCGGGGATGGGGGTCTGGTTAGCACAGGATTCGCAGTTCTGAGGGTGGGATGGGATGGGATTTGGATTCGATGATCTCTGAGGTCTTTTCAGCCTGATGGAATGGGATGGGATGGAGGGCCCGCTGCTGGAGGAGCCCGAACGCCTGTGGGCGACCCCGGCTCCCTGAGACCCTCATGGCAAGGAAAAGCTGCACTTTAAGGTTCAGTTCCGGGCAGTTTTGGCAAGAGGAAAGAGATCAGGGAAAGATTCCTTCCCCAGAGGGTGCTGGGCACTGCCCAGGCTCCCCAGGGAATGGGCACGGCCCCGAGGCTGCCAGAGCTCCAGGAGCGTTTGGGCACCGCTGCCAGGGATGCCCAGGCTGGGATTGTTGGGGGGTCTGGGCAGGGCAGGGCTGGATCAGTGATCCCTGGGGGATCCTTTCCAACTCAGGGTGTTCCATGAGTCTGAAAGATCATCCCATCCCATCCAGTGCCACCCCTGCCATGGGCACGGACACCTTCCACTGTCCCAGGCTGCTCCAAGCCCCAATGTCCAGCCTGGCCTTGGGCACTGCCAGGGATCCAGGGGCAGCCACAGCTGCTCTGGGCACCCTGTGCCAGGGCCTGCCCTCCCTCCCGGTAATAAATTTGAAAGTAACTTTAAATGTTTCTAAATCACTTTTTTTTATTTTTATTTTTAAATTCAGGTTGTGTAAAAAAGGCAAAATCTGTTGCTTACTATGAAGAAAAGCAGAGGTCGAACAGGCCGAAAGAGAAGAAAAAAACACTTGAAGGGTTTTATGGATGGAGGTATCATCATCCCTGGAGTTAAATAATAAAATAACCAATTGTTTATCAAGGTGTCATTATTTATATTTGTCAAAAGCCTTTGTGCTTGGAAAATTACATTCATCAATGTTACCTTTTTTTTATATACAAATGTTCTGGCATTGATTTGCAGTCCCAAGCACAGCATGGTGAATTTTTGGAGCTCTTTTTTCTGCTTAATGGCAAATAATACATTATTCTAAAATTCCTTGGATATGCTGAATAACTCACACAATTCTGAGACCTCCCAGTGCCCAGAGACCCAAAATTTATTTAGTTCAGTGGGAGCCTTTCTAGCTATTGTTGTGCTCTAAAATGTCCAAAATACAGTTTTTCTGACTATACTGTAAGATGTTTATATTTCTTTTATTTTCCAACAGAATGTTCTTTAATAGCATTATTTTTTTTCCCTATTTTTTAGTCAACTGCAGTCACAAGCTGGAATACATTAAACTTCAGAAGTGGCTAAAAGACAGAGGATTTGAAGACAGTAATTTAAGGCCAGCAGAGTTCTTGGGTAATGTTTTAATTATTTATTGATGATACAAATTTCTGATTCTTCTAAGAATTTTAGATTCCTGCTTTCATTATGAATTATGCACCTGGCTGGCATCAGGAAAAAAAAAAACAGTTACTGATACTCTTCCAAGTATCCTTGGACTGTCAATTTAACATAAAAAAGTAGATGTGGAGGCCTGAAAGAGCCAAAATTTGAAGTGTTAATAACACAATTTTAAAGAAGAAAGAAGCGTCCAATATTGGAATTTAACTTTGTTATAATTTGTTCATCTTTTTATCCCCAAGTTGAGAGAGCTGAGGTTCACTTAGTAATGTTTACAGTAAAGATTTCTACTTAAATTTTTTCTCTTAATGTAGGTTATATTTTAAACATTTTGTAATATTATAGACAGAGTAGCAATAACAGAATGGATCAGAGAAAAATATTGTGACTAGAAATCCTAAAGTTTGGTTAAAACTCTGAAACCAAGAGCTGCAGCTGGCGATGAAAGATGTGTTTGAGGAAAAAAATGAGAAGAAGAAGAAAGTGAATTAGAACTGGTGCTGCAGGAAATGCAGGGAAAGAGCCCTGAAAAATAAAGAGAATTGGAGAACTAAGAAATGAGATATACCAGGAACAAACCATAATTGGATTTATGTTTTGTGAGACATGATATCTGTTCCCTTAGAGCTTTTCCCTGCTGGCCTGATCACAGATTGCTGATTTTCCATATACACCTTCATTTACCCCTGCTCTTTGTTCCTTCTTCAGGGACAGGAAGAGGATTGATGGCAACAAAAGCTCTTCAGGTGAGTGGTGTTGGTTCTAATGCAAGGACCCCTCAGGTTCTTTTGACATTTAATGATCTTTGCAACAAGCAAAGCTCAGAATTCTCTTGTGGATGTAATTTCGGACTTTCAGACTGTGGCAGCCATAATGTGAAACCACCAGTCCCCACAGTAATTAGATGAGTCCTTTACGCTTGATTTTTACTATTCCTTGTGTGTAATTTTTTCCCCCTCCTCCCTCAAAGGCAGGAGATCTGATTATTTCATTGCCTGAGAAGTGTTTGCTCACCACGGGCACTGTCCTCAGCAGCTGCTTGGGAGGATACATTGTGAAGTAAGTGACAAGTGACGCTTGATGGCCTTTAGAGGGGGTTGTTCAGTAGTAATGAATCGTCTGAAGGGGTGGTGGAGCTTCAAACTGAATATCCTGAGCCCTGCCAGCATTTCATGGGTGTGGAATGCTCACCTAAGAAAGATTTGGACACTGAGCATCCCCTTTTAACTTGGCAGAGCTGGAAAGAGAGAGCACAGGCTGGAGCTTGAGCTACTTCAGAGCCTGCTTGGACCTAAATACCAATTAGGAATGGTTTTTTGGGAATTTGTGAGTAAGCTTCAATAGGAGAAGGAAGATAAAATGGGGCTGCAAAGCCAGGGCCTTTTAGAAAATTTGGAACAAAGCCCCGTGCTGGGCATTGAATACTTGTTGTGTATCCTAAAAAAAACCAACCCGAGGGGTAAACCTGAAATTGTTATCACAAACCAGCTTTTACTGCCCCTTTGAAATCATCCCGAGATGAACTACAAAGAAGTTTCAAATAAAGGTATTTATAACTTCCAGAGAACGCAGAGAGAGATAAAACACTGCTGTGTCCATTTCCCATCTCACCTCTGCCAATCTGCTGTGCTGGTTTTTTATTTTTATTTTTATTTTTATTTTTATTTTTATTTTTATTTTCCAACAGATGGAAGCCCCCTGTGTCTCCTTTGCTGGCACTGTGCACGTTTTTGATAGCAGAGAAACACGCTGGGGAGAAATCTCCATGGAAGCCCTACCTGGATGTTCTGCCCAAGACTTACACTTGCCCTGCTTGTTTGGAGCGTGATGTAATAAATCTTCTCCCAAAACCCTTAAAAAAGAAGGCTCAGGAGCAAAAAAAGATGATCCAAGAGTTGTTCAGATCTTCCAAAGCTTTCTTCTCTTCCCTGCAGCCTTTATTTGCTGAGAACACAGGAACTATTTTTAGTTACAGTGCTTTGGAGTGGGCTTGGTGCACTATAAATACCAGGACAATCTACATGAAACATCCACGCAGGGAATGTTTTTCCCTGGAGCCAGATGTTTATGCCTTGGCACCATATTTGGATTTGCTAAACCACAGCCCAAATGTTCAGGTGAGAAACTCAAAGTAGATCAGTAAATGTCTTTGTCTGTAAATGCACTCTGTCAATGCCAGCTGCATTTATGTGATGGATGGGGAGTGTGGGGAGGTCAGGGAGAGATCTCACAGGGGGAAACAGTCTCAGATCCTCAGGAACTGGAGTGCCAGGACAAGGGGGAATGGCTTCAAACTGCCAGAGGGCAGGGTTAGATGGGGTATTGGGAAGGAATTGTTCCCTGGGAGGGTGGAGAGGGGCTGGGATGGAATTCCCAGAGCAGCTGTGGCTGCCCCTGGATCCCTGGCAGTGCCCAAGGCCAGGTTGGACATTGGGGCTTGGAGCAGCATGGGACAGTGGGAGGTGTCCCTGCCCATGGTAGGGGGTGGAACAAGATGTTTAAGGTCCCTTCCAACCCAAACATTCTGGGATTCTCTGATTGAAATGTTTCAGTTTGTGCAGCAAAGCCAAGGTACAGGGAGAGCCCTCAGTGGCTGGGGGAGATTTGCATCCAGAGCAGGTTTTGGGAAGAGCCACTTGTAAACACAGCCCTGTCTGTGATCTGATTTGCTCCTAAAAGCAAGACAAATTCCTTGTCCTGAGACAAATTCCACGGTCCCTGTGTTACTTCACCTCTGGCTGAAGCCTCAGAGCAGCCTGAGGGAAGTGCAGAGAGCAGTTCCACCTTCTGTCAGGCTCTGTGTGCCAGCAGAGAGCTGGGGCAGCACAGGAGAGGCCAGCTCTGCATGGAACCATCTGTGATTGCAGATTTGGGGCCTCTCCAAGAAGCCCCCACAATTGAACAAGGAGTTCAATCCTCTGGGGTCTTAAAATTGAAGGTTTGTTTCCTTTTTCACCCTGCCAAGAGTAAAACCTTTTATTTTTCACTCCCTGAAGGTCAAGGCTGCGTTTAACGAGCAGACAAGGAGCTATGAAATTTGGACAAATTCACAGTGCAAACAATACCAGGAAGTTTTTATCTGCTATGGACCTCATGATAACCAGAGGCTGCTGCTGGAATATGGATTTATTGCCATGGATAACCCTCACAGCAGCGTTTATGTCTCAGCAGGTTGGATTGATGGGCTGTCTGCACGTTGAAAAGCACAATAACAAGAGAACTGAGCACATAAATTCCCAAGGAGTGGAAAAGGGTTTGATACCTCTTTGCACAGAGTTTAATTATTTATTTTTTTTGAATTAAAAATGTTCTTTGTTAGCATTTTCTTTAATAGAATTGTGATTATTTAAAACATCTGTGTGGAGATTTCAACTGGAGGTCTTGGATTGCAGCACTGACTTCAGGATTGAAATCCTGATCTCCATGAACTGAACTTGCTGAGAGTGGTTCATAACTTCAGTTTGAGTCAGGATTTCTGTTATAAGGACACAGTCCTGGAGATTGCTGATAGCTTTTGAGAATTCTGGAAAGTTCACCAGAATTTAACAGGTTTTGATCTTAGTCCTACATGAAAAATATGGTTGGAATGTAATTTCAGAATTGATAGTTGTGGTTTCTTTTATATTCCCTTTATTTAAATATTTAAACTGTATTTTTCTGCAGATACTCTCCTGAGATATTTTTCACCACTGGACAAGCAGAGAAAGGCCAAAGTTGCCATTCTAAAGGATCATGATTTCCTAGAGTAAGTATCTGGAGTTCTTTGTTTCCTGGTGAGATTTTCATTCCATTTTTCTGGGAGTCAAATTTTGCTTCTAGTATCAAAATCCAGCAAAAGATATATAATTGTTTGTTATTGAGCAAACTCACTGACTGTGAGAGATAGAGCAGTGGTAAACACTGCTATCAAAGCTGGAGATCTTTCATGGTTCACATGTATCAGAAAACTGCCACACTAAAGCTCACCTTAATTTCATCTCATCACTTTGACTTTGTAGGAACCTGACCTTTGGATGGGAGGGACCATCCTGGAGACTCCTCACAGCCCTCAAGGTGTTGAGTCTGGGAGCAGATGAATTGTAAGTTGCAGCACCCTGAGTATTTGGTGGATGTGCAGGTGCCATTTGTTTTTATTTTGTGGAATCACCAGGGTGGGAAGAGCCCTTCAGGACCACCCAGTGCCACCCCAGCAGCACCAGCAGCACCCCAAACCCTGTCCCCAAGGGCCACATCCAGACTCCTCCTGAACACTCCCACACACAGTGACTCCACCACTCCCTGGGCAGCTCATTCCAAGGCCTCACCGCTCTGGGAGGGAAAAATTGTTCCCAATCTCCAACCTGAGCCTCCCCTGGTGCAATTTGAGGCCATTTCCTCTCCTCCTTTCCCTTGGGACACGGCAGCAGAGCCCGACCCCCCCTCACTGCCCCTCCTGTCAGGGAGTTGTGGGGAGCAGTGAGGTCCCCCCTGAGCCTCCTCTGCTCCAGGCTGAGCCCCTTTCCCAGCTCCCTCAGCTGCTCCTCCCAGGATGTGTTTTCCAGCCCCTTCAATATTTTCTGTTTCCCCTCACTCTCTGCTGGCAGTGAGTGACATACTGGGACAATTTTTGGATCTCCCGTGTCTGTTTTATTGACCCCAGGTGAGAAGTGAGAAGAGGAAAGGCAGAGAACACCCTTCACTGTGAAGTCACTCCCCTATTGCTGCTTTGGTGTTTTCATTTCTTGTATTAATAACCACACTCCCACTGTTTTCCCTTTCTATTTCAAGCATCAGATATTCCTTCAAGGTTCAGACTCCAGTCCTTTTTCCTGTTGGTTTGATGAAATTTTAAATACTCTTAACCTGGCTTGATTTCCTTGAGTCATGTGTTCCACAGGCTGGAATTTCAGGGCCAAGGAAGTTGCTGAAATTCATCTCCAGGGACTCTCAGTGTGCTTGGAACATTTATTCCAAATGGCAAATCTGCCTCAAACATCAGGGATAGAAAATAGTAACCTGCACTTTGCTTGGAATAAATGAAACCAGGGAATAAATTAATGAAAAAAGGCTCGTTCTGATTTGTTTGTGCTTTGAAGATTCATTGCTGAGTGGAATAAATTGATATAAGAACTAAAAATAAATCCCTGGGATGGGTTACGAGCCCAGGTGAGGGGCAGTGCAGCAGAACCACGTTTGGCATCCAGCTGGGGAGTGCAGCAAATAATTCTGTGTCCTTCAAACCCTTGAATTCCAGCGCCTGCTGGAGGAGGACCCTGCTTGGTGATGTCACTTCAGCCAGGAATGAGCAGCAGGCTCTGGATACAGCAGCAAAAATTTGTCAGTATTTAATAGAGGAGACCCAGCATGTCCTTCTCCAGGTAATTTGGGAAAAAAAGGTAGCTCAGATTCCTGTCTCTATCATGACAATGCCATTCTCTGGGTGAGAATTTTGATGATTTTTCCCTCTCCCCTTTTTTTCTTCCCTTTTACTATTAAAGTTTCTCTTGTGGAATTTAAAAAACCCCACTATTTTAACATACTTAATGAAATACTTAGAGATTTCCTCAAATATTCTCTTCGTATCCTATTAAATAATCTCCATTTTTAATCATTTCATCCCATTTGTCTCAACTCCAGATTTCCCAGTTGAAAAGGGACAAAGAGAACCTCAAAACCCACCTGGCTTTGGTGGAAATGCTGCGCTCAGAAGACCTCAAGATCCTTCAAAAATCAGCTGAGATTCTTTGCAGCTTGAATTTGGCACCAGCTTGACCCCCCTGGAGCTGTGACAGCTGTGGTTGTTCAGGGATTATTGCCAGATTATTACACTTCTAGTGGACTTGAGCAGCAAAGAATAATTTCAAAATTCATCAGAATAATTTTGTTCTTTGCTGACCTTCACACAAAAGGTTCTGCTGAAGTGAAGAGCTCGAGCTCCTTGTGTGGTTTGGAGAAAAGAGAATTTTTTAAAGCATTTCAAGGCAGGATCCTTATTCAAACTGCAGAAACTCCATGTGTAATTTGTGTTTATTTTCCACTTTGTGGGGTATCTCGTTTTGTAGAATATTTAATGACTGGTTTTAGTGGTTTTAAAGAATGGTGTTTTTAAAAAGTGCTTATTTTTGTAAATATGTTGCTTCATTTTCCACAAGACTTGTCTGTTTTATTTTTCTAAAATTCTTTCTGGAGCTGAAACTCCATTTTCTTAAAATCTTAGGGCCAACTTCCTTTCAGATTGGCCTAAATTAAATTTTTAAGTCACTTACCACCATATTTTACACTCTAATTAGTCCCATGAAGTCCTGATCAGTTCAGATTGGATATCAGGAACTCTTTTTTCATGGAAAGGGTTGTAAAACGTTGGAATAGGATACCCAGGGAAGAGTCACCATCCCTGGAAGTGTTCAAAAAAGTGGATGTGGCACTTGAGGACTTTGATGGTGGCCATGGTGGTGGTGCTGGGGGGACGGTTGGACTTCGAGCTTAAAATCTTTTCCAACCTTAACAATTCTGGGATTCTCTGGCTCTGAAGTGCCTCCTGAGAGTCCTTTGGATTTGGCAATGCTGAACTGTGGGGAGTTTGCCTCGAGTTTGCCTGACTGGCAACAGCAAAGAGAGGCTCAGCCCCTGCCCCTGTGACTGTTTGACCTCCTGCCTTCCTTTAATAACCCCTTTCTCATTCTCTAACCTCAGCTGTGTTTCTGATTTTATCATTTTATGGCTAAATAGTGCCAGAGGTAAAGGAGATAAGGATGGTTGGTTGGTTTCTTTCTCTTTTCTTTTTTTCCTGGAGGTGGTTATTTTAAGGACAGCTCCTGTACAATGTGTCTGGAGAGGTGAATATGAGTTTGCCAGAAGTTGATTTGCTCTTGCTGGTGGCTCCACATTTATTGCAGGTGCTTTGGATATGAGCCTGCTCCTGGAACTTCTACACACCCTCCAGGGAGAGCAGGAAGGGGGTCTGGAAGTGCAGGAAAGAAGGCAGAGCACAGCAGTTTATGTGTATGTATAAAAATATACCTTAGACTTAAATTTTAGCTTAAACTTTTCTGACTCAGCCTGAGCTATGTGCAAGACAGGGCATCCTAAGCTGGGCTGAGAGCTGAGGTGCCTGAGGAAGCAGCAGCCCTGGGGGTGCTTTCCACCTGTTTTACAGGACATTAAATGAAGTTTTCAGAGTGAAAATTCTCCCTCTCAGCCTCAACTTGGAGCTGCAAATAGATCTCCTCAGTGATGTGCTGTTAACACTTGACTCTGGCTCTCTGTTTCCTGAGAAGGGTTTTAGCTGGGATCTTACTGTGGAAAAAAAAAAAAAGCTTTATTTCCCTCCTGGTATAAATTCCCTTTCAGATTGAACCTGCAAATCTGAGCAAGAGTGGGAATGGACCTGGGTTCTGCCCAGGGATGATACAAACCTGGTCCAGAACAGGGCAGGGAGTTGGGTTCTCTTCCAGCTTGTGCAGTGTTATCCAAAAANGGAGTCACTGTGTGTGGGAGTGTTCAGGAGGAGTCTGGATGTGGCCCTTGGGGACAGGGTTTGGGGTGCTGCTGGTGCTGCTGGGGTGGCACTGGGTGATCCTGAGGGGCTCTTCCCACCCTGATGATTCTGGGATTCAAGGAGAGCTGAAGTAGGAATGCACTCAGTGGCTGCAGCAAAGACAATGGGTTTGATAAGGGTAAAAAAAGCCACCTGATTTCTTATGCTAAGAGCACGAGGCAGAACTAGCACAACTTGACCTTTTATTTTTAAAGAGAGCTGTTGACTTAGTGCAGTCCCTGAAGTCACTGAAATATGAGAAACGTGAAACCTCCTGACAATACCTCTGCTGTCTCAATTTATGTAAATACAACGTGGATTTTCCTTGATCTTCTGCAGAAAGTGGCTCCCAGTTGAGAGTTTTCTTCTGTAATGTGTGGAGCTCATCCATCAGTGCCGAGCGCCTCCAGGCCTGTCTGGTTTGGGACGAGATAAGGGAGTATCAACTTCATAGCCTGCCTTAAAGCTTTTAAATAAGTATGAAAACGTTGCCAAGATGACATTCCCAAAGAGAAGAGCTTTTAAAAATGATTGCATTAAAAATGATGTTGCCCAAAAAGTGCCACACTTGGGCAGGATTTGGAGAGTTTGCAGTCAGTGATTCGAGTGATGGAGTTCATGAGCTCCAGGACACAAGGAAATATCCCAACAAAACTTTATGGGTTTCTTTAAACACTAACAGGATCAGGTTTTTCAGGAAAACTCTCCCTGCCTCTGGATCCCTGGAAGTGTCCAAGGCCAGGTTGGATGGGATTTGGAGAAACCTGGGATCGTGGAAGGTGTCCCTGCCCTTGGCAGGGGGTGGAAAAATTTTTAACGTGCCTTCCAACCCAAACCATTCCATAAATGGAAAGAAAAAAATTACATTTCCAGCTCATTCCACTGTAAGTCCTGGTGGATATCTGTAACTCCAGAATTCAGGTTTAGAAAGCACTGCAGTGAGGTGTATTCAGGGGAAAACCAAAGAGAATTAATCCCAAATTAATTGTATAAAATGTAAAAGCGGTGCAATCTCTGTGCTGACCACTAGATGATGCAGCTGTACTGCAGAGAAGTGAGGAATTACAGGATCTCCACATCCAATCACAATCCTATTTACTGTATTGTATTTTTAACAGTAAAAAGTGTTGTCACCAGTGATAAACCACAGCTGTATTTAGATAAATAGTTGGGAATGTCATTTTCTTTCTGCTGCTTCCAAGTGAAACTCGAAGCTTTGTAGTCTTTTATCTTCTCTCGGTTTTGTTGGATTTTAACTTTGTTGGAGTTGTTCCTCTCTCGGGTTTAATCATTCCCTTTGGAACTGCCTCCCAAGGCAGAGTTCAAATCATGGGCCTGGATGATCTTGAAGGTCTCTTCCATCCGTGATGGTTCTGTGATTCCATGAACTCCACTCTGATGCTTAAATCAGTGGGATTGCAACGGAGAAGTGTCTGCTCCTGTGTTTTATTCCTTCAGAATTCGGGGCTGGATGGATCTTTGGCACAGATCCCTTTCAATAATGTCCTTCGATGGAGCAGATTGAAACATTTCCTCTGACTGAGGGGATTTTGGAGAAGAGAAGCTTTGGGGTGACTTAATTGTGGTCTTCCAGAACCTAAAGGAGCTGAAAGAAAGCTGGAGAGAGACAATTTCCAAGGGATTGAGTGCCAGGACAAGAGAGAATGGCTTCCCACTACCAGAGGGCAGGGCTGGATGGGTTATGGGGAAGGAATTGTTCCCTGGGAGGGTGGGCAGGGGCTGGGATGGAATTCCCAGAGCAGCTGTGGCTGCCCCTGGATCCCTGGCAGTGCCCAAGGCCAGGCTGGACATTGGGGCTTGGAGCAGCCTGGCACAGTGGAAGGTGTCCCTGCCATGGCAGGGGGTGGAATGGGTGATCCTTAAGATCCCTTCCCACCCAAACATTCCATGATGCCAGAACTGGGCTGGAGGAATCATCAGCTGAGCTCTGCATCCCTTGCAGACACATTCCAGAGGCTCTGGAATTGCTATTTTAGAGCTCCCTCCCTGCAGCTCTGGCAGGAGCTGGCAGGGGCAGCTCGGCCCTTGTGACCCTTGGCAAGCAGTGATGAGGGGACAGGGGACACTCCCAGCAGGAGGCTGGTGCCACTCCTGCCTGTACCAGCCTGCCTGGGCTGGCATCCAGAGCTTGTCCAGAAGAAGCCAACAAGGAATTGCAGGGAATTTGTGTGCCCTTCCCATGAGATGAACTTTTCATGGTCAGGGATGGAATTGCAGGGAATTTGTGTGTCCTTCCCACGAGATGAACTCTGCAAGGACTCTGCTTGGAAGGGGTGGTCTGGCCTGCAGAGGATGTTGAGGAGGGATCAGGAGGGACCTTTTGGCATTTTTTGGCAGTGCTGGAGCCTTTTTGTCATACTGGTCCATCTGGGTGTGTCACTGCTCCATGCACAGATGGAGATGGACATGGATCCCAGGTGGGAAATCTCTCATTTCCCATTCCACTCTTCTGTTATATCAGTGTATCCCAGAATCCCAGAATTTTTCGGGTTGGAAGGGACCCTAAAGACCATAGAGCTCCCCTGTTGCCACAGGCAGGCACACCTTCCACTAGAAAAATCAGTCAGGGACTTGTGGAGAGCCAGAAAAACAAAGAAAAGAGAAGCAGCAGTGAAAAACCAAAGGGTTAAACATTCCTCATTTCCAAATAAAATGTTTTTGTCAGAGAAAATGGGCCGAGGATTGTGAAACAAAGAAAGCCCAGACCCTTGCAAAATGAAACAGCGTGAAAAATGTTCTTGAAGCACCCACATTCTCTGGAGCTGCTCTACTAGAAAAATCAGTCATTGGATAACAACAAATGTTGTTATGTATGTCCATAACAAGATGCAACTGTTGAATGTCAAGGAGAGGGGAAAATGGGAGCGTTCCTTGGATAATTCACAAAGCAGCTGCTGCTGGTGGGTTGTGTGCGTTAGAAAAAGATGCTGTTCCCCTCTGGAGGAAGAGACAAATTTCTGCTCGTTTGGTGTTCCAGGGGCAGCAGGCAGCGGGGTTGTGATGCTGTGCGAGCCCGGGCAGACAGCAAAGAGGACACAAGGACTGAGGCAAACACTCCTGACAGCTCAGATATAAATGTGCAGCTGAATGGGCCCCAATCCTGTGTCCAAAAGGAGAGAAGTCAAAAGAGAACGAACAGCGAGTTGTTTAAATCACTCTTTAAACACAGTTGTAGGGCCTGAGCTATTTTTACCCATCTTGAGGCTCTCCGTGATTAATAAATAATTTAAAAATACGGAATATTCTGGTTATTAGGGATGGCAGCTGATTTGTAAATCGAGTGCTGGTGGCAGAAAGCTCCAGGCTCTTTCGCCCTCTGACAGCTCCGATACTGGGGAATCGTTCCCTCCGTTAATGCACTTCAATTTCTGAGGGATGATGTGGAACAGAGGTCCCAGCAAGCCCTCCTTTGTTTATAGCCAGAAACTCTCTGGCTGCTTAAAAGAACATGAAAACCAGTTCCTTTCCTATTACTGTCAAACAAACTTCACCTCCCCGCTCGCGTCCCGGGGGATTTGTCACCGGGCAGGAAGCGCAAACCCAACCCCGTGGATACAGAACTTCCAGTCACTTCAGAGGGAGGAAAAGAGCCCTTTCATCATGTTCGGTTTTCTCCACTGCTTTATTTCACTTAAAACATCACTCACCACCAAATGGTCTTTGTCAGGAGTAATTGGCAAATGCTGGAGGCGCTTTTCGAGGCTGTCTGGATGGAAAAATCTCAAAGCTGTTGTCTGCACTGAAAGAAAATATTGCATTTGATCTTTTTTTATGATTCCTGCAGACATGATGTATGTCTGCATTCCTCAGCCCGAGGAATTCTCGCTGTTTGGGTTTCTCTGCCTTTCAGGGACAGGAAGTAGCACTTCACCCTCGTTCTGCACTATTGTCTGGGAATTAACCACAACATAACAGTCGTGTACATTTTTTTGTGTGTGCTTCGCAGAGGTCGGTTTTTATGAGCCATTTATTGTGGTTTGCTCGTTGGCAAGTGGCAGATTGTCTCGGTGATAGCTGTGGCTGTTGCATCGCAGCTGGGTTTGGATTTAAATGCGGATTTCTTCTGGTGGCTCCTTCCTCAGGGATGACTCGCTCCAAGATTCCCGTGCCAAAAATCAGCTTTTGACCTACTGCAGTTGTACAAACGTGACACTGCTCTGCTCTCCTCTGCCCCTGAGATTTTTGGTTACCCAGAGAAAGGACAGACAGAACGTTAAATCAGCCCTGTGGATCGTGACTGCAGAGCTGGCATGCAGTTGTGGAATCGTGGAATGGTTTGGATACCTTAAAAATCATCTTGTTCCACCCCCTGCTGTGGGCAGGGACACCTTCCACTATCCCAGGCTGCTCCAATCCTCGTCCAACCTGGCCTTGGACACTTCCAGCAGTCACAGCTGCTCTGGGAATTCCATTCCAGCCCCTCTCCACCCTCCCAGGGAACAATTCCTTCCCAAGATCCCATCCAGCCCTGCCCTCTGGCAGTGGGAAGCCATTCCCTGTGTCCTGTCCCTCCATCCCTTATCCCAAGTCCCTCTCCAGCTCTCCTGGAGTAGCTTTTGGCACTGAAAAGCTGCTCTAAGGTTACCCCAAAGCCTTCTCTTCTCCAGACTGCTGGGAATGGCCCAGAATCATCAAGGTGGGAAGAGCCCTTCAGGACCATCCAGTGCCACCCCAGCAGCACCAGCAGCACCCCAAACCCTGTCCCCAAGGGCCACATCCAGACTCCTCCTGAGCACTCCCACACACAGTGACTCCACCACTCCCTGGGCAGCTCATTCCAAGGCCTCACCATTCTTCCAGGGAAATTTTTCTTCCTAATATCCAATTAGGAATGAAATTTGTGGCCATTTCCTCTCCTCCTTTCCCTTGGGACACCAATCCCCACTTCAGTAGAGCTGGCAGATTCAGACCCCTGGAAATGAGGGATTGTTGCTTTTGCTGCCTGTGGAATACCTTGGTGCAATAACACACTTAGTGCAGAATTCAACAATTCCATTTTTTTTGGTATTTTTTGTAGCTATTGGGCCACATCTGCCATGACTCCGTTGATTGTCACTTTTTCTCAGTTCCCAAATTAATGCCACATCAGACATTCCTAAGCCAACAGCACAATTAGTGAACAAAACCGTGTGAGATCGTGAGGAAAATTAAAGACATGCTCTGACAATCTTCTATCCCCAAAAATTTTATAGGCCTGTTCAGTGATTATTCTCCAGCGGTTCCTGTTCTCTTCTTGTAAATCTTATTAAGAATATTCAGGGATGTTTTGCTTTGTTTTCGTCACCCATCAGCAGAACATTAAATGCACAAAGACCCCTTCATTTTTCTCCCCTCTGCTGACATGAGGAGCTGAGGACTCAGTGATGTGGGTGAGAAATGATCAGGATTTTATTAAAAAAGGGTTTCCACCAGCAGGAGAGAGTGGAATGCCAGACCCCACAGAATGTCACTTAATTCTGACTTTGTGCAGGGCTGCATGGTCAGGGAAAAGGCAAGGGAAGCCCAGACGCCCATGGAGATGTTGGAGCATCCAGCAGAGCATGGAATCCCAGAATTACTGAGGTTGG
>VZRR01013333.1:0-20670 GCA_013398015.1 Oreocharis arfaki | reverse complement strand
AGGGAAGAGAGAAGAGAGGAGAGAAATCAGAGTTACTCAGCCCTCACACACTCCAGACTGCCATGTTATAGCAGAGAATTCTTAGGGGATTCTTGTCTTTTGGGTGCTCCCTATGTGCCCTGCTGCCCTCTAAATGGAGCTGGGGGCCCCACTGTGGCCTCCAAGGAAGAAGTGAGAGGAAATGACCCTAAGGAAGAACACTGGGTACGGATGGCTTGGCAAAGGAAGCTATCATGTGCTGTGTGCAACATTTCCTCACACCCACCGACAGCCGTGGAATTCACCTGCAAACCCACGGGGGTGGGGACAGCTCCCTGTGCTGCTCTCTCAGGTGATTTTTCCACCCTCAAAGTCCCTGCTCAGCCTCACAGCTCCTTGCCTGGATAAAGCCCCAGCTCTCCCGGCACTCTGGGGAGCTCGTGCACAGCTCAGCTCTGACCAGGGCTGGAGCACACCTCAGCTGTGGCTCTGGGGTTGTGTGAGGACTTTCCTGCTTGGGCTCCTCGCTGCTTTTCCTCTCCCTCTCGCTGAGCTCGAGTGCCTACCACGGGAGCCCGTGGCTGTGTGGTTTGGGGAGGCACCAGGAATGTTTGCTCTGTTTTCAGCAGGAGCCTCAGCACTTTCCCTGGTGAATTTTTTCCCTTTTCACAGTGAATTTCCCTTTGCTGGGAATTCGGCTTCCAACAAAAACGGTGTTAGCAATACTTTTACCAGCTTAGTGCACATGCAAGGCACGGGGGATGGAAAGAGACACCTGTTTCCAGGTGTGGGGAGCAGGCCAGCAGCTCTTGGAGCTGCTCATCTCCCTGCAAGGGCACCACCCCTCTCAGCACAACCCCTCTCAGCACAGCTAAACCCAGCTACTGGTAGAGAACACTTCAAAAACCCCAGCCTACATCCTGTTCATGTGTTTCCAACTCAGCCACCACTGCTTTGCTGAGGATATTTAACGCTGAAATTCAAGACCTTCACCTTCTCTGTTGATTGTCCTGGAGGACTTGTTGGGAAGTCAGACCCAGTGCTGTGATACTGAGCTGTCAGCTGCTGATCAGATGGCAATCCGTGCTGCAAAGGGAGTGCAGCCAGCAGGGTCCTGGGAGGAGGGTTAGGAGCAGGCCCTGCCAGGTCCTGCCAGCCCAGAGGCAGCCGTGGCTTGGTCTCTGACCCTCCTCAGTGGCTGCCTGTGTCACCAGGCTGCCAGAGCTTTTGGGCAGCAACGCTTTCCATCAGCCTCGCTGCCACTGAAATGAGCCATGCCCAGGAGCCCTTCCTTTCCCAGGAGAGTGGAGGGGTGTGGGGTATATAATCTATATAATAATATAGATTAGCTATTAAAAAAAACTTTCCAGATAAAGGGAAAAGGTATTAGACATTTACAGAGCTGTGAGCTGGAAGATAGCATGAAGGAAGTGAAAGAAATAAAACTGGGAATGAAATTAACTTGGTCGACAACATTGTACGTTCACTTGGTATGAAATGGATAGATGAGGAAACAGACTTAAAAGTATTGCCATAAGCATATGGTAAATGGTAATTAAGACTGCATGAAATGTATCAGTTCCAGAAATGCTGACAGGGAGCATGCACGTTTTGTTTTGTGCAGGGGAACATTGCTCCGTGCAGGGGAACAGGGGTTACTCACAACCTATAAAAAGCCACCAGCAAACGCCAGGACTGTGCCATCCCAACCTTCCAGCCCAAACTGCTGCCACAGATGATGGGGAGAGGAGCAGTGAGGACGTGAGCAGGCCAGGAAACCTTTCTGAGCCCAGCTGCTCTGCTGGGTCACCACCCAGGCTGCAGCAGGGAGCAGCCAGCACTGCCTCGCCAGGAGGGACGAGCCCACGTCTCTGAAAAGGGCACTGTCTCAGTGCCTCCAGCACTCTGCTCTTAGGAGGAAAAAAGATATTGAATAAAATAGAGACCCATCAGCAGAGATGCTGCGGGCACAGGAGTTCCCTGAGCTCTGCTGGCTCCCAGCTCGCTCCCAGCTCGCTCCCAGCTCGCCTCGCTGGATTCGCTTCCACGCGCCGCGCACACGCTGGAGTGTGTCACTCCCCGGGGACAGACGGGAGCCGTCACAAACCATTACAGCAGCTGCTTCTGCAGACCTGCCTGCGTCCCTCACAGGGCTCTGGGCTCTGCTGGTCACCGGGCAGGACGCTGCCCGTGCCCCTTTGGGTTGCCCTGCCTGTGCTCTGTGCAGTGGGCTGGGGGTGTTCGCTGGAGGGGAAAGGCGGGTGTGCTGTGAGAACACCTCTCCCTCCCAGATCCTGCCACAAGGCTCCTTCCCCACTGGTTTCGCTCTCATCTCTACACAGAAGCCTGCAGGAAAAGAGGGCCTTGCCAAACAGAGGAGTTTGCCCCTTTCACAGTTGTCTGCCTCTGGCAGGGCTGGACGCGCTCTGGGCAAAGGCCTCCTCCCTCCATTCTGGCAGCACCAATCCCCCCAAGCTTTCACCCTGCCTGAGGGGTGGGATGCCCCCAGCAAGGTGGGCAGGAGTGCCCCGTGCCCTGCTCACCCCAGAGCTCGGGCAGAGCCTCTGTGCCTGGCTCAGGACGGGAGGAGGCCATGCAGGGCCCTGGGCTGGACCCTCACCGCTCAGCTCCTTGCCTCAGTGACCCCGGGGAAAAACCCTACAGGGCTCAGCTGGAGGTGGTCCTGGGGGGTCTGGGATGCCCTCCCAAGCCCGGTGACCCAGTTCAGCGTGGTGCCAAAGCACCGGTGCAGGCACCAGCCCGGAATCCTTGGCCAGCACCTCCAGCATGATCTTGCCCATTAACTCTGCACAAACAAACAATCACTTATAACGTCAGGGAAAATAACCTCACCCGTAATCACTGATTAGAAATGTTTGCTTATGGCTGGGTATTTATAGCCTACAAGAGGTAAATGTCACCCTCATTGCCTGTGTTCATGGCAGATATTGTTTAATTAGCGATCGCAGCCTCTGGGCTGCTGCTCTTTGGAATGGGAGATGAGCTCGGCTGTGCTCGATTTACCTTTCCTTCTGCTCTCCCCGCTCTTGTGCACGAGTGGGATCTTGTTGAGGAGTTGGATCTGACCTGCAGTCACTCAGGGGACTTGCAGGGAGCCGTTCTGGGCTGCCCCAGGATGTGTCTCACACGACAGCCGTGGCCGTCCCTCACTCCCTGCTCTGATTTACGCTGCGCCTCATGCCCCTCCCTGTGCTGAAACCCTCAAGCTGCTCAGCCACAACACTCACAGTGTTGTCCTTCCAAAGAACAAAAAGAGAGAAAGAAGATAAAAGAAGAGATAAAAAGAACAGTGGGTTCATACTGATAGAACTGATAGGGTTTCATACTGAAATGTCTCCACCTTCCCAAATTTGTGGTAGACTTAAAGGTAGGTCTTTCCTTAAGAAAGTCCAGCCTAAGACATCTGAGATGAGTGGTTAGAGCAGACCAGAGAGGAGAATGAGCTGGAGCAACCCCTGCCCACAGGAGCCCAGTTGTGAGCTGTGCTCTGCAACCCCAACCCAGAGGAGGGATGAAGGGGACTGAGAGAGTCTGGCTTAAAGCCAGAGACAAAAATCACAGGTACCTGAGCCCCTCACACACCCAGAGTGTGACAGGACCTACAAGAGCAGCATGAAGGACCACTGAAGTCTCAGGGTGATCTCAGCTTGATAAGAGGTCAGGCAGGGCCTGCACTTTGCGCTCCACCCTCGGGTGGGATCAGTAGTGAACAGGACATGCTGATGAGCCTTTTCTCCAGCATCCCAGACTTGCTGCCCTTGATGTTTGTTGAACACACTCCGAGCTACTCCAATCCCCCAGCAGCCTGTGATTGTCTCATCTCTGCAGACAGGGAGTTTGTACATGCTCTGACAAACCAAACACGGGAGCAGCAATCTGTCAGGAGGAGTCTGCCTCACTGCCTGCGCCGTGGCAGGGCTCTGTTGGTACTGCTGGGGTGCGATGTACAAAACAAAGAGACATCCAGGAGCTCCTAAAGCCCTCTGCAATTCCTCTCTTTGTCTGCAGCAGCCAAACACGCCGCGTTCCCACGCTGCTCCTGCCGAGCCCGCCGTGTCCTCAGGGCATCCTGGTCATGGGGCAGCGTCTCCCTCACAGCAGCCAGCCCCGGCAAGGCCACCGGGGGTGACAGTGACTGAGGGGCAGCTCATGGCACTCTGCCGGGCACCAGGATGGCAGTGACCTGAGCTGGGCACCGGGGACACCATCCCTGCTGCTCTGGGCTGGAGTGCAGAGGGCCACCAGGACCTGCTTGCTGCTGGCACAGAGGTTGGCAGGGTGAGGGGCAGCAGGACCTGCTGTGGGCACAGAGATTGGCAGGGTGGGAGCACAGCTGTGTTGAGGGGCACCAGGATCTGCTGTGGGCACAGAGGGTGGCAGGGTGAGAGCACAGCTGTGCTGAGGGGCACCAGGACCTGCTGTGGGCACAGAGATTGGCAGGGTGAGGGGCACCAGGACCTGCTGTGGGCACAGAGGTTGGCAAGGTGAGAGCACAGCTGTGCTGAGGGGCACCAGGACCTGCTGCTGGCACAGAGGGTGGGAGCACAGCTGTGCAGGGCTCGGTGGGCTGCAGGGTGGGAAGCAGCACACGCTGTGCAGGAGAAGAGGCAGAGGTTACAGCTAAAAGCCACAGGGAGCTCCTGAGTGCTCCGGCCCCGAGCACCAGGACGCCACTTCTCTCTCTTCCTGAATGCATTCGGGTGTCTCCTGGTAGACAACAGCTGCCTTGTGTCTTTTAAACATGCTCTGTTAACTGCCATCACCTCCTGTCACTCCTCTGGCAATATCCGGCAACACCTCTATAATTTATTGTCATTAGTTTTATTCACAGCCCTCACAGAGGTCACAGCATGGGGCGAGAGGAGAACTTCATCCATTTCACCACTGAACGTGCTGCAATAATGGCTTTTCAAGCAGCTGATGGGAGAGGGATATGAAAAGATAATGAAGAACGAGGAATAAAGGGACTGACCTTTTCCCAACAAGAGGCTCTTTCAGCATGGTGACACTTGGAATTTGGGTGAAACGCACCCTGACTCCCAGGGCTGCGCTTTCTGACACCTCTGATGCAGACATCTCCCTCGGAGCTGCTCTGCTCAGACTCCCTTTGCAGCCAGGGGAGCTTTTCTGCCAGAGGTGTGTGGTGAACTGGACCTTGAAAACGCCCGTTTCACTCTGGTGGCACTGGGGAGAGCCTGGAGGGATGGTCCTGGATGGAGAGATCTGCCTGTGGCCCCGTGCTCGCTGTCCTGATCCCCTGCTCTTGGAGGCTCCTCAGCTCAGGGATGCAGGTCCTGCCCCTGGGGAGGAACAACCCCACGCTTGGGAAGGGCCATTTATTGTAGGGTCCCTACACAACCCCAGCTCTGGGTTGGGTCTCCTCAGACAAACAGCTTTCCAACCTATCAATGTGGTTTCATTTGAGCAGGAGTGGGGACAGGGAGGCCCACTCAGCCAGCCCTGTTCAGCCCAGCTGCCCGAGAGAAGCGGCAACTTCTGAGTCCCTTAAGGGATCCCAAAACTCACATCGTGGTGCCACAGCTGAGGCGACTGTGAGCCTGTTTCCAGCACTCACAGCTGCCCAGTCTGCCAGAAAATCCCCCTGTGAGGAGCGTCTCACCCTCCAGGAGGTTGGATCTCCCCTCCTGACCCCAAGCCCCGCAGCCCAGAAGGGAGCACATCCCACCGGACCCTTCCCTTGCCGGGACAAAACATCTGCCCCAGCCCAAGGGCGCTGGTGTGGAAGGGCAGACAGCGGGGTTTGGAGCCTGCAAGAGGAGCTCAGCTCGGTGCGAGCTTTGAAATAGATTTTGAAGGCAGAAGTAATTAAAGCCACGGCTCTGAGCAGGGGAGAGGCTGGGGTGAAGCACGGCTTTATCCGAGGGAGATTGTGGCAGGCTAATCCGATATCTCTCCCCGATAAGGTAATGGAGTTTTTAGACAAAGGGAACAGGCTCGATACCATCTCTGGGGGCTGCGAGGGAGCATTCGATACGCTGTCACATGAGGGACTCATTAGCCATGCCCAGGAAAACGAGGATTACAGGAGAATTAAAAGGGGAGGGAGGAGCCGAATAAAGAAGGGAGAGAAAAGATCTCGTGTGGAAGGGAAGAGTCAGGCTGGGAGGAGTTGCCAGAGCTCCTAAAGGGCTACCCCTAAAGCAAATATTGCTCAATATTTCTAGGGAAAATCTTAATAAAAGTACATAACGTGCTAAGTAACTCGTGGCTGGGGAGCTCTGTAAGGGAATACAGCCCACACCTGGCTCTCGGGGCAAATACCAGGCAACCGTGAGGACTAGAGAAACTCAAACTGCAAGAAACACCCTTGCCAAGCCAATTGGAGCAGAACCTGGTTGCAGAGGTGCCCTGGTGACCCAGGAGTCTCTCAGTGTCCAGGTCCTTCCTCGGGTGTAACTCCCTGTGGCTGCTCTGGAGTTTTCCTGAGCGATGTTTAGCTCGGCTCATTGTTTCTCACCTCGGGGTTAAGCTTTGTGAACTCCACCGTTCACGAGATCCTTTTTTCCCCCTTAATGAGCTCCCTGTAGATATTTTCAAATTTATCAGCAAGTTAATTAGCTTTGTAGATCGGGATACCCTGCAGTTTTCATTTCCATGGTGAAACTCCCGGACTTTTATCCAGGATTGACAAGCACGAGAGCCCCGACTCCAGTTTTGGCACCAACAGCTCCAGATAAAGCGTGCAGGGGTGAATTTTGTGGCTGTGTTTGGCCATGGCCCCTGGGGCTGAGTGGCTCTGGCACAACCCTTTGCCTGGAGCACCATCAGCTTTTGCCAGGAGAGAGTTTCATGGAGCTACACAAACCTCAGGAATATCAACCGCACGATCAAGAGTGTCAGAAACACTTTATTCACTTTTTCTTACGTTCTGTAGAAAGAATTCTTCACGTTGCTCTAAATTCCTGCCGTTCTGGGGGCTGCTACAAACCAAAGCACTTGGAGTTTGTGCAGCCTGCCCTCCCCATTTCTGCTCCCGGTTACAGGGACAGACAAGCAGATTCCCAGGAAGGAAAAACTCTGCTGAAGACGTATCAGAACAATCAGATTTTTCATTTACCAAACTGCCAAGCTTTGTGCCAGTCTCTCCTTCCGCCCTGGTGCATGGGAGTGCTGGATTTGAGGTGGCAGCCACTACAGGAATTACCTGAGCTGCTTCTTTTCCCTGTGAGTATAAAAGCGTGATTGCTCTCTGCAGCAACAGCTTGTGTTCCTCCTTCCTCCCTCCCTCCTTCCTGTTGTTCACATGGAAACAACCCCAGATGTGTTTAAAGCATTTAATCACAAGTATCTCTTGAAATCTCTGCGATTGTGTGTCCTGTACCTTCCTCTCTTCTACAGGCTTTCCAAAAAAAACAAAAAAAACAAGTAATTTTTTTTGGATCTGGAATTCTGCATGTGGTGGAAACTCCATTTTTTTCTCACATGGGGCAGGTTAAAGATTTTCAGTCTGACCTGGGCCTCATGGGAATCATTTCAGCACGGGCTCCTGGGCAGTTGCATCCTGGCTGCACCTCAGGGGGACATTCAGGATCCCTGGAGCCTGGAGTGCTGCTGCCGGTCCCAGACCTGTGGCTGGGGTTGTGCATCAGCTCAGTCTCTGTCCTTCTGAAACCCTGGTCAACATCCACATCGTTAAAGATGGAAGACAAGCCCTCCTTCTATTCTGGAGTCCTGCTGAGGGCGGCTGTAATTTCACATCGCCCTCATTTCGCAGTAGTCTCACTCGCTCCTTTCTCCTCCTCACCTCATTTACATAACCAAAGAGCTTTTTCTCTTTGCTTCAACATGTAACTCACTGTGACACTTGACAGTTCTCCCTTCATCACCGCACTCCTTCACCTCTAAGTTGCACTCCTTTGCTGATCAATCTCCTTTAGCTTGGTTTCCCAAGGGGAAAAAAACCAAAAACCCACATTTTCATTCTTTTCGCTTCTTCTCCTTCAATAACTGTAAAACCCAATGGCCAGTTCCAACCCCACCTGAAAGGATGGTAGAAGCACCTGCGATAATTAAGATTCCGCAAGGTTTTTTTTCCCAAAAATTGGCTGCTGAGTAGATGAGAGAGATTCAAATTAGTGGCTGCACTGAGGGAAAAGGAAGCGTCTCCAAACCAGCACAGATTCCTTTCGGCAGCTGCCTCCTTGTCAGTCAGCACCAGCCTGCAGCCAGCTCTGCCTGCAGGAGCCTGCGAGTGCCTCCAGGCTCCCCCAGCTCCCCTGGGGTCAGGGAAACGCTGTGTG
This sequence comes from Oreocharis arfaki, assembly GCA_013398015.1. Taxonomy (NCBI): domain Eukaryota; kingdom Metazoa; phylum Chordata; class Aves; order Passeriformes; family Paramythiidae; genus Oreocharis; species Oreocharis arfaki. Next base: position 12,409 of record VZRR01013333.1, on the reverse strand, counting down.
ACTTTTTTTTGATCGATTTTGGGGTGTCTGCCGGTGTTTTGTGGGGTTTTGTGGGGTAGGTGGAGTGCAGGAAACACAACACATCCCTAAGCAACACCACATTCCTGGCTGGAGTAAGTTGCTCTCCTTCCTTCCAGGCTCTGCTTATTCCTAAGATGCCTTTTCTAAATTCAGTCAATTGTGGTGCCCCCTCCCCTGAAAAACCCTGAAAATCCAGATCCAAATAGTTTTACACCTGGAATTTGAGATGCAGCTTCTGAACCGATGTCCTTGAGCTCCTCAGGCTTGGCTGAACACTTCCCTGAGTCTGTAAGAGCTTTCCTTTGTGCACTGGAGAGATTCACCCACACATCTGTCCTTTGTCCTGGTATTTCCTTTCATCTGAAGCCTTTTGTGCTCACTCCACCCAAGGTTATTTTGCGAATCCTCACAGCTCCTCAGTGTAAGTGGTGCCTCTTGTTCATCGAGTGGCTGCTGGGGGAAGAGACTCGTGGGATGTCCAAGGCACCACAGAGAACCGGGAGCTGTTGCTGTTCTGCAAGCTGGTCTTTTCTAGGGTATTAAAATCCCTCTGACGGCAAAATTCCTCCACTAACACGAATTTTGGAGAGTTTGCCCATTTCCAGCTCCAGCCCTGCAAATCTTCAGCTCCTGACAAACATTCCTCCAGCAGAACCTCTTCTGCCATTCTGTCCCAGGCTGGGAACAGCCATGACACACTTTCATTGCCACGGTCTCCTTGGTTTTCTCCTCTTTCCATCACATTCCCACCTCACCCTTGGAGGTTGTGGGGCCCAGGCCCAGCCTCCAGCACTCCCTGTCCCTCAGCTCCCTCAGCTCCTTCACATCTCCACTGTTTGTTTGTTGCTGCTGTTCCAACACAGCTGCCCCAAGCCTTTCACACTGCCCCATGCTGGTGCTCTGATGTGTTTTTACCGCTCCTCACACTCCTGCTGGCTCGCATTTGTCCTTTCCTCCCTTCACTGCACCTCCTTTCCCTGACAAGAAATTCTTAACCAAAACTCTCTGACCTCATGGACCTTTCCACTGTTCTTTGTTTCCAGTTTTTTCCCTCTGTTTCCTGCCTGAGAACAGTCTCCTTTCTTCTCTCATGTTTCGTTTTCCTTATGCTCTGCCCTGTTTTGCTTGGACACCAACTCCTCTCACTTTTATTGCCCCTCCCTGCCCCACCTCGTCTCCATCTGTGCTGATTCCTGCTGCACATTCATTGCTGCAGCAATCCAGCCCCTTAGATCTCTTCAGCAGCATCTGGCCTCTTCCTCTTCTATGTGGCCTCCAAATTCTCCTGATCACCTCATTTCTGCAGCAGGTCTGGCGTGTCAGCACCACAAGGTCACAGGGGAAGCTGAGGCTCCTTCAGAACGGCCCCAAAATGAGTGAAGGACAAGCTAAATAGGAGAGATTAAAGGAATTAAATTATGCATGGCTCGGGCGGGCAGTGATTAAGTAGCCAGGCAAGGAGGAAAACTGTTTAGTGCAGTCTGATAAGGAACAGCCTGAAGTTAAAAGGTGATAATGGGAAATGGGGACTGCACAAGAGGGAAACTTTTCTAGGAAGAACTCTAATGCTGCTCAACACTGGGTTTCTGAAGGGGGGTGGAAATGCAATTATTGAAAACTTGGCAAAATACTGGAGAATATTCAGAGGGAGAAATGTGCCCTGCCCAAGGCACAGGTACCGGCCCCGCTCTGGGAGCCAGTGGTGCCACTGCTGATGTGGCTCTCGGTGCTCCCGTGTTTCATTCATCACTTTGTGTGCAGGGAAGGTGCTCAGAACGTGGCTGGGCTGAGTTGTCACCCGCACAGCAGCAGGGAGCCAGCCCTGGTTCTGGTGCTGCACGGGCAGAGCTGGCAGGCGCCAAGGATGGAGGGTTCTTTGTGAGACAGATACATAAACAGAGTTTTGTGATGACTCCTAGTGATCCCTGCTCTCAAAATAAGCTGTCAGAACGGCAATAAAAGGTCCTTTTCCTAGGGAGACCTTTGGAGGGGCAAAATGTCCTGGGGCCCATAATCTCCGAGTGTGGTGCCAGGCAGAGTCGTTGGCCTTTGCAGGACGTGCCCTGCACTGAAGAGGACTGGGAGGCCTGTGGGGATCCTTTCAGAATCAGCTTTCTTTCTAAGTGTAAAATATTATTCCCATCCATGATAATTATTGGAATAATAAAGATCTCATTACAGAAGCAGCAGGGCTGTTCCCAGGTACTGCACGGAGCCCTCCCTGGGAAGGCAGCAGTGTCAGATATGCTGATGTTGCCTTCTAGCAGACACATCTGAACAACTCGTGCTAATTGCCATTAATAAATATACGCTGAAAGCATGACTGGGAACCAGGCACACACACAGCTCTGGCTGCTGATTGAAAATTGTACCACCAGGTTGTATTTTCTGCTCGCTTTCATTCGAAATCTCCAAGGGACTTTCATTGTTTATGTCTGCAGTCAACAGAACGTTTGGGTTCTGCCACGGGCCGTATCCCCCACCCCAGGCAGCTGTTGGGAGGCACTGGTTTAACACCCACCACACCCTCACACTGCTTTTCTGATGGCACAAAGCTCTAAATTCACCGGGATGTTTGATGTCCATTCCTCACTGGACGTCACGGCCGTGGCCACTGCCCACGCTCTGCTGACCTTGGCTGATTTCTGTCTCTGCTCTCCCATGGCACAGGCAATGGACACAGCCAGAGGCACCAAACCCCTGGGAACACTCAGCATCTCCCTCAGGACAAGTTCTCAAGGCTTAGGTTCCTGTGTGGCTCAAAGCCTGGGCTGGGCTCACTTCCCAGCAGAAATCCCCGACCCCTCCTCATCCCTTCCCCTCTGCCCCAGCCCCGGCTGCCTGGGCTTTGTGAGGGTCTCCTGTGTTAGCAGGACACCTGTCCTGGGCTGTGGGTGCTGCCAGACCAGCAACACCCAAACTGGGATCCCACAGGCCCTCCCACAGCAGTGAGGGAGCGACTGCTTCGCCAGGGTGTCCTTTCCCGGGGTGCCCTTTGCCAGGGTGCCCTTTGCCAGGGTGTCCTTTGCCAGGGTGTCCTTTGCCAGGGTGTCCTTTGCTGGGGTGTCCTTTGCCAGGGTGTCCTTTGCCAGGGTGCCCTTTGCCAGCGTCACACAGAAGGCAGTGGTGGAAAAAGGCAAGGCCCACTGGCACAACAGGGGAGAAGGAAACTGCACCAGCAAGGCAGTAAATGCAAGAAAAGAGTAAATTTCCACGGCAGGAAAGGCCGTGGGTCTCTCCACAGTGAGCTGTTCTCACTCAGTTGAGGTCAAAGATATTTCTGGCTGAGTTGTTCAGAGGTGATGACCCCGGCAGGCCAAACACTGGGCCCTCAGTGCTCCCATTTTTGGTGGCCGTTTGCAGAAAGGTTTCCTTGCTCTCCTGGAAGTGCCAGTTTCAGTCCCCTGGCTCAAGAGGGAACCTCTGCCCCTCACACACGGAGTGAGACACCTCAAACAGAAGCTGGAAGTGGAAGGAGAGGCCTTGGTGCCCCTCTCTCCCTGGGTGTCCAACACAGACCCGAGAGGTGGAACAGGGAGAGCCTTTCCAGGGGCAGGGAAGGATGAGGGGTGAGAGGCTGAGCAGCAGCTCTGCAGAACACCCAGCCAGGGCAGCATTTGACTTGGAAAGGTCACCCAGCAGTGCCAGGGCTCCCTCCTGCCTGCCCAGGTGGGACACAGAGCTGGGGATGTTCAGGCTGTCACCACCAGGCTGCTGCTGAGCAAGGCAAACCTGCCAGGGAGAGCTCAGAATTCTCCTCATTCACCCCAAAAATGAGAACTCCTGTTAGAATAAAACACATCTCTGGCATTAACACTTGTTGGCATGGCTATTAAATGATAAATGTTGCCCAATAACAAACACAAGGAGGTTTTCCTCTGGAATGATCCTGGTGGTTTTGTTCGCTTAAGAAAAGAGATGCAGGCGTGTTTGGGGACAGCATCTGCTCCCTGATCCCGGATCTCACCAGGAAAGCTGCTTTGAAGCACTTTGGAATCAAACACAGACAAAGGAAAATGGAAATTTCGCTGCAAAAACTAATGGTGAACCAATTTATCCAAGTTAAAGCAAAAGCCTGGAAACAATTCTGAGCAGTTTAATGACAGAATACTCTAATCCAGTGCTGGTGTAAGAGTTTCATTTGTGGCATCTCTTATTAGAGGAACTGAACCCACGGGAGCATGGATGTGAATAAAACATTTCATTTATGGCCCCAGAAAGGGGGAGAAAAGAAACCTTTGAGGGGTTTATAAGCTCTTTCATCATTATGCAATTGTTCTGCAGGGCTTGGGAAATCCTCTAGGTGTAGAATAACTTTGGGATCCTGCATGGTGTGTGTGAAGGTCTCTGGGAGTGCCAGGGAGGGGTGGTTTGGTGCAGGGACTCACACGGGTTCTGGGAATCACCCTGTGCGGAGCAGGCGGGGAGCTGCACCCCTCAGGGTCCTGCAGAACGAACCTCAGCCATGGATTCCCCAATTAATTCATGAAATAATCATGCTAAGGAACCTCAGAGACACCGACAGAGTCACAGAGCACCTCAGCAAGCTCAGCTCCCACAGCCAAAGTCCTCTGGTGGCTGGGCCCATGCAGCTGACACAGCACAGGCACAGAAACTCTGAATCCCAAAGTCACTGAGGCTGGAAAAGCCCTCCAGGATCGTCCCCATCCCCACCTTGTCCCCAGCCCAGAGCTCTGAGTGCCACCTACAGCCCTTCCTAGGGCACCTCCAGGGATGGGCTCTCCAAACCTCCCTGGGCAGCCCCTGCCAAGGCCTGAGCGCCCTTTCCATGGGGAAATTCCTGCTGATGTCCACCCTGAGCCTGCCCTGGCCCAGCCTGAGGCCGTTCCCTCTCCTCCTGTCCCTGTTCCCTGGCAGCAGAGCCCGACCCCCCCCGGCTGCCCCCTCCTGTCAGGGAGTTGTGCAGAGCCACAAGGTCCCCCCTGAGCCTCCTTTTCTCCAGGCTGAGCCCCTTTCCCAGCTCCCTCAGCCTCTCCTGGGGCTCCAGCCCCTTCCCCAGCTCCATTTGCTGCCCTGGACACGCTCCAGCCCCTCAGTTCACGCTCTGGGGGATGTGCCCTGTGCCACCTCAGGGAACAGCCAAGCCCCCCTTGGCACATCTGTGATCTGGAGCTGGCACGGGGCTCTGAACCCAGAGGGTTTCACCAGGAAAGCAGATACAGCTGGAAGTCAGTTGTCTTCCTGAGGGGAAAGAAGTGAGCAGGAATGAGGAGTCAACACTGCTCAGAACCTTCCAAACATCCAAGGACTCTCATCCCCAGGATGCTTCACCCGCAGCCTCAGACAATGAGAATTCACAGCCACTAAAGCCTGGCCAGATTCCCTCACGGAGACAGAGCCAGGGAGGGGAGAGACAGCTCTTCCCATCCTCCTTGAAACTTCACTTGGGTTCAGCAGCAGCGAGAAACCCGTGGAGATGCCTGGGCAGGGCAGAGCTCAGCCTCCAGAGCTGGCCTTCCCTCCTCCTACCCCCATCTCATCCAGAAACCCACAGGGACAGGAGCTCTGAGTGCTGGGCTGGGGGGGCTCTAAGATTGCATTTTTTTTCTTATTACTTTCCTCTTTTACAGCTGTGCTCCCGATTTTGTAACCGGGAACCGAATCTTCCTTGTAGTTCAGATAAACTCCTGCAAGATTTCACTTGCCATTTTCAGCAAGTTCAGCTGGAGGGATGACGTCTGCCTGAAAGCAATTAACCTCCTCTACAGGTGCATTCCTGGGCTGCTGGAATTGGGAAATATCAGGATAGAGACATGTTTGGTGCCAAGCAGCGGGGAACATGTGGCAGACTGCTTATCAGCAGCTGCAGGTCGTGGGGTGGCTTCTGGGAGGCGTCTGCTGCCAAGCAGAGGGGACAATCCGAGTGTGGAAGGGATGCCTTGGGTGCTGAAGGGATGCCCTGAGTGCTGATGGGACACCCTGGGTGCTGAAGGGATGCCCTGGGTGCTGAAGGGACGCCCTGGGTGCTGAAGGGATGCCCTGGGTGCTGAAGGGACTCCCTGAGTGCTGAAGGGATGCCCTGAGTGCTGAAGGGACACTCTGAGTGCTGAAGGGACACCCTGGGTGCTGAAGGGATGCCCTGAGTGCTGAAGGGATGCCCTGGGTGCTGAAGGGATGCCCTGGGTGCTGAAGGGATGCCCTGGGTGCTGAAGGGACGCCCTGTGTCAGGGCACCTGGATGCAGAACTGGGGCAGTCACTGCTGTGGGGCCTGGGACACGCATTCCCTGGAATAAATAAAATCTTCCAGCACGGGGCTGGGTTCCCTGTGGGTCCCCCCAGACTTGGAGCATGTGGGGTGGCTGCTGAGAGAGGAAGAATTGTCTGAGTTCTTGCCACAAAGTCCTCCCTTCCTGCCTTTTCTCTGAAGGCCAGGAGCTGCAGATCACCCCGTGCTGGACACTCAGGATTCCTGGAACCACTGGGCTCCTGCCAAAGCTTGTTCTGCTCCAAAGTGTCAGATGAAATGCTGCTGGATCACTTAATTATCTGATTTCTTCTGCAAGGCTTTATTTCACTGGGACATTTACAGCAGGGGCTGAGACACCCAGCTCCAATTCCAATTAGCTCTCTGGGCTGCTCTGTGTGTTCCCTGAAATCCTTTGGTGACTCACAGGAACAGTTGCTATCATTACCTTTTTATTCCATTTTTTTATGCTTGAGAGTAGAGATCAGAGCAAGCACCACGAGCTCACCAATATTTTGCTATTCCTGCTGTCACATCTGTCCCCACGTTCCCTGTCCTCCCTCTCTGTGAGCTCTGGTGACTCTGCACTCAGGCTGTCCCCAGAGGGGAGGGGTTGGGCCCAGCTCAGCCCAGCCACAATCTGCTGACTTCTGCTCAAGGGTGAACCATCAATCACAGAATCACTAAGGCTGGAAAACGCATCCGAGGTCATCAAGTCCAACTTTCATCCCAAAAGCTGATGCACAACACAGTGCTCCAGTGGGAATCTGTTTATTCTCATGATCCTCAACATCTGGTGGGGCTGAAACACCCGATGGATCTCAGGAGGGATCTGTTTTTATGGAAGATCTCCACAGTCCCTCTCCCCACAGGAGCTGTGGAGTTTTTGGGACTTGTGGCTGTTCTCAGGGTGATGATCACTGATGGAAGCAGGGGAAGCAGTGGCACAGGCAGCACCAGGGACACAGGCAGCTTTTAGGAACATTTTTCTGTGTTTCCAGGATGCTTCCCCACAGGAAATGGAAAAGGAAGCAGCCACTTCCTTCTGAAGTTTGATTCTGCTGCACTTGAGCCATCTCAATTTGCCCTGCACGTTGCCATGTTTTTGCACCCAATTTCCAGTGCTTCTTTCCACTCCCAGCCCCCACAGACAATCACACATATATTTATTCCCTCATGGCAGCCTTTTCGGTGAAATTGCCTCCCTGTGACATTGCCGTTCCCCCGCAGCCTAAAATTCTGTGTATTTTCCAGCAGCTCTATTTATCCCAGGATAGTTTTCTGTCCATCTCTATTTACACTGCGTTAGTATTTTCCCAAACACCTGATAAAGTCTGCAATAAAGTTTGGAATGCGAAAGGGACTCAAAAGAGGCCGACGCAATTTTCAGCGGCGCTCGCAGAGCCCTGAGCTGCTCCTGGTGCTCTCCGCAGGGCCGTGCTGCTCACAAGAAGCCACCAAAACACTGCATTTATTTTGACAGGAGCTTGCAGCAGAAAGAGTAAATGAAACAGAAATAAATTTGTGGGGTCTGGTGACGGGAGCTGGAGGGGCTGATGAGGAGCAGCCCCACACCCCAGACAGCAAATCAGCCTGCACAGGGCTTCATCAGCCCCTCAGCCAAGGGGCAGGGACATGTGGCTCACACAAAAGCCACCTTTGCTCACGGGGAGTTGATATAAAAATACTCCAGTTAAGAAAGTTAGAAAACAAGGTGAATAGTTAGGCTTAAATCTGGATCCATGCAGACTTGTGCAAACACAGAAATGGGTTAGTGCCCGGCGTGGCAGTGAACACGCTGCTCCAGGAGCTGGCCACCGCTTTGTCCAGTTCCCAAAATCCTGATTTTGCAAAGATTTAGGCACTGGAGGTAGAACAGCGGGTCTCTGCTCAAATTTGCCCTCCTCCTGGAAGTCCCCATGCCGGATTCCCCACAGCTCTCATGACCCCAGAGCACAGAGTTTATGGTTTCCAGGCTCTCTGCAGAGCTGTCCCCTCCTCTGCCTGTGCCCAGCATTGCACTGAAGGAGAGCTGGACCAAACCCGAGCCCTGGGAGCAGCTCCCTGCACCGGGAATTTCAGAACAAAGGATTCCTTCCCCCTCTTCCCTGGATGCTCTGAGGCAGCCAAAGCCCTCAGATAACAGAGAGCAGAGAGCAGGTGCAGCCCCCAGCCCTCCTGCTGAAGCTGCCGTGTCAAACAGAGAAAAGCCACGCTGGGACTTCCCATTTTCACCCTCCCTGGTTTCCTTCTTCACCAGCAAAGCCAACATCCAAAACCTCCCAAGGAGTCCACGCTCCTTGGGAGGAGCAGCTGGGAAAAGTCTTGCAGCTCCTTGCAGTCACGCAGGTAAAGGAGAAGGAAATCCCTGCTCGTGTCTGTGGTGGGAGGAGCTGGCTTCGGGCTGAGGTCTGCTCCTGGCAGGACCCGAGGCAGACTTTTGGGCCACCCAGTAAATCTCCCAAAGCGCACGTGAGAGTTTATTTCACAGCCCTGCCGTTCCCCCAGCGCTAATTACCAATAGAGACTAATTATCAGCACAGTGTGATAGGAGGTGTGGAGCGTTACCCTGCCGGCGTGGTTCCAGTTACAGTGGCACCAGCAGGAGCTGCTTTGCCAAGAGTCACACAGGAAATCCCAGCACGGGAGCTCTCAGTCTGGGTGTCCCTGAGTGAAAACCACGGTTTGGTCCCTATCCCCCCACGAAATCTGGGCCAGCAACAACTGGACATCAAATTTCCTAGGAGGTGACGCTGCCAGCAGAGGCAGCTGGAAGAGTGAAGGGCTGGACAATGCCAGGGACACCTCCCGCTGTCCCAGGCTGCTCCAAGTCCCGTCCAACCCGGCCTTGGGCACTGCCAGGGATCCAGGGGCAGCCACAGCTGCTCTGGGCACTCTGTGCCAGGGCCTGGCACCCTCACAGGGAAGGATTTCTCCCAATAGCTGATCTAAATCTGCTCTCCTTCAGCTTTAAGCCATTCCCCCTGCCCACATCCTTTGGAAAAGTCCCTCTCCAGCTCCCTGGAGCCCCTTTAGGCACGGGAAGATGCTGTGATATCTCTCCAGAGCCTTCTATTCCCCAGGCTGAGACGCTGAGCTGGGACTGAGGGTGGCCCAAGGCAGCTCCTGCTGCTGTCCCAGGCACACACAGACCTGTGACGTACACACGGTGACCTCCAGGGTCCCACAGCACCCACCTCCAACCCCAGCCATGCCAGCAGCCCTCTCCTCATCTCAGCTGAGCTAAAACACTGAGGAAAACACATTACAGCTCCTCAGTACTATTATTATTATTATTATCATTATTATCATTATTATCATTATTATCATTATTATCATTATTGCCATTATTGTCATTATTATTATAAAATAAAAATAAAAATAAAAATAAAAATAAAAAATAAAAATAAAAATAAAAATAAAGAAACTAATCCACTTTGATTAACAATAAAGGGTTTTTCCTTAATTCTTAGTAACTGCTAAATAATTTCCAACCATTTTGGCCTTGATTTCAGTTCCTGGTGTATGAAAAAAAGAAAATCAATTCCAGCTTAAGGCTTATTAAAGTATTATTCTGTCTGCAGATGTGATTAGAATGAAAGGCACAGGGCTGGGTTTAATGGTCTTGCTCTCGTAACATCACTGGTTAATTAGAATCCCTTCGGGTCATGGCTGGGCTATCCTTCACTCCCTCCAGGAGACACCACCTCAAACTGGTGCCTGACTCTACTCCTTCGTGGATATTGTCCCAAAAACATTGATTTCTTTCAAAAGATGCATTTCAGGCCTGGTTGTCACTAAGATCTGAGTTTTTGGGGAGATGCTCCTTGTTCTTCACGGGGCACAGGACACTGGGAGAGGATGAGGCGCTGCCAGCGAGGAAGATGCTCCCCCAGAAACCCCGAGCTGTTTGTGAGGCCCACAGGAGGCAGGGTGGGACCCCTGGGCGGGATCAGAGGGCAGAGCCTGAGCAGCCCCTGCCCATCCCCATCCCACAGGTGGAGAAGGGAAGGGCAGAGCCCTGCAGGGGCTCCCCCACCCAGGGATTCCTGTTCTCCTGGAGCAATGCCATGGATTCTGTGCTCTCTCCAAGCCTCTCTGTGCCCCAAGAGGCTCTGAGCTCAGACACCCCACTGATGGTTCCTCACAGCCCTCTTGGGAAGAGGGGTAACTCCATCCTGCCCTTCCTGCTGTGAGATGGGCAAGGGGGTGACGAGAGCAGATTTTGGAAGCATCTAAATGCATCCCCACAGGTTTGAGAGGGTCTTTGAAAGCCCCCTGGACTAACTCGGGGTTACCTGGAATAACTCAGAGTTATTTATACAAAGACAGCTGGGGTGGGATCAGATTCCTTGGCTGGCAGGAGAAGCAGGATCCCAGAGGGACCTCGGCGTGCCAAGGCAGCCCCGAGGGCAGGGCCAGAGGGACAGAACGTTCAGCACCTCAGACAGAGGAGACCAGCACAGGGCAGAGACCTCCCCGGGCTGCCCAGGAGGAGATGCTGGGCAGGTGGCTCAAACCACCATTCTCCTTGGGAGGCAAAGGCTAAGGACACTCATTTATAGACAAAACAGCATCGTGTCAGCTGAAAATGAGGCTGAAAATGAGGTTGTTTGTGGGGTTCTGTCTGGGTTCAGACTCTGCTCTCCGAACAGCAGCTTTCAATAAAGGTCTGTGCTCACTGGTGCTGGTGGAATTACACAGCGCTGTCCAAGGCACTGAGGTGGGAATCAGTTGGATCATTTGGGACCTAAATTAAGGTTTTACTCACGTCCTGCTCCTGCTGCCAACCACAAGAGTCAAGTTCACCTCAACTTTCTCCGAGTTTCATATATTAAACTTTGATAAAATCCGCATCTAAATAAGAGTCCCCTCTGAAGGAAGAAGACTTGTGCTGATGTGTGGAGCTGAAATAAGATTGACATTTGGAGGACGTGAAATCTTTTGGGAAGCCCTAAAATATCCCCTAAGTAGGTCAGCTCAGTGACCTGGATCTGTACTTTTGATACAGGAGTAGCCTACATTTGCTCCCATGGATTGCTGAGGAACGAAGGGGTTTTTTGGGCTGTGGGTTTATTTTTAGTAGTTAAATGTGACCTTTGTAGGAGTTCCTATAATAGGAACGGCGACAGAGCTGGCCAGGGGTGAGTCACACCACATGCTTTGATTTAGAGATGGTGAACACACATCATTTATCCCCTGGTCATTTCTGGGAGAAACTCTGGCACAGGCAATTTTCACTGGAGGAATCAAGTCAATACTCCCAAAATGGGAGGGATTTCTTGATGGCAAAAAATGTTCCTTGTCCTACAGGGGTAATTAATCATCATTTCCATCAATGGAGAAGAGGTTCTTTAGGATCTAAAATGAAAGAAGAAACCTGGGCAAGGCCAGAGGTTCCCCACTGCCTTGCCAAGCCCAGCTCAGATTTCAGCAGCCGCCATCCAGGGGTTTTGCCAATCAATCCCATAATAAGCTTCCCTATTTTTCAGTTTTCCCCGTTCTAAAACAGTCTAAACAAAGAAGCACAGAAAGGGTGGAGCTTCCTTCCTCCTTCAGGGTGCTCCTCACCCTGAGCAAACCCGCCTGGATCAGCACTCCAAACCACACAGCCCAGCCGTGGGAGAAACTGCAGCCTGGGCTGGGAAAAGAAAGCTTTAATTCCCGTCTAACCACATCCATAATTCCCAGCCTTCCCTGGGAATAACTCTGAGTTACCACATGCATCACCCTGCTGATCTAAATCCATGTGGGGTTCATGGAAAATCAATATTTGTGTGAATATTCATCAGGAGAGGGACGAAATTAGTCGCAAGATATTAAGTAAAAGATACGTGAAACGATAAACGGAGCGGCTTCCCAAAGGACATTTTCCCTTCAGGCCCTCAGCGAAGATCTCGCTGGCTCAGATGAAACATTCCAGCTCAGCCAGGGAGGCAGGGAAGCTGCAGGGACCACGGAGCTCTGGATCTGGCCTGGACCTCCACACTCCTCCAGTCCACAAAGCTCCTGCTGCACAGGGCAGCAAGGAGCACGTGTCACCCCCATTCACGGAGTCATGGAATGGTTTGGGTTGGAAGGGCCCTCAGAGCTCATCCTGTTCCACTCCCTGCCTTGAGGCTGCTCAGGGCACATCCAACCTCCTCCAGAGAGACCTTTCACTGACCCACCCAACATCCACT
>VZRR01013327.1:0-38151 GCA_013398015.1 Oreocharis arfaki | reverse complement strand
GTCCCTGCCATGGCAGGGGTGACTCTGAGGGATCTTTAAGGTCCCTCCAACCTAACTCACTCCACAATTCCACAACTCCATGCCCAGCTGTGAGGTGGGCACCGCGGGCTCCGAGCGCCGCCGGGGCACCGCGTGCCCCTCGGTGGGGTCTGTGCGAGCCGGGAGCTCGCTGGGAGCGTGTCAGGAAAAGGACGGGAGAATCCAGACGGGGTCAGGGGGGAAGGTGCACGCAGAGGCCACGGTGCAGCTCCGCAGCGGAGCAGCTCAGGTTTCAGGAGAGCCTGGAGCCGCGGCTGCAGGGGGACAGGAGGTGGGCTCTGCATTCCCTGGCAGGCAGCACAAGGCAGGTTTAAAGAATATCCTCCCATTTAGGAATTTGTTTATTATTCTTAACTCAGCAGCTCAGACAGGCAAGCCGGCAGCGCCGCATCCACGCCGGCTTCCCAGGAAGGCCGGGAAGGGAGGGACAGGAAGGCAGAGTTCCAGACTGGGGGCAGAGGGATTTGTGCCCCGCTGGGCGAGGGAAGGGGGCAAAGCGCTTTGCCAACTGTTTAGGAAAAGTGTGGAAGAGCCTCAGCTTTGGGATGTGGGGGGAGCTGGGGTGGGGCCCAGCCGAGTGCACGAACGGGATCAGAGCTGAGCTGCTGTCCCAAAACCCAGCAGTGCCTTTGGGGTGGCTGCTCCTCTGACACTTCAGACCTTGAGACTTCTGTCTGGAATTCCTGAGACCCTGGAGCAGAGACTCCGCGATGAGGGAGGAGGGAGAAGTGATCTCTCTCTCCTGTTAAAATCCCCTCACTCCATGAGGCACCAGGACATTTGTGGTCATAGGAATTCCCACATCTGGCAGGTGTGTCCATAGTGGGGACTCAGGGCACATCTCCCAGCTCTGCATTTTGAATTTCTGGGCCATCTGGAATGTCCCCAGCTGCTGCAGCCATGGCCAAGAACACGGCAACCCAGGCCGGGCTGGAAATTCCTCCCTGGGAGGGTGGGGAGGCCCTGGCACAGGGTGCCCAGAGAAGCTGTGGCTGCCCCTGCATCCCTGGCAGTGCCCAAGGCCAGGCTGGAGCCACCTGAGATAGGGGAAGGTGTCCCTGGCATGGGGCTGGAACTGGAAAAGCTGAGTTTTTCAGCCCAAACCTTCCACATCCCTGACCCTGGGTGCAGGGAAGTGCTGCAGATTTGGGTGCTGGGCACCCACCGCGGTGTGAGCACGAGCAGGGCAGCGAGGGAAGGACAACGTGCCCTCCCCCTGTGCCCTGCTCACAGCCCTGGAAAGGTCCTTCGGGATAAATCAAGGAGGGAAGTGGGAGCCTGTAGATGCCGGGGAGATCTCAGCGATGAGAGGAGGAAGGGCCGATGAGACCGGGAATGCCACACGTGGGGGAAGCAGAAAATGCCGGGAATGGGAGCAGGAGAACGGTGGCAGCCAGAACAGGAGGCAGGAAAGGTCCCTCATCCCGGCCATAAGCAGGGCTGGGTGTTAACTCCCGGGATTATCCCGCCCCAGAGGCTGGAGGGCTCCACACGCCCGGCCCTGCGGACAGGAAACCTTTCCCTGGGAGCTCGCTGGTGCTCAGAACGCCTCACTCCTGGCAGCAATCTGTTCGCCATCCCAGGCATTCCTGGGAGCAGGGAGGCGGGCGGGGGCTCCCACCTGGCGGCCCCGGCAGGGAGCAGAGAGCCGCCTGTCACCACCTCCCGCTCCCCTCGCGGCCCTCAGCCCGCCTTTCACCACCTCCCTGCCGTGTCTCCCCTCTCTCCTCCCTTTGCCAGCTCCCATTCTCCACTTCCCCTCTCCTCTCATCCCTTTCTTTCCCTGTTGCCGTGCCTCTCCCGGCTCCAGGCCTCCCAAACTCATCTCACTTGTGCCCCACCAGCAGCGCTCAGCACTTTCTCTCGTGGCTCAGGCCGAGCCTCCCAAAGGTTTTAGTGGTCAGTTCTCCCCCAGCAGTCCCTGGACAGAGTCTCCCTCTCTCCCTGCTCCCTTCCCCCTCCTCTTTCTCTGCCTCCCATAATATTTTCCATATGAAGAAGCCTTCCTGAAGCCGCACACTGCCCTCTTGGCGAGTCTTAGGCGGGTTAGAGGAGACCCTGGGAGCCTTTAATCCTCTCTCTCTCGCTTGCTTTCATCCTCAGCCACAGCTGGACGCCCCATTGATGTGGAACAGACCAAACACCAGGCCCCTCGCTAAGCTGCTGCTGTGGGGCCTCTTCTCCTCCAGGGCCGAGCCCACAGCCCGTGTCCGGCTCTCCGGGCGAGGGTCCGGCGTGTCCGGCCGCCCCTCCACACCCAGCGTGGGGGTCCCGGCTCTGCCTGCCTCCCCCAGCCCTGCTTCCCCCCTCTCACTGCTCCTGCTCTTCCCTGAGCCATCTTTCACCGCTTTATTCTGAGAATCCCCCCTTGTCCCTCATCCCCGTGTCCCCCTTTCTCAGGATTGTTCGGGATCGATTCCCCGCAGCCTCAGGTCCCTGCAGAGCCTGCCTGAGGGCGAGGGGCTGCTCTGGGAGGATGTGCTGAGGATGCAGCTCATGGTTATGTCCCAGGGAGGGCCTGGCAGGCTCCACCAGCTGAGCAGTCAGGTGTTGAGTCTGCAGCCAGTTTGGGGAAGAAACATCTCTTAAAGCCCACTGCAGGTGAGGCGAGAACATCTTTGAATTGTGGAATGGTTTGGGTGGGAAGGGATGTGAAAGATCATCCACTCCCACCCCTGCCGTGGGCAGGGACACCTTCCACCACCCCAGGCTGCTCCAAGCCCCGTCCAGCCTGGCCTGGGACACTTCCAGGGATGGGGCAGCCGCAGCTGCTCTGGTGTCTCGCAGGAATATCCATCCCCTTCCTCTCCGCTCTTTGCAGCGTGGATAAGCCGGGCTCGGGAGGGCAAAGTGCCGCGTTTGGGGACCCGCCCGCAGCGCGCGGGGGGCAGGGACGGGCCCTGAGCGGAGCCGCTCGTCCTCGGGTGAAACACGGGAGAGTCGCGGAGCCACGAGAGTGTCACGGAACGGGCTGCGGCCGCCCCATCCCTGCCGGTGTCCTGGGCCAGGCTGGACGGGGCTTGGAGCCCCCTGGGCTGTGGGAGGTGTCCCTGCCATGGCAGGGTGGCACTGGGTACCTGGGCTGTCACACCCCATGGCAGAGGTGGCACTGGGTACCCAGGATGTCACACCCCCGTGGCACCGGGTGCCTGGGCTGTGGGAGGTGTCTCCACCATGGCACGGGTGGCACTGGGTGCCTGGGGTGTCACACCCCCATGGCCCCGGGGGCCTGGGCTGTGGGAGGGGGCCCCGNATGGCACGGGTGGCACTGGGTGCCCGGGGTGTCACACCCCATGGCACGGGTGGCACCGGGTGCCCGGGATGTCACACCCCATGGCACAGGTGGCACCGGGTGCCCGGGATGTCACACCCCCGTGGCACGGGTGGCACCGGGTGCCTGGGCTGTGGGAGGTGTCCCCGGCATGGCACGGGTGGCACCGGGTGCCCGCTGCGGTGCCGTCCCAGGCCCGGGGGGACTCGCGGGTGTCACCGGGGCTCATTCCTGAGCCTCCCCCGCCCCCTGGCGGCCTCGCTCCGCCGCTGCAGCCCCCCCGCGACCCCCGCCCGGCGCTCCGAAAACCCCAAAATCCCCCCAAACCCCGATATTTTCAGAAAAGTCTGACCCAGAGAGGCTTCTGCGGATGTGACAGCAGCCAGAGTGAATCAACTGCAATCAACTGCAATCAACTGCAAGTCCAAGATTTCCTTGGAAGGCAGCAGGAAGGGGACGGCTCCGTCCTTAAGCTCCAAAGGAACTTTGAGGAATCCAAGGAGACAGCCGAGGAAGAGGGGGATTGATAAGGGAGTTCAGAGAAGGGGGTGGGGGGAAGATCCAAGCTTTCGGGAACACAGCTGAGGAGGGAAAATTAACATATCTGGGATGCAGCAGTCTGGAGTCCGAGTGGAGTGGAAGGACCGAGGGGAGGAGTGGAGGTCCCTGCGTGTGCAGCAGGAGGAAGGGAACGATCTGATCTGCGAGGTCACAGCGGGTACAGAGGGACACGGCGTCGAAGAGCGGGGAGAGGCAGAGCCGGGAGGAGCTCAGGCTGCTCCGACGGGGCTGGTGCAGCCCTGGAGCTGCAGAACGCTGCAGCCTCAAGTGGTTAAAGAGATCTTTAGAAATGACATGGCCAGACCTGATCCTGCTGTGTCACCGGGCTGGATTAAGTGACCCTCTGAGATAACATTCATCTTCTTTCCTGTGATTCTATAATTAAAATCATATTGATCCTCTGTCACAGATGCAGCCGAAGGACCCAACTTCATTACGTTCCTGCTGCTCCAAGGTGCCAGGCCCTGGGCAGGCATCTCCTCACCGCCTGGCCTGCCTCACAGAGCCTCCCCTCTGGGACAGGACCTCCCAGGGATGCAGGAAACGCCGTGGGAAGGGCTGAGGAACAGCTCTTGGCTCGGTTTGGAGGCAACCGGTTGCAGAAACTGAACTAATTGCGGACTCCTGGGATTTGTTCGCCGGAGCCCGAGCGTGTTCCCCCTTCTCGTTACTGCGCATCAAGTGCCTGATGAGAGAGGGATTTGGGGAGAAGACAATGCGGAGATATCTAGCACAGAATGATTAGCCAGAATGTATTGTTAATAAGCTGCTTATTCATATAATTGGAAATTATTTGCAGCCAGGGTGTCAGTGGAGTCTGTGTGTGCTGCTCTGCTGGAGCGGGGCAGGTAGCGGCCCAGGGGACGCTGTGCTGGCACAGGAGCTCCCTGCTCTGCTCTCGCTGCCTTCAAGGGCAGGGAAGGACACAGGGAGGTGAAGGGGAGGCAGGAGGGGCTCAGCCAAGTCCTGCTGATGAGGGACCGGGCTCCCGGTGTGGGAAGCACAGGGTGTGTGGGAGCAGCGTGAAGGACAGGCCTTCTCCAGCATCCTCACAGCACCCAGAGAGAGAAGGGCCAGGGAAGCTTGGCCTCGAGGCAGGTGAGGCCTGACACTGCTCCTGCTTCCCAAAGCGGCTGTTTGGGACAGAGCCGGGTGTGGAAGGTCCTGAGGGAGTGAGGGAGTCCCCCCAGGGCTGGGACAGCCGTCAGCCAAGGGGACTTTGGTGGTGGGATGCCCACATGGCAGCTCCAGGAGTGACCTGGAGGATTCCACGGGTGGCTTTGCTCACTTGGAGGAGCGCTGGCTTTGTGTGGATGTCCAGGAGGCAGAGTTCCTCAGGGAGGCCGAGGGGAAGGAGGTGAAAAGCTACAGGAGCCATTCCCCATTCCCTCTGTCAGGCCTGGTTGAGGCCAGGCCTGCAAAGCACTTGGGTGCAGAATCAGCTACAGGGAAGTTTATGTGACACCAAAACCTGGAGCATTTCTCTCCTACCAGCCAGGGAGGAAGAGGAACCAGGTGGGCCGGCCTCACCACAGGCTGGGGGGGACAGGAGCATGACAAAACAAATGCCACCAGCCAGGCGAGAGCAGCAACAGCGCTTAGCACCAGGACACGCCGTGCTCTGGGCTCAACCACTTCCCCAAAAGCACCCTGAGATTATCTTCATATTAATGTTGTAACAAAACATGGGGAGGTGTTTCCTCTTGAGGCAAGAGCTTGGCACTTCCTGCAGCTGTGTCACTGCCAGGCAAGGGGGGTTACAGGGCACCCACATTGGCGCAGGACACGCTGGGCAGCCCCCAGTGATGCCCCTTCCCTGGGCCTGAGGATGGCCGTGGAGCTGAGAGCCCTGTTCCTGCTGCCTCTCTGCTTCCCAGGTAAGAGCTCAGCGTGTCCCTGGGGAGGGGGACACCCTTCCCCACTTCCTGCTGCCCGGGGAGCTCCTCCAGCACCAGCCAGGCTCTGATCTGGGCAGCTGCTGCAGGGGTGGGAGGGAAGGGCAGCCCCAGCTCCCGCCACACAGCCCTGGCTGCTCCGGGCTGCCGGGATGATCCACCCTGGGGGCACACAGCCTCTCCCAGTCGGCTTTTCCCACCACGCTGGCCCCGCTCGGCTCCTCTGGTGGCAGCCCTGGGTCAGGACGGTGTCCAGGGCACCACCGGCCCTGCAGAGAGCACAAAGCTCCCAGAATGTGGCGGGCTGGGCAATGAACCCTCGCCCAGCACAGCCTCCCAGCCAGGAGCCGCTGGCATCGGCGGGGATGTGGCACGGGGGAGCTGCCGGCTGCACACCCTGCCCAGCCCCTTCCCTCTGCCCCTTCCCAGCGCCCCAAACTGACCCCCAGCCCCCCAAACTGACCCCCAGCCCCCAGGGCGCTGTGTGGGCAGGGGGTGCTCCCCCTTTGCCTGCAGGGAGCAGCAGTGACAAGGGGCTGGTTTGCTGGGACAGCTCTGGGCACTGCACCACTCGTGGCTTGAAGGCCCAGCGCCTCGAGCAGCCTGTGCTTGTCTGTGGGCTTTAAACCACAGCTGCAGCCCCAGCTCAAATCTCAACACTGCCCAGCCCGTTTGCAAGCAGGATTCAGCATGGGGAAGGGATTTGGGGTTTTGGAGTTCTTCCAGCCACCAGTGTCCATGGGGAGGACTTCCCTGTGTCCCTCGGGAGGCAGTGGGCAGCCCTGCACCTTCACGGAAACAGCACCTGGGCGTTGGAAGGGGCTGCCCAGGAAGGGGGTGGAGTCCTTGGAGGTGTTTAGGACTGGATGTGGCACTCAGTGCCATGGTCTGGGTGTCAGGGTGGTGTGAGGGCATGGGTTGGACCCAGTGATCTCAAAGGTCTTTCCCAACCTCGTTGATTCTGTGGTTCTGTGATTCTGTGATTCTCTGATGAGCTCCCCTCTCCCTCACCGCGTCTGATACTTCCAGGTCTCCAGGGCCAAACCCCTGACATCAGGAGGCAACGGGAAGGGGACACTCTGTACATCCAGTGTCCTTATGCAGCAGAGATTACTGACCAAAAGATAAAATACTGGTGCCGCCTGACAGATACATCGTGTCAAGTATTAGCGTTTACATACGAGGGCGGGGAACAATCCAAGGATGGCAGAAGTACAATAAAGGATGACACCACTAATAGGACTTTGTCCGTCACCATGACTGACCTCAAGACAGGGGACTCAGGCACGTATTACTGTGCTTACTATTTCTATGGATACAAACAGCTGAGGACAATCTCGCTGAACGTTTTCAAGGGTGAGTACCTGTACCCCACCCCAAGCCAAGTGTTGTCAGCAAGCAATCATTCCTTCCCCGCTCTGCCCCCCTCTCCCCCACAGCTGAGCAGCTTCCCCTGATCCCCCCAGCCCCATTCCCGGCCTCTCTCCCTGCTTTTCCTTTGCACACAGTGAGTGAAGGAGCCCCACAGACCTGGCTGGTCCTGCTGGCTCCTGGCTGCCTCGTGTCCTGCCCCACGTCACCCCTGCCCTGATGAGGGGCTCTCTGTGAGGGAGTTGGCCCAGGGATAGTCTGTCCCAGGTGTCCAGCTGGGGCAGGGAGGTGGGTGACAGCCTTTGGTGTTTCACAGAGCTGCTCAGGTGGGAGTTGGACACCTTGTCAGTGCAGTGCCCACCCAGCCTCGGGACGTCCAGCATGACCTGGTGCCGAAGGGAAGGGCAGACTCAGTGCACAGACCTGTTGGAGACACAAAGCCCTGCAACACGGAGTAGAGGAAGGAAATCTCCACAAGACAAAGCACGGATCGTGTACAGTACCCAGCAAAGGGTTCTCACCGTCACCATGAAGAAGCTGCAGACCCGGGACACTGGTGTGTACTGGTGTGCGCTGGACTCTGGTCGCATCCGGATGATGGAGGTCGTGCTCTCTGTGTTCAGGAGTGAGTACCTGCTGTGCTCCGTGCCCAGGGGTGGGTTCCTACTGCACTCTCACTGCCCAAGAGGGAGCCCCTCCTGGCAGCCAGCTGTGGATATGGGCAGGTCCCAGCCAAGGTGACACCCATCTCCTCCCCTGCCCGTCCCTCCAGCACACACAGTGCCAGCTGATCCCCGGCACCTTCGAGCCAAAGCTCAGGCCTGGCCCTTCACGCTCTGTCTGCTCCCAGCAGAGACTCGGGGGAGGTTCCCACAGATGGGGCTGCTCATCCCAGCTGCTTCCCACGGGGCCAGACCGGTGGCTCCAGCACTGGTTCCCACTGGGCACTGCTGAGACCCTCCTCCATGCCAGGCATTGCTCTTGCTCTGGCCCCACAGCCACCAACCCTCCCAGACCCTATGGGCTGAGTGTCCCACCCTGGGGGAACCAGAGGAGGGGGACAGGACCCCCAAATTGATGATACCTCTGCATGGGGAATCTGGGTCCAGTCCCCTTCTGCTCCACGTGTGTGGAGGTGGAGGCAGCTCCGGGGTATTCCAGTGCTGGGGAGCGGGTGCCGCTGTGGGATCCCGCTTTGGGGTCTCAGCACACATCCCGGCTGTTTTCCAGGGACCCAGCAGCACACAGCCGTGGAGTCAGGAAACATGTCTGTGCAGTGTCACTACAACATCGCAGACTACAGGGCTGTCAGCAAA
Source organism: Oreocharis arfaki (assembly GCA_013398015.1). NCBI lineage: Eukaryota > Metazoa > Chordata > Aves > Passeriformes > Paramythiidae > Oreocharis > Oreocharis arfaki. The sequence continues at coordinate 29,698 of VZRR01013327.1, read as the reverse complement.
GCCTGGTGCAAAAAGGAAAAGGGGGAAACGTGTAACGTGCTGGCCAGCACGGGCTCAGAGCCCACAGAGGGACTCGGCACGGCTCGGGAAGGTGTCAGGATCCAGGATGACACCGAGCAGGGCATTGTCACCATCACCATGGAGCAGCTGCAGGCGCAGGACTCGGGCGTGTACTGGTGCGCGCTCCAGGAGCGCTCCGCTCTGTCCCGCATGGAGGAGGTCACGCTCAGCGTTTCCAAGGGTGGGTGTGGATCTGTCGGGACGCTTCCAGAGATTCCAGACTCCTTTCCCTGCTCCCTCCCTCTGCACTGCCCAGCTGACACCACCTCCCACCTTGCCTGTGTTTGCCTGCCCAAACCTTCCAGCTTTGCACCTTCTCATGGCCACCACCCTGTGGAATAGCAGCGGGGATGGGAGCAGATCCACATCGGTGCTGTGCTGCTCCTCCCTAACCTGGGAGCAGCTTCAGCTGTCCTGGGAGGGGTTTTTGTCCCTCAGTGTCTGCTATCAGTTCTTTATTGTGACACTGTAGCCCGTTTAGAGTGATCCTTTGGCTTTCAAAGACCTTCCCGTTGGGCTGTCAAGGGAACAACTTCAGACTCGGATTTTACAGATCTGTGACTTCTGGTTTCTCTTTCAGACGATGTTTTAACGGGAAGGGAAGGCACTGAGGCCCTTGGTTGTGGCAGAGCAGCCCCAGGCTGCAGCCTGGCTCTTGCAGAACTAAGAACAAGCAGTGCAGACAGTGGGAGGGGACATTGGGTTGCTCTGGATAAACTCAGGGGATCAGGGCCCTGGGCACGGGAACAGCAGTGGCCTGGGGGTTTCGCTGGTCAGTGCAGAGCAGCCCCACAGTGACCATTCCTCTCCTCATGTCTGTGATTGCAGCCTTGCCTCCAGGACGTTTTCCAGACCCTGAAAGCAGAAGTCATGGAATTCTTTTGGGCGACAGCCCAGAACCCAGGTAAGGCCTGGAAAGAGTCTCTGAGCCTGAGCACACACAAGTTACTCACTTTGCACACCTGGGGCAGGCCCTGGGCACTCTGAGTCCTGCCTGCAGAGGAATTGGATGTGACAGGATCCTCAGCAAAGGTGGCCTCTCCTCCTCCAGCTCCTGCCCTAACCCTGATTCCAGAGGAAGGGGCAGATTGGTAAAATCATGTCACAGCCTTCTGCAGGTGCCTCTCTACTTCTTTATCCTTCTCTCTTTGGACCCTGCTCCTCACAGCAGCAGAACCCGCAGATTCTGCCCCTGAGCCTCGATTTTGCTCGCTCCTGTCTGAGTATTTAGCAATGGGACAGTCCTTGGCTGCTCTTTAATCGTTTACCTGTTAAATGTAAAGGATTTTCCCCCCTTTGGATGTCTGCTCTCATCAATGCTACAGCAGCGCCTAAGAGCACAACCATCGCTGCTCCAGAGAGCCTGGAATTGGGCTCGGAGCTTTGAACAGTGGCTTGTTTCTAAAGCCTGGAGAATGCTCTAGGTTTAGGAAAATGAGGTTTAGGAAAAGCTCAGAAGGCACAGCCAGGTAGAAAAATCAAGAACTATGAACCAGGGAAGGTCCCCCGTGCCTCTTATTCCCTTCTGGATCAGCAGGGACTTGCCCATCCTCATAGATGGAGGATCCTGCAGGAGATCTTGCAGGAGAACCAGACCTTCCTTCCAAGTGCTTGAACTGAGCACGTAAAACCTGTCCCAGTCCCTCTTGTGGTCCCTGTTTGGTGATGGGCTGTTAAACCATCCCACACTGGTAACTCCCTTCCTCTTCTCCAGCTCTAAAGGGAACACCTTCCTCATCCTGTCCGTGGTGCTGCTCATCCTGCTCATCCTGGCCCTGATTGCCTCCACAGCCCTGGGTGTCAGGCACTCCAAGCTCCTGAGGAGAGCAGGTATGTGGAGCTGGGATTGTCCCAAGCAGGGCCTTCCCTGCCATCACTGCACCCCGGCTGAGCTCCTTCCCAGTGCCCTGAGAAGGTCAGGGGGCCTCAAGGCTCCTCACTGCCTCCCCTCACAATAAATCAAACCCAGGTTCCTCCAGACCCTGCACAGGGGTGGAAACACCTTAGAGGAGGAGGAAAGTGAGAGTGAAGAGTTCCCCAGGCTCAGGGCAGAGGCACATCCACTGCTCTCATCACCGGGCAATCCCACAGCCTTCCCAAACCTCGTCAGGCAGAGCTTTTCATGGATTTCTCTGCATCTAAACCCTCTGATTTTGGCTCATTCCAAAGGTAAAAGAGAAGCAGAGGACACCAGTGACAGAGCAGAGGGCACAGCACAGGTAAGGAAAACAAAACGTTTCCCACACAGTGCCAAATCCATGACCAACAGTCTGGGAGGAGCTGTCAGACCCGCCTGGTGAGGACCTGGGGGCTCAGTTTGGTTATAAACAGGAGGGAAATGGTATTTAATGTCAGCAGAGAAAGGAACATTCCTGGCTGGAGAGAGAGGGGGGTAATTAATGCAAGGAAACTCCAGAAGGAACAAACCCAGTGGAGCAAATTCTAGTAACCCCTGAGAAAGGGCTCGAGGAGTAGCAAGCAGGGTCAGAGCATGAGGTTGTCACCTGCATCCAGGAGAGGTGGTGAAGAGCAGAGTTCTCTGTTCTTTCACCTCTGTCACGACCAAAGGTAAATTTTGACAGGGCTTTTCCTCTCCCTGTGGGAAAACCTCATTCTCCTGGCAGCAGCTGTGGCCCGGCACTGACTCATGCTAACGAGTGTTTCCCCTTTCTTTTCCCAGCCTGGCAGCACTGGAAGGAGGGAAAGTTCTCAGGATGGCAGCAATGGGCCAGCGTACATCAACCTGGACATGCAATCCTACCCCAGCCCCGAGGATCCTCTTTACTGCAACGTGGAACCAAGTCAGGCTCACGGGAACCCCCAAGATGTGGAATACGCCATCATTGCCTTCAGCCAGTCCGCAGGGAATGGCAGGGAATGAAGCACAGAATGCCCAAACAACCCAGGAACGGGAGGAAGGAACTGGAATATGGAGTGGGGATGAGGAGCAGGAGCTGTGTGGATGGACACTGGGGGACGAGCTGGGTTTTGCTGCCACGTGTGTGTGGTGGTGCCTGTGCGTTTTCAGCCCTCCTTCCTGTTAGGGCCAAGCAGAGGTTTTGCCCCTCTTGTGGGAGATTGTCTGGGGTCAGACAGAGCTGTGGGGGAATCCCCAGGATCTCTTGTACGTCTGCTTTTCCAATTCCATTAAAGTGCAGAGTCTTGGAGAGGCAGGTGTGGAGGCCTGGCCTTGTCAATAGGGCCGGGTGGGGTATTCCAGCTGTGTCCTGGTACAAACCCTGCCCCAATCCCAAGGATCCAGCTGCTGTGGCCAAGCAAACTCATTCCAGCACTGAAGGCATTGAACTCAAAGCCTGCTGTGGCTGGGTTCCTTTTTCATGGAATGGGTTGGGGATGTGGGTGCTGGGTTCTAAGAACAAGCAGAACCAACTCCTGCACTTCCCTGTCTCTGCTGGAAACACTCCAAATGACACTTTTAATTTAGCAGTCATGTGAGGAGCAACATGGAATGAGTTTATGGGGCTCAGTTCCATTTCTCCAGAAGCTCTGGCTCCTGATTTCCCTGCCCCAAGCCCTGCTGGAGGTGACAGACCAAAGGGGCCTGAAGCAGCCCTCATTCCTAGGCTGGTCACATCCAACAGGCTTCTCTTGCCAGGGCTGCAGCAGGGAGGCTGATGGAAATTCTTTGAGATTTTCGGAGTTGACCTGACAGAAAGAAAAAGAAAATGGTTCTGGAAATGGTTCATTCAGCCCAACATTCCCCTAATGACTTGCTCTTTGTGCAGTTGCACTGGGTCAAGCTGTGGAAGAGTAATAGCAGAAAACAGTGGAGTGGAAGAGAGGCATTTTCTGGGAGATTCTCGAAGAGAATCCAGATTTGGGCTCACTGGAACGAGAAGGAACAAAAGCTGCAATCAGTCACCTCACAGAGAATTTCTGGTCGCTGTGAGGGACCATTTTCTTAACCACTAACTCGAGGAAAGGCACATTTAGCAATGGCCAGGCCTGCAGGTTTAGCACCACGCCAGTTAAGAAGCCAGGGTCTATTTGTACTTGCAAGGAAGTAAACAAATCATCCCAAAACTGAAAAACCAGCAGCCCACCCCCAGCCTCCCAGTTTGCTGATGCTCTGGGGGGTCCGTGGCTGCATTCCTGAGCCCCTCCAGCACTGTGGCATTGGCTGGCTCAGAATCAGTGTCCCCAGCACAGCTCCTGGGTCCTTTGCGTCAGCTGCAGAGCAAAGGTGGGTGTTGGGCTTGTTCAAAGCACCCACAGCTGCTCCCAGAGCAGTGCCCCTGCCCTGCTGTCTGCTGGATTTCAGACAGGGATCCGTGCACAGGCTCTTCTTTCTCCTGAAAAGCCAGGGGATGGTGTCCTTGCCTTCCTTCAGCCTCGGGATGCTGCCGGAGCTACCACGAGAGCCTCCCTTTCCCTTTTGGCTTCCCAGAAACTCCCCACACGCACAGCTCCTGTAAATCATTTATCACGATTTATCACCATCGTGCTTGGAGTGCCAGGACACAGGGAATGGCTTCCCACTGCCAGAGGGCAGGGCTGGATGGGATATTGGGAAGGAATTGTTCCCTGGGAGGGCGGGAAGGCCCTGGCACAGGGTGCCCAGAGAAGCTGTGGCTGCCCCTGGATCCCTGGAAGTGTCCAAGGCCAGGCTGGATGGGGCTTGGAGAAGCCTGGGGTAGTGGAAGATGTCCCTGCCGTGGAAGGGGTGGAGCTGGATGAGCTTTAAGCCCCTTCCAACCCAAACCAATCCGAGATTCCATGATTCCATGAAATCCTGGGGCAGACACCCAGGCCTGTGGCTTCAGGCCACCACGTGGTGCTCCCTCCAGGGCTGTCCAGACTGAGCTGTGGCCGGGACTGGGCAATGCTGATGCCTGAATTTTCAGCCCACGAGGGCAATGCCCGTCCCTGGAGAATTGCTCAATGCGCGGGATGGAAAAGATGCCAAGTTACTGTGCTCCTTCCTTCCGGCAGAGCAAGGAGGGGGAGAGGAGCTGCCCATGGGCAGAGCCAGTGACGCTCTGCTCCAGGCTCCTCTCCTGTCCCTTCTCTGCTCCAGGCTCCTCTCCTGTCCCTTCTCTTCCATGGAGCAGCTCCTGCACCTCACCTTGGTCTTCCTGTCAGGTAAGAACCGCACGTGGCTTTGGGGCTCAGGTTGAGGGTGAAGGATCGGGGCAAAGCTTGGTCTCTATCTGAAGGCTCCATCCTCAGTTTTCCCTTTTCCCTTTATTTACCAAAGGGCCAGTGGCGATCCCAGTGCTCCCAGATTTCCTCACAGGGATCCTGTTGAGTCAGAACAGGTACCACTGATGAGGAAAGTCCTGCTTGCAATGTGAAATTGCAAAATCCTGGGTGTTTGCATTTGCAAATGGGATTTACAAAGATGCAAATGACCACAGGCAGGGCTCAGGGGAGGGAAGTGAACCCCAGTGAAGGGCACAGCTCTGAAATCCCAGGCACCTGAGTATTTCCAGCTTGGAAAGGAATGTCCATCTGAAATGAGAACCAAGGTACAGGGCCCAGCTGGGGCTCTCTGCAGCACTTTGGGGATCCCAGCTCCTCGCAGCAGTGCAGGGAAAGGCAACAGACTCGGGCTGTGGGAACACAGGGACCTGTCCCAAAAATTGGAATGAGTCTGGGAAAAATTCACTGTACTTTCCCCAGTAGCACCCAGGAAGGGAGGAGGAACACCAAGAGTTTATGATCTGTCAGCGGGATTGGTTGAAAAGAGAATGACACAACGTTTTCCAGAGGGACATCGGGGAATCTTGTCATGATTCTGTTTGAGAGATGTTTTGCAGTGCTGTGGGAATTCTGGGGCTGAAGGGGCAGAGCTGGAGGAAGGAAGGGGAAACAAGAGGAGCAGTTAAAGTGTTTTGGAGGGATTGCACAGGACTGGGCTGGATATTCCATGAGGTAAAGCCTGACTGGAACAACCGAGTGGAGAAACACATCAAGATAAAACCCTGTAGGTGTTGGATGCTCGCAGAGCACAGATCCATTTTAGGTCTTCTAGTCAAGCTGAAAGAACTTCAGATTTTTTAGTTTACAATTCACTTAGAATTGTTGAAATTATTGTAAGAAGTGTTATTAAAAGGCTCAGCCAGCACAAAGTCCTCACAAGAGCCTATTTTTAAATTTACTTCTATTTCATCATTACTTATGGTCTCACAGAAGCATTTGCCTGTGTTTTTTTTTCACTAGAAATAGAGATTTCCACAAATACCACACTGCACTTCTCTCTGGAAGTATTAATAGCTCAGACTGTCCCCTCTGCCTCTGCCTGTCACAAAGAGGAATGGAAATTAGAAATGAGGAACCAGGACAATAAAAAAAAAAAAGCCAAGCCGACAAAGACCAGTTGTCAACATGGTTAAAATTAGTAAGATATTAAAAGAGAGGGGGGAAAAAGAAGTGTTAAACTGGATCTGGAAACCAGGAGTGGGATTCAGAAGGAAGCAGTGAGCAGGACTGGTTTGGAGGTGTCGCTGGGACAAATTCCAGAATATCTCAGCCAAGATCGGAGCGCACTGGGTTGGTCATGGGGGGAGTGGACAGGTGACACTTTACAGGTGACAGCCCCTAAAGTGACAGCTCTATAGGTGACAGTCCTGCAGTGACAGCCCTGTGGGTGACAGCCTCGTGAGTGACAGTCCTACAGGCGACAGCCTTTGGGCGACAACCCTACAGGTGACAATCTACAGGTGATAGTCCTACAGGTGACAGCCCTACAGGTGATAGTCCTACAGGTGATAGTTCTACAGGTGACAGCCCTGCAGGTGACAATCTACAGGTGACAATCTACAGGTGACAGCCCTACAGGTGACAATCTACAGGTGATAGTCCTACAGGTGACAGCCCTACAGAGACAGACGTACAGGTGACAACTCTGCAGGTGACAGCCCTACAGAGACAGTCCTAGAGATGACACCCTGTGGGCGACAACCCTACAGGTGACCATCTGCAGGTGACAGCCCTACAGGTGATAGTCCTACAGGTGACAACTCTGCAGGTGACATCCCTACAAGTGACAGTCCTACAGGTGACAACCCTATGGGTGACAGCCCTACAGGTGATAGTCCTACAGGTGACAGCCCTATGGGTGACAGCCCTACAGGTGACAGCCCTACAAGTGACAGCCCTACAAGTGACAGTCCTACAGGTGACAGCCCTATGGGTGACAGCCCTACAGGTGATAACCCTATGCATGACAGCCCTATAGATGATGTCCTATGCGTGACAGCCCTACAGGTGATGCCTATGGGTGACAGCCCCATAGGTGACAGTCCTAAAGGTGACACTCCTACAGGTGACACCCTACAAGTGAAAGTCCTACAGGTGACAGCCTCACAGTTACAGGCCTACAGGTGACACTCCTACAGGTGACACCCTATGAGTGACAACCCTACAGGTGACAGCCTTGCAGGTGACAGCTGCCATCGCTAGAGCTGCAAAGGATGAAAATGACATTCAGCATCCCCACAGCGAGGGACAGACCTGGAAGAGCCTTGGCTCACCCCTCCCTCTGTCCCTCTGTCCCTCATAGCGTCCTGTGCTGCGGAGAACGTCACCGTGGTGGCCGCCGTGGAGGGGGACACCATTTCCGTCAACTGCTCCTACGACCCACGGCAGTGGTGGCGGGAGAAGAGCTGGTGCCGGCAGCTGGACGAGAGCCGGTGCCAGCACGTGGTGAGCGCCCCGACCCTGTGGCTGCCCTTCCCCAGGAGCAGGAGAGGCACCACCTCCCTCAGGGACAACGCCCGCGCCGGGCTCCTGACCGTCACCATGAGGCACCTCCGGAAGGAGGACGCGGGGCTGTACCAGTGCAGAACGGATTTCCTGGGGGACGCGAGGAGCCTGAGGAAGGTGCAGGTGGAAGTGCTGGCAGGTACGTCCTGGGGCGCCGGGCTTCATGGAATTTCACGGGTTCCTACTGGAATTTCAAAGGTTCCTCCCGGAATTTCACGGGTGTCTGCAGCTGCCAATGGCCCACTTGAGTCAGCATCTACTTCTGTCTCACTCTAAGGAGGTTCTGTGTTTCACTGCCTCTTTTTATTTGTGATTTTCAGCAACGTGACCTCCCTGTCAGCGGGTATCTGACACCTCATCCCCTCCTTGCTGCCCACATTGCTCCCAGTGCCCCGTCTCACCTGGGTTACCTGCCCAGCTGAACATCACCCAGAAACGTCTGCAGACTAAACTGTTGTGTTTCCATCAGCAGCCACCCTGGTGACCCACGTGCCAGAGGAGCCCAGAGCTGTGCAGGGCATCTCCAGGTGAGCCTGAAATTCCTTGGGATCTCTTGTCTTCCCAGGACTAAGGCAGCAGCACGAGAGTTTCTGTAGAGGTGGAACCGTCCCGTTCATGGTTGCATTTCTGGTTCCTCACAGGTCCCATCCTGAAGTGGATTTCACTGTTTTCTACATCCTCACTGGATTCCTGGTGGCCAAGTTCATGGTGGCTGTGCTGGTCTGTGTCGTTGGCCACAGCAGGAAGAACAAGGAAAGAGGGCAGAACCCAGGCCTGGGAGAGCAGCAGGTGCTCCCATTCCCTGCTGACCTCGGACACGGTGGAATCGGCCTGTCCTGGGAGAGCTCTGCGTGAGCCAAGCCAAAGGGAATCTATGGAAAAGGAAAATCAGGCGTTTGCCGCCTGCCATAAGAAAAGGATCTCTGCTAAACACAGGTCTGGAAGAACCTGTCACTCTGGAGAGGGAATGTCTGCATCTTCTTCAGCACCTCTTCCCCTTGGCACCACATCCCCAGGCAGTTATTCCAGACATCATTCCCAAGACCATTCCCTCACGGTCTGAACCGACACCCATCACCTTCCTGTCTCCTCAGGGCAGAGCTAGGTGACAGATTCTGTCTTTCCAAGGTGAGGAAGAGCAGCTCCCGAAAGCTGCTTTGCACAGTGGGGATGCTTGGAGAAAATCCCTGTGGAAAGGCGTAAGGACCTGCAGGATGGAGCAGGAAGGGATGTGGTCTCCTTGCAGCTCCGAGCCACCTTCCTCATCTCTGCAGGGACTTTGTGAAGACAGAACTGTCTCTCTGCCGTTCTCGCTGTCTTTTCTCTCCCGTGTGATGGTTGTTGATCCCTCCCCACACTGAAGCTGCACTCAGCTCTCCCAGGCTCCAAACCCACGGGCACTCACATCTCTTTTCCCTGCAAAGCTGAATAAAATCCGGCTGATTCTCTGGCTTGGTGTGGATTCCTAGGAATGAGCTGCAGGACACCAAGTCACAGCTGTGCCCCAGAGTAGAGGTGATGTTTGGAACACCCTGGTGTGTTTAGAGCATCCAGGAACACTCAGAGCCAGCGGGACGGGCTGGAACATCCAGAGCCAGCTCTGTGCAGGAGCAGCAGCTCGGTGCCCAACCTCTCATTGCCCACAGAAGCAATGACCGAAATTTGCTTGTCTTAATTGCACTTTTGGGTTCTTGTTTTTAGAGCAGTTCCGTATTTTGTCCAGAAATTGAAATATATGGTGGGAGATCTGGCAACCTTTGTCCTTCTGAGGCCTCTCCCTCCCACCACTGTGAGGTTCTCAGTCTAAAATAAGCAACTTTTTGGGGAAGAAAATCTCTGTGTGTTGCTCTCTGCTGGTACAGACAGGTGACCTGCTGTATGACTGCACCCACGGAGAGGAATTTGCCATCTGAAATAAAATATCTCCAAGGAAATAAAAAGAAAATAATCAATATTTTACTGATTACCATCAAAACCAAAGAATGTGATTTGGTAGGATTGTATTAATCAAAACCAAATGGGTTTGGGACAGAAATATTTCTGGGGCTGGTTCTGTCCTTCCCTTCCCTTGTTCCCTCTGTGCTGACGTTGGCTCTGTCCCTGTGCTGGGTGACCTGGACACTTCATGGGGGTTGTTTCTTCCTGTCTTCCCCCACCCTCCCTGATGAATCACAGCTCGAGAACTGCAGAACTTTTGGGGCTGTTTACAAAATAAAAAAAAGGGAACTCTCTGTCCCTCAGCGCTCCCATCCTGTGAGAGCCAACAGGAGACTCCAACCCTGTACTTGGTGCAAAATGCTGTCCCAAATTCAAGGTAACTCTGATCAAAGTCTCATTAAAGCAGGAGGGACTGGGATGATGAATGAGTTCTCATGGAATATGATTAGAGTGCAGCTGAGAAAGCTCCAGCTTAATGACTCGGGAGAAGATCATCTCAGGAGCCATTTCCAGGGGAGAAACAAACTAAGGAACAGCATCAAGCTGGAAGTTTGGAGTGAGTTAATCAAAGGATTAATGATCTTCTAAAAGTCAGCAATTTCTTAGCACTTGACAAGAAAGATTACAGGTCAGTGCTAAAGAGCTCTCTCAGGAGCCTGGAAACTTCCTGAGACACAGATAATTCCTGAATTTCTTTTTCCTTTGAACAGATCTTTGATACATGCTAATGGGATAAACAAATTGGAGCCAACTGGTGGAGCTGGGGGGAGGCTGGCTTGGCTTCCTTGATAAATGACATTTTATATTTACACCAGCAGATGGAACAGGCTCTGAGCAATCTGAATCTTTGCAGGAGGAAAAGTCACTGGTGTTTTAGAAGCAGAAAAAGTCCCCAAGGACGGATTGATGGGGGAACATCACCTGCTCTTTGTTGTTGTTGTTGTTGTTGTCGTTTTCCAGGGGGAAGATCAAAGACAGACCCTGAGAGGGGCCACAGCATCCCAGTGAGGGATGGCCTTGAACCCTGGTGGCGCTGCAGGAAGGGAATCCAAGCTCCTGAGCCTTCCCCGGGCTCGCCAAGCTCCAAGGAGAGCGCTGCTGGGATGGATCCCCTGCGGCTGTGGGTCGGTGCTGACCTCACAGAACCACCCTTGTTACAGAGACAGGAGGGGTGATGTGCTGGAATTTTTATCCTGGAAACACAATCCAGTGTAAAACACACAAAGTCCCCTCCCAAATTAACCTCATCTCCTGTAATTAAGAACGGAGTTATCCTGGTTTTCCCTGCAGTCTCTGTGCCCTCGTGGTGCTGAGGTCCTGCCACTGCTCTGGGTGCTGCTGTGCTCGTCCTCATCCTCACCACGTCCATCAGAAGGAAAAGGGCAGACGAAGCTCCTGAATCAGCTCTTGGCTGATTTTCCTGCCCCTTACAGCTTGTCATCTCAGAAACCCGGGATGTTCACAGCAATCCTTGCCCAGGGAGGCAGGGATGAGCTGGGAGGGGGAGTCAGGTTTAAAATGAGCAGGGAAAGGTACAGTTTTATACCCAAAAGAGTTTCTGTCCTTTATGGCAGGAGAAGGGATGGACTTTGGCAGACCCCAATCAGAAACCCCGGGTGCTTTACTCTGCTTTACACCACCCCAGGGGATTATCCAACAGTTCCACCCATTCCCAGAGGGTGTGAGGCACCTCCTCGAGCTCCCAGGCTAAAGCTGCCTGGATTTGTTGGTTTGTCTGACACCTCCTTGCAAGGCAGACACAAACCACTTCATGGATTTGAGGAAGTCCCAGCCCTTCTGCTTCTTTTTGCTTGTGGTAATAACAAAAATGCACAGTTTTGATCATTAACTGGCAGGAACAACATCACGTCTTCATCAAAGGGAAGCTTTGCTGCTTGCAATCACCCCAAATATTCCTTGTGCTGACCCTGCCCAGTCCCTTAAACCTTAGGAAGCGCAAGTTTGAGCGAGTTTCCTCAACTTCCCTGAGCTCACATTCCCTTTTGCCACGCATCCCCTCGGCTCTTCCCCAATTTCACGAGACAAGGAGGAAATACTTGCAGCTGCAGATGAACCAAGGCTGATGCTCAGAAGCCAGAGCCACCCAACTCGGTTTGTACCCGACTGCTGAGGGTGGGTGATGGGGTGAGGGAAAGGACACACCTGGATGCACAATTTCCCTGGAAAATAACTGCACTTTTCTAACAGCACAGCAGCTCGGTGGGCAAGCCCAGAGGAAAGCTGTGGTGCGTTTGCTTTTCCAAATTGCTCTATTTTGAAATGGCAGGGAGCTGTAAACCCAAATACAGGAAACTGGTTGTGTCTGGCAGCAGCTGATACAGCACCACAGCCAGGCCCAGTGAGCTGCTTCCTCTGCACTTAAATGCTCACAAATAAAGTGTTAATTACTGCCCAATCTGATCAAACCCAGCAAAGTGGTAAAAATCTGCTTTATTTTAAACCTGTGAGCTTTTTCCTGGGCTTCAGAGGGACAAGCAATGCATTGGACATGTTCTAATAAACAAGGGGCTTCTTGGGAAATACTTGTCTGCTTTATAGTATAAACTGTCATCAGCTTGAGCTCCCGGGATGAAATTTATGCTCCAAGGTATTGATTTGTTTTACAAAGAAATAACTCAGTATTTCCCTGTTTGTTGTTTATTAACACACGCCCGTGCTCCAGGATAAACCTGGCTTGACTTTATTACAAATTACACCCCTGTTGATCCAACTACAGAACCCTGTTAGCGTGGTGATATGAGCAAGCAGCCCTCAGGGATTATGGATAAATCCCCAAATTCAGCTGACTGAGATTTCCCTCTTCATTCTGTGAGCTGGAGACCAAGGATGCTGAACAGGACACAAAAACGGGTTCAATTTTTGGATATCAAGATTGCAGGAAGGCTCCAGCCTGGATACTGGGTGGCAGGGGAGGGAAGGAAGGTGGAAAGGCAGGGAATACATCCATGGATTGGATAAACTCTGCTCTGCTTGTGAGTCTTGTGCAATTCTGAAGGTGAGGGGGAGAGAGAAAAGTAAATTCTGTTGGCTGCTCTGATGTGGCTACACGATATCAGGCTTTTTACCATTATATCTGAGATGATTTCATTATTCTACTGCAAACTGTCTGAAAAAAAAAGCTAGAAAATTACATCATAACAGCTAAAGGAACTGATTTCGGACTTCCTAAACAGGCTTGCGTGATTGTTCTCCTCATTTCCTGTCACAGCTTCCCACTGCCTGTTCTTACATACTGTCATTTCCTTTTTTTTTTTTCTGTTTGGGTTGGGGTTTTCTTTTTGTGATCGTCGCTGTATTGACCAATTCCAGAAAGCCTTCATGACTGACAGCCTTGTGCTCTGGGGGATTTTGAGATGCCAAAATGTTAGTGTGGAGTTCGTACCACTAACCATTTCTCATACTGCAGTGAGCGTGCACTTCCAGTCCTGGGGAAGAGCAGCGTGCCCAGAGGGATCACAGGAGACTCGGAAATTCAGCATCTCTTAAAGCTTTCAAAGCCCACCCAACCCTCCTAAGAGGAAAACTCTTTTTGTGCCAAAACACAGAAACAAGCTCATTCTAAGGGTCTTCATTCAGCCGTGTTTGGGCTAAAAAAGATGATGACAGGATACCTGGGAGACGAGGACGAGGAGGGATCACCTTCCTGGGAGGTAACCTGGAATATAAGGGAATTAAATCTTGGAGAGGAGGGCAGTTGGGCACATGAGGATGGAGTGGTACAGGTACAGATTCCATTGCTGCTTCCATGGACACTCCCCAGGCTCCGGCGCAGCTTCCAGGAGACTTTGGGGATAATTACAGAACTCCTCAAATCCTGCAGCAAGGAATGGAGGATCTCCAAGGACCTTAGTGCTNAGTTATGTCTTTTGTTAAATAATTCAGAGCTTTCCAGCCTGCCAATCAAGGAAGGATTAAAGCTATGGTGTTTGGGTTTTTTTCTTTCTTTCTTTCCTTTCTCTTCTTTCTTCCCCAGCTCCTGAGGCCACTCCCAGCTCTTGGAGGGTCCTGCCCAGGCCTGAGGCAGAGCCCTCTCCCCTCACGCCGCCATCTTGAGGCGCCGCCTCATCCCTAAGACAGAACCGCAGGCCAGGATGGAGGGTCCCCCTCCCAGAGAACCCTCACGCCACGAGCACCTCTGGGGGGACACCCGGGTGTCCCTCTGTCCCCTCAGCACCCTCAGCCCGGCCCTGGAGCAGCAGGAGCAGCACCCATGGGCAGCAATATGGTGGGATGGGGCTGAGGGGAGATGGGCGCCAAGATGGCCGTGCTGCCCCACAGGGCCTGGAGTGAGGGCAGGAGCTGTCCAGCCGTGCTGGGTGAGGGCAGGAGCTGTCCAGCCGTGCTGGGTGAGGGCAGGAGCTGTCCAGCCGTGCTGGGTGAGGGCAGGAGCTGTCCAGCCGTGCTGGGTGAGGGCAGGAGCTGTCCAGCCGTGCTGGGTGAGGGCAGGAGCTGTCCAGCCGTGCTGGGTGAGGGCAGGAGCTGTCCAGCCGTGCTGGGTGAGGGCAGGGGGTGAGGGCAGGGGCTGTTTGGCCTCTTTTGGGGTATGGGGGTGCAGGGGTTTTGTTTGGCCACACCAGGTCAGGGCAGAGCTGTCCGGCCAGCCCTGGGTCAGGGCAGAACTGTCCGGCCACCCCTGGGTGAGGATAAAGGGTCAGGGCAGGGCTCTGGGGCCATCCCTGGGTCAGGATAAAGGGTCAGGGCAGGGCTCTGGGGCCATCCCTGGGTCAGGATAAANGTCAGGATAAAGGGTCAGGGCAGGGCTCTCCGGCCACCCCTGGGTCAGGATAAAGGGTCAGGGCAGGGCTCTCCGGCCACCCCTGGGTCAGGGCTCTCCAGCCACCCCAAAGCCCCCCCTGCCCTCCCCACACCCCATCACAACATCCCAACACAAGAGTAAAAGCTTCTCAGTTTATAAATTTTATTAGCTGGAGAGTGTACACAGTACTTACAATTGCATCTATTAAAGACCAAAATACACTTGAAAAAATGCATCATATAAAAAAAATTAAAAACTTTGAACTATGTACAAACTTTGCCTGACATTACGTTAAGCTCAGGACCCTCCCACGCCCATTCACAAAGAAAAGTTTATTTTTCCACTCTTTTAAACATGCAGGGCCTTAAAGCCATTTAGCATCACTTGAGGACCGTTTTTTTCCAAATCTTATTCTTTACACTCCTATAAATCTGGGTTTTGATGGGTTTGATGCTTCACTGCTCTGGGTCAATCAAACATTTCTCCCCAAACCTCTTCTTTCATCCTCGCCCACTCTTTTACTCACTCCCAAAGTGGAGTTTTTGCTCAAGTGTAGCCAATCTACAAAGAATTCTCATTTAATTACTAGGGAGGTTTGAACTGGACCTGTCTCCAATTTAACAGATTTCCCTGGAAAAGAAAGCAGACGTTTTTGGTACCGTGGTGTTGACTGCTGGCTCCAACCTCACTAAATGAAACACAACTTTCAGCAGTGATACACAGAACACAAAACAAATAAAAATATGACAGGAGCACTCGGGCTTTCACGTCACTGTTTAAAGTATTAACAATAAAATAAGACTTTCTAGAACACAAACCCATATTTCTTCACACACAACCTACAACAGGGGATCAGAGAGCCTAGATATGAAGGGATATTGGGAAACAAGTTCTAGCTGGCTGGGAAAAGTTTACAAGTTCTTTAAGAAAAGTAATTACTCATTAATTAAAAAAAACAACCCAAACAAAATCTATGTCAGAGCAATAATCTTGCTTCCCAAACTTCCAGCTCTCAGAGAGGTTCCCTCAGGACAGAGACTCACCATCAACTGAAGAGCAAAAAAACATCGTGGAGAGGCTCTTACTCCAGCACACAAATATTCCACCAACAAAATGCACAGATGCTCCAAAAAAATATTTACAGTAATGCTGCAAACCCAACTGAAATTCCTTAAGGAGAGCTGCACGTTCCTGAAATGGGGGAGAGCCCAGGAAATGCTGCCTGAGGGTTTCAGGTGCCAACTGAGGAAAATCAGCACCGAGCTGCAACTGGGCAAGGATTTAAGGCAGAAGCAACCAGAGGCCCTGACGGTGCCATCGATGTTAAAAATACCCTTGAAATCATTAGAAATAAACCCTAATTAAGAGTTGTGAGCAGAGTGTCGGATTTCTGGTTTAATTTAGGACAAAAGCTGATAAAAAGAAGGCTTATTTGCCTGCCAGGAACCAGGCAGCTGCGGGTGTCCCCGTGTCTGAGAGTCCTTCCCAGCTCCAGCTGTAAGGAGGGACACGGAACCAGGAACTCACAGCAAGGAGCTGAGCTGCATTTAGAGATCCAGCTGCCAATTCCAAACCCCCTCTGCAGCTCCTCCTTGTCCTTCCACAGGTCATCCTCACACCTGGCCAGGCTCCCTCTTTCTCCAGGATTGCCCACTCACAACAAGGATCCAACATTTCTCCTCCCTCTTCCTCTTCTCATACTCTCAAGGTTGAGTATTTTTCTTTCATCCAAAGGAAAGGGAATTTTCCAGGCCCTGTTCTTGTGCATCCTCCCAGTCTTCTACAACTTGCTGATTTGTCCTCCACTTTTAGTAAATGGGAAAACATGGGAGGGAGGAAATGTAATTTTCAAGCTGCATTTGGAATCAGCATTCACTGAATTTATCCCAGTCTCACCCATCCTTGGCTGCTTTCCTCAAAAACTCCTCACTCTGCAGCTTCACCTGGCCTGGTTCATATTCACCTGGCAACATTCCCAACCCCAAACTTCACTGCTGTGATCCAGTTTGAACTACAGGACACAAAAAGTGGAAAATCTGGGATTCCAGCAGGCAGATGATCCACAGAGCAGCTGTGTAACTCAATAAGGTGGGAGGGGACAGGAATGGCATGGTGAGAAATCACCTGTTAAATGCTTTTAACTACTGCTCCCATCACCAAAATTCAAATTATAAGAATAGAGCAGGCTTAGGATCTAAATTAAAGATCCATTCTGTGGAGATGCTCAGCCCAAAGCCAGCTGTAAGTCATGGAAAAAACCCTTTGTTTTTAATGTAAGTACTGCTCGTTCACTAAGTGCCACTTTTGTTTTGTTTTTATGAGGATCATTTATAAAAAGCATGAAAGGTTCATCAGAATCTGCCTTCATTTGTTAAGAGTCCTTCAGGTACCTCAGGCTGAGCTGCCCCAGCTGCTGCTGTCCTGAATCATCCCTCACTCTGGAATTGTAGAACTGATTGGGGCATCAGAAACACCATCAGTGCCACCACTCTGGGACTGAGGACTCCTCGTCTCCTGGAGGAACCACGGACTTCACTGGCAGGTGAAAAAGAAGATTTAAAAACAAAAAAAAAAAAACCCCAAATCCCAAAAAATCCTTTGGAAGAGACTCACTTACAAGTTTCAATCCTTTTTATACTCCCATCCAGTTTTCTTCCAAAGCAACAAGTACTGGCAATGAATGTATAAAACCACCCAGAGACTGATTTACTGATCCAATCCCCCCCACATCACCCTCTCCCACCCCCCCTGCAACAGACACACAATACATCGAGTCCTGCAGTAATCCTGACTGTTTCTAGCATTGATTGCATGGCTGAACCTTTCCCAAAGAGCTCCTTTCCACATTTACAAGGTGGAATTGGAAAGAATCCCCTTCAGTTTCTGCCTGGGTGGGAAGTGCAACGGCAGGGCCCAGCTCAGGGAAAATGAAGTCCAAAGGGGTGAGGAGTGGATGGAATAACAAATCTCTGCTGGCCAAACACAGGCCTGTGGTGCAGCCACTCAGTGCTGGCTGGAGCAGCTGGGATCTGTCCCTGGACAGGGCTGTGCTGCACCAGCAACAGGGATTGAGGTGGGAAAATGAAGGAAAACCGAAGGGATGAGCGCTCAGACTCCGAATTCCCTGTGCTGGATCAGGAGAGGGTACCAAGAAGTCTGAAAGGTTCTGTCTGTAGAGTTAAAACCTCGAGCACGTCCTCAACACGTGGTGCTTGCTCTGTGGAGGAGGACAGGCTGCGGCATGGAGATTGTCCCACTCCAGGATTCACTGGACACTCTGGGCAGGCAGGGCAGGCTGGCAGGAGGGATGGGAATTCCATTCAGGTGTTTTTCCCTGGAAGCAGGGGTTAGGAGACCCTGATCATCTGTGTCATCGCTTCTTCGTTGCTTTGACTTGGATCCTGCAGACACAAAACGTTGGAAATTCCACATTTTTTCCATGAAGCAGAGAGAACCACGCACAGCTATCGGGAGGAGACACTCCTGCCCTTCCCTTGATTTCTAAAAATGTCTTATTTTTCCTGGGTTTTACAGGCCAGTGTAAGAGATTAGGACACAAAAATCCTAATACTTCCCAGGAATGTTGTTTCTGGTATTTAGGAAGACCTAGGACTGGTTTGGTATTTAAGAATGATTTTAGTTCAAAATAAAAAACACTGCCTAAAGGCCCAGGACTGCTCTAAAGCACTGAGCAACAACAGAACCTGTTCATTCTACTCCATTGTGTCCCTTCCTTTGAAAAATGCCCTGCCCTTTTTATGCAAATCAATCTGCAGCTAGGAATCAGATATTCCCGTTTTTTAATTGCCATCAGATGTAAAGGTAAGGTGTCTCTACCTGTAATTCATGTCCTGAAAGAACATCCCAGGACTCAACCAGAAAGGCTGCTTTACAAACACAGAATGTTTGTGTGCATTTATCCTACGAACTACAGAGCACACTCCTATCCACATTATTGTCACCTCATTCCTCAGGGCACACATCCCTCGCTCTCCACAAGTAGTGCCAGGAGGTTTTTCCCCAACGCTTGGAATGAATTTAAAGGCAGGGAGGGCCAAGGGTCAGCAGCCAAACCCAAAAACTCAACCACAAAGCAGCACAGACACCTGTGATGTGTGTCCTGAAGGGCTGAAAGGCCCCAAACCCCACTCACCTGCATGTGAGGGCTGTCCTTTTCCTTGGGGGAGAAGAAGCGGCCGCCCTCTCCCCGTTTCCTGGCCATGGCGTGCCGGTGCCGGGACTCGTGCAGGTATTTCTGCACAGGGAACAGCAGGTGAGGGAGCAGCCACCCCTTCCAGTCACTGCTTCCCAGGGGAAGTTCCCAGTCCCCATCCATTCCCTGCCCCACCCCTTCCAGTCACTGCTTCCCAGGGGAAATTCCCAGTCCCCATCCATGCCCTGCCCCACAGATCCCAGTCACTGCTTCCCAGGAGAAATTCCCAGTCCCCATCCATGCCCTGCCCCACAGATCCCAGAGGAAATTCCCAGTCCCCATCCATGCCCTGCCCCACAGATCCCAGTCACTGCTTTCCAGGGGAAATTCCCAGTCCCCATCCATGCCCTGCCCGACAGATCCCAGAGGAAATTCCCAGTCCCCATCCATGCCCTGCCCCACAGATTCCCAGTCACTGCTTCCCAGGGGAAATTCCCAGTCCCCATCCATGCCCTGCCCAACAGATCCCAGAGGAAGTTCCCAGTCCCCATCCATCCCCTGCCTCACTTCTGCCCAGTCACTGCTTCCCAGGAGAAATTCCCAGTCCCCATCCATCCCCTGCCCCACTCCTTGCAGTCACTGCTTCCCAGGGGAAATTCCCAGTCCCCATCCATGCCCTGCCCCACAGATCCCAGAGGAAATTCCCAGTCCCCATCCATGCCCTGCCCCACAGACACCACGCTGACAGTCAGTGCAGCCTCACACACAGCTCCAGACACTCCCAGAAACACCCAAAGGAAGCAGAACTGTCCCCAAGGGACTTCAAACCTCTGATGTAGCTCACGAACAACAACAACATTGTAAAACTGACAAACACCAAGGTTTTAATCCTCATTTTCCAGCCCAGGGGGGATTCTGTGCCTTTCTCACAGAGCCACCCCGTGTTAGATCTGAGTTTTATTCTCACCCTTCTCTCCTTGGGGATTTTTCCCTCTGCTTCCAGCTTTGCCCGTGCCTGCCTCCTCTTCAGGATGCGGTGGTACTGCTTGGCATTGACATAGAGGGGCTCCTCTTCCAGCATCTCTGCTCCAGGCAAAGGGATCCTCTGGATGGCTGGGACTGAGCCAGCTCCAGGCACCATCTGTACACAAAAGGTGGGTTTAGTTCTTGCAGCTCAGCACACAAAGTGAACGCAAAAATGTCATTAAAAACCCAAATATTAAAACAGAAAGTGGGTTTCGCTCAGGTAACGCAGCCACTTGAATGAAAAGGAGCAAAAAAGCTGTTCTCAAACTGCAGAAGCAATTTAAACAAATCAGTTCCTGATCAGTCCTGCTGGGTTTTCCTGGAAAAGGTAAAATTTCTATACAATTCCATGACCCTGCTGCTGCTCCTTGGACAATTAAACAAACAGGACACGGCTGGTGCTTCCCTTTCTTTGGGGTTCTCTCTTACTCCAATTATTTCATTTCAGAGCATCTCTAAGCCAACACTGCAGAGCTGCTGACATCTAGTGGGGACCAACAACACTCCAGTCCAAGGGCCTCACACTACAAAGAAACAGGAACTGGCAGGAAAAACCTCTATAAATGATGGAAACAAATCCTAAGGGATCCTCAAGAAAACCAGGAGTGACTCCATCTATTTAAACCTTTGCTCATCAGCTCACAGCTCACTCTAGATTTCAGTTTTTAGATTTCTGAGCTGCTGTAGGACAAAAAGTACAGAACACACAGATCACAGCAGGACCCAGGCCTTTGAAGCTGAAAATTTGTATTGTTTAAACTTTAAACTAATGGAACTTACAGAGAGGACTGAGCATATTAAGGTGAGCTGAACCTCAGACAAGAGTTTATCAGAGAACCAGGGAATCACAGGATGGTTTGGGTTGGAAGGATCTTAAGGATCACCCAATTCCAACCTTCTGCCATAGGCAGGGACATCTTCCACTGTCCCAGGTGGCTCCAGCCTGGCCTTGGGCACTCCCAGGGATCCAGGGGCACCCACAGCTTCTCTGGGCACCCTGTGCCAGGGCCTCCCCACCCTCCAAGGAGGAATTCCTTCTTAATATCCCATCTAACCCTGCCCTCCTTCAACTTAAAGCCACTCCCCACTGTCCTAACCCTACCCTCGGGAAAATCCTGCTAGATTTGAGTTACAGACACCTTAAAGCTCAGCCTCCAAAGGCAGCAGTGGGAATTTCACACCTACCATGACCATTCCCCCTGAATTGACCACGTTCCCAGCCACTGGCAGTGTCACTGTGACCGTCCCCTGGCCACTGCTGGTGGTGTTGGTGTTGGCTCCAGTTTGGACAATCTGGGCTCCAGCCAGGCTGGCTGCTGGAATGGTGATCATGCCTGTAACAGGGACTGTAACTTTAAGGAAGTAGAACATAAAAGGAAACAAAACAAAAAAAATAAAGAAGGAGGGAAAAAAAAAACCAACAAAGGAAACAAAAACACGCACACAAAAAGAAGGGAACAGCATTAGTCCCACTTCCGTGTTTTACTCATTCATCCTTCCAGAACATGCAGAGAGGGAGGAAAAGCATTCAAGTGAGGGATTAAATTCCAGCAGAACTCCTGGTTTTTGCATCTGTAAGCTCACTGTGAGTAACCAGGCACTCTTGAGGTGGAAAAGCAAAAATGAGGGTTTCTATTCTACCAGCCCGTGCCAGAGACAAGGAGATTTTCTGTTTCTGGGGCAAGAACCCCAGAGTGAATTCCTGCAGAACACAAACACCTAAATAAATCAAAAGCCCTCTCAAAGAGCTATCGTGGCTCCTCCCAGCCCTCCTACCTTGCTGCAGGATGGTGCCATCAGCATTCACAGGCTGGTACACGATGGTCTGGCCCTCAGCAGCCTGGGCAACCTGCTGGCCTTGCACTGCTATCTGCTGCTGGGTCTGAAGAAAAGAAAGAGCACAGAAATGTTACAAATTGCTTCTTTTTCTCCAGTGTTTACAATTCCTGAATGAACACATGGTGCTTGAGGTGTTCCAGGTGTCTATTTCTGTTGCCTCATTAGCAGCAGTTAAGAAATAGGCTGGAGCACAGACCAAGTACCTGGAGATCAAACACCTGAAGCACATGTAAGATGCTTTTTCTGACAGTTCAATAATGAAAAAACCCAAATTCTAGGTTTCCTGTCTCGCTATGAAGATGTGAAAGGAAGAACTACTCTGCTCAGAAATTTAATTTTGGCCCTCACCAAAAGCATCAGCAGAAACCCCAGGTGTGACTGGACTACTGCACACAATGGCCCGAGTATGGAATTAGCAATGCTTCATGTTTTCAAAATTCAACAAAGAGACAAAAACAACCACGAACCAATAAAATACAGAAACACGATGGAGAAAAACATGCAATCTAATTGTTCTGCCCCAGAGTCATGTATGAAACACTACAAAAACATGACACTTATTCTCCAGTTCTCCTCAACATTCAAATAATTCCTTTTTTAAAATTTTTTTTTTCCCTTTTTTTTTTTACTTAACCACATCTTAAGTCATTTGTCAAGTTTCTCTTCCTGTTCCTCTGCAGAAAAGCCTTTCATGCTGGTGCAGTTACCTGTGTCTGGCCAGCAGTAACTGCAGTCTGGGGCTGCTGTATAATGATCTGCTGGGTCTGGCCCTGCTGCCCCTGTACCTGCACAGCCTGCCCACCTTGAATCTGAATCTGACCTGGCTGGACCAACTGAATCTGTGGAAGAAAGAGTCAGAAAGGAACATTAACTATGCCTCTGATTTCTCCCTCCTCGGCCTCAGCATGACCAAGTCATCTCTGAGGGTGATTTACTGTTGCACAGAAAAAGAAAGCAGCGACTCTTCTCTTTTTCCAGTTGAAAATGAGGAGTTTGAATGGATTGCTCCCTGTGACACAGCAGCCCAGCCACGCAGGGCAGAGGGACCAACGTGCTGTGTCACCGTGCTCCAGCAGTTCTGCACTGCTTACACAATAAATCACTCAGGAGAAATCAATTATTCACATGGCACTGGGAACAAATAGTCAGGTGGAAGAAGAGGAGGACTAAGATTTAAGACATCTGCGGGGTGTTAATTATCCAGCACTCAGAAGGACTTCTGGGATATATAAAGTTGTCCTCAGCTTTGCAGGCTTTCCACCAGTGTGGAACATTCTTAGGTTAAAAAAGAAGAGCTGGAATGTGGTTTGAAGTTTGCGTTTAAAAACAGAGTTATGGATTTTCCTCCAACAACCAGGCTGAGAAGAACCTCATACAAAATACAGCTGTTTTCAACAAAGGAAGTTTTAAATAAACCTCTCAAAACACCAAGACAACATTTGCCCTCCTGAGCTGTGCTGGATTCCTAAATCCCATCCTAAATCACCAGGACACTTTCATTATGCCATGGTTACAGTTCTTCCCTTCGCATTTGCCAAACACTTCAACCACCTCTTTAAATTTACCAACTGTCTTTTAAACAGGTAATTGCTTCCAAAAAAAATCCATCTTCTGTACCTCCTTCACTATTGCCTTCTGTGCAACAGGGATGTTTAAATTCCCCTTCAGCCATGACATACTAGGCTCAAGCACAAATTATTTTCAAGAAGCTTTCTTAAATAGTTTTTTTAAAATCCTCTTTCTGAGCCATAAATTGAATCCCTGCAACTACACTGCAAGGGCCAGATAAAATATCCCAACAAACAAAAATCCTGGTCTAGGGGAAGGTATCCCTGCCTATGGCAGGGGGGTGCAACTGGATGAGCTTTAAGACCTCATCCAACCCAAACCACTCCAGAATAAAAACCCCCAACCCAACCGTGTTTTACTGCATTTCATCTAAAAGGTTTGCACCGGGCCACAAAACACAAAAACCGAGTTCATCAAGGCCTTTCACTCATTCCCACCACGCCAGAGCCACAAAGCACCACCTCTGCCCTGCCCGTTTCAGGGTGCTGGGCAGAGCAGCGTGGCACTGGGAGCACCCCAGAGCGTCCCCAGGCCGTGCAGTGCCCCCGGGCGCGTCTCACCTGCTGCAGCCCCTGCGTGCCCGACACTGGCACCTGCATGATGGTCTGGCCCTGGCCCCCGGGCACGGCCTGCACCATGATGGGCTGGCCCGTGGAGGTGATGAGCTGCCCCCCGCTCACCTGCACCATCAGCGGCTGCCCCTGCACCTGCGAACGAGGCAACAACAAGGCAACAATGAAACCCCTGCCGGAGCAGCCCCAGCGCTCACCTGAGTTCCTGTGGGGGCAGAGGAGCTGAGAAACAGGCGCTGAGCTGCTTCAAAGCAGCCCTGGGTTCCAGGATGTGCTATGGATTTAGTAAATTATCTGCTTCTCCTGCTGTCTAGTTGTTAGAAAGCGTGAAAACCACATTTTCCAGCCACGAGAACTACCTTCATGCACAGCCCGAGAGCAAAGCGGAATAAAAAACTTCATTATTCACCTCGCAATCACTGATTTTTAATTGGGGTTCCTATTGAGAGAGCTCTGTTCTCACAGGGAGGTTCTGAGGTGGCTTCAGCTCTCTCCAATTTCATGCCTACAACGTTTCCACTTTCTGTCTGACACGGAGCATGGGATGTGCTGAGGGAAACTCTCCACGGTTATCGAGGGAAATTGTAACTGGAGCAACACAAAATGGAGTTCAGGGAGGAAAAGTGAAAGTGGATGAGCAGCAGCCACTTCTGGGCCCAAAAAGGCTTAGAGTGGATTGATAAATATAAATATTTAAGGGTGCTGAGGGCCCAGCAAAGGTTGCTGGGGCTGCCCCACCTCTGGAAGTGTCCAAGGCCAGGCTGGACAGGGCTTGAAGCAACCTGGGCTGGTGGAAGGTGGTGGGGCTGGAACTGGGTGAGCTTTAAGGTCCCTTCCCACCCAAACCAGTCTGGGATTCTATGGTAACTTTGGCCTGAGAGTTTCTGGACTCTTGGACCCAAGAGTTCTTCATCTCTCTGGTCACTGGGAAAAAGGCCCATGAAAAGAAAAACAAGGGGAAAACCTCTCTGTTTGAACTCCCTCACCTGCTCAGCCCCCAAATTCCCCAACTACATCTTGAAAAATGCTCTGCCTCCAAGGCCTAAACGCAAAATGAGTCTCGTGAACCAGGGAATCACAAAATCTGATTTTTTGAGGAACAAGAACAACACAATGTGGTAAAGTCATCGAGTTCTTGGGTTTCACACCCCAAGGAGTGAGGAGCCAAATCCTGCCCTGGGAATTTGACTTTCCAGGACACCACTCTGTCCCTCAGCCTGTCCACGTCCCATCCAAAGCCCTCAGCCCCAGGGCTGGGTCACACAGGGAGGAGCATGCTCAGGTCAGCACAGAGAAGCACAGGCAGCAGCACAATACCCAAGAAGCAGAAAGGAAAACGAGACATTCCAGGAGTTTTGTTAATGAATTAGAGCAAACCAAACTAGGGAGAAAAAAAAAAAGGGGTGAGGAGAACATAACAACAACCAGAGGCCCCCAGTCAATCCAAGTCAGGCAGCGTTTGAGATCTGAACTCTGAACATAAAAAATGCTGTGTTAACTCTGCACCTGGCAGGGCCATTCCAGCCCCTTGGAACCAGCCTGCTCTGAGGAATTACAAACCAAACAACACCAAAATACTGAGTGCAACACTGCTACGGCTGCCCAGGATCTGCCAACTGCTCTAAAAAGGGCTCCTGGAAAGCCTGGGCGAGTTAAGGAAGTGGAGGCTGCAAGACAGGAAATACTTCACACTGGAACAAATCATTCCTTCCAATCTGGATTTGCTGTTTGGATTCACGTGGCTCCTGAATTTCCCTGTGCTGTTCACAGGTAAATAAGAAATTGGTGCTCTCAGTGCCAGAGAAGCCAGCATTGTCCCCAGGTGCCCTTTTAGTCACAGGTCAGAAGGTTCCACTGCTCAAGCTCAGGCTCCTCCACCACCTCTGTCTGTCTCATGCAGCAAAGGCAGAGCCCTCCTCGGGGAGGAGCTCAGAAACCTGATTTCCTTGGAATTACAGGAAATCTTTGGGCTTTACCCTGACTGTTACTTCCTCATTTTGGTGTTTTTAACTTTGAAGTCACATTGAACGACAATTCCCTTCCAGAATTCCTGGCATGCACCTGGGACCTCAGGAACGGCTCCAATCCCGTGGCAAACCCTACAGCCAGCACAGATCCCTGCTCCACATCCCCCTGCTCCTCCTGAAACCCTGGGAAAAACACAGCATTAGATATGTGGTGCTGGGGAGGGTCATGCAGTGCTCAGAAACACAATCAGAGAGGTCACCACTACCTGGAGGGTCTGGACTTGCTGGCCTGAGGCCGATGCCACCTGGGCCTCAGTCTGCAGCTGGACAGCTGTGACACCTCCCTGCTGCTGGGAACAGGAACAGGGAGAGCTTGAAACATGGAAATGCACAGCTCTGACACCACACAACACACTGCTGGGACAGGGGGGTGGGACTCACACACACTGCTCCAGGAGCACGAGGAATGGGAGCAAACCTAAGGATGGAGATCCCTGGAACTGCACGTGGCACTGCCAGGCTTCCGTATCCCAACTCCCAGGGAACAGGAGGGATCATTTTGCAGGACTGAAAGCTCACTTTCAGGGTTTTAGTCTGCTCCCTGCCCAGCTTTGTCACTGTGAAGGGTTCCAGATTCTGGCCACGCTGGTTTGTCCCAACAAAGCCCTTCCTGCAGCACAGTGTGAGCTCATCCCTGCCACCCCTGGGTCGCTGTCTGCCCTCCAGTGACCCTGAGGGACAGTCTGGAGAGGCTGCAGGAGCAGTTAGAGCTAAAAGCCTTTTCTATCTTTAGCCTCTTTGCTAAGAGTCCCAAAATACTCCCTGTTAGCATGGGGAGATGAAGGACAGCTCCCTCCCAAGTGCTGCCACAGCCTGGTGAAACAACTTATTTTAGAAAAATGTTTCGTGTCAAACAGGCTTTAAGAGCCTGCACTGAAAAGCCAAGGGATGGTTTTATCTCCTTTTCACCTAGAAAATGGCAATAAACCAAACACATCTCAGGCTATCTGCTGCAAACAGCTATTTCGGATAATCCTGACTACAAAATGTTTTAATCTCATTTGCAATCTTGTTCTGCCTGAAAAAGTCAACTTCAGCTGAACCCAGTGGAAGGATTTGGTCCCTGCTGAGGCCAAAGCAAAGCAGATCTCCCTGAAAACGTGATCCACTGGCTCATCCCTTTGCATGACAAACCACCAAAGCCCTCTTGCCTTGAACTAGAACAGAAGATGCAGCAAAAATTCAGCAGCAGCTGAAAAACACATCCCTAAATCTGAATACAGAAAGCTTAACAGTAAAAATAAACAAGCCCTTAAAACTCAGCCCTGGTATTCTGCACATTGAAACATGAACTTCTTTGTGGGAGAGATGAATTCACCCCAAGCTACATGGTTGGTTTAATTCCTCTTCTGTGGGCTTGTTTTGCTCCACCTGTAGTTCTAAAACAAAGAACCTCAGTAAATGTTCATTTGATAAAGCTGGAGGAAACCTCTGTGGGCTTGAGCAAAACCTATTTCAATTTTGGGGGATTTTTTCTTGTGGATTATTTCTGTTAATATTCTGTTTCCTCCATTTTCAAAGATGTGTTCATATATTCTCATACATTTTTATATTTCACTTTCCTCATGTCCTCACCAGTTCACAAACTCCCTGCTACACTGAAATTTGGTCACTTGTACACCTGCAAATTAATTTTATAATAAATATACTTTAAAAACCACACTTGCTCTGACTTCCAGGCACGTGCCATCAGTGCCCAGGTGACAGAAATCAGGTGAACAGGTGCCCAGGAGGATCAGGAAGCCCCTCAGTGCTGCTGTGCCCCTCTGAGGGGTGCAAAGAGCTCCCACATGCCCACATTCCGTACCTGCTGCTGGATCTGCCCGGCCTGCACCACGATCTGCTCCGTGGAGCTGCTGCTGTTGGCTGTGTACTGCTCCATGGTGCCTCAGCCCCTGCCAAGACAAGCAAACATCAGGTGATCACTGTCCCAGGGCTCGGGAATTCCTGTTCTCCCCCCCGGAGCTGCCAAGCCAAGCAAACCAGGAGCTGCCCCCAGGGCAGAGCTGTCCCAGAGCTGCTCCATCTCAGCAAGGAACAGAGCTGGCACTTCAGCCACACCCGACCCCAGTGAGCAGCAAAACCGCCTCAATTCTGTCCCAAACTTCAGGGATTCCACCAGTTCTGAGCCTGCACATCCCGGGCTCCAGCCAGGTGCCCACGCAGGGAAATGTCACTGCTGGAAAAGCTCAGGAAATGCAACTTTTAGGTGTGAAACCAAACTGCTCTTCAAGAATTCAGCAGAGCTGTGAAGCCTTCTCTCCTTCTCCCACTACACACCACACTCCCCCCCGTATTTCTTCCCTCTCCTCCCACTCCCATGGAATGGTTTGGGTGGGAAAGGACATTAAGGATCACCCATTCTCACCCCCTGCCATGGGCACGGACACCTTCCACTATCCCAGGCTGCTCCAAGTCCCATCCAACCTGGCCTTGGACACTTCCACAGCTTCTCTGGGCACCCTGTGCCAGGGCCTCCCCACCCTCATAGGGAGCAATTTCTTCTCTAAAGAAGTATTTATATACTCAAATATGTTCTTCATGTATTTTGGGAACCACCAGCAGATTTGCCAGCACCTCCATCCTCTCACTGCCTCTCATTCCTTGGCCTTTTCCCTGCACACATCAACACCAATCTGCTGAAATAAAACACCTCTTCCCCACCACTGCTTCCCTGCTCACCGGCCCAACAAGGGCAGAACTCCTGCTGTAGTGAGGTGTTAATGTCATGACTGAACAAGTTCCTGCTACATTGGTGAAAGAAAACACAGCCTGGAACTTGAATTTTCCAAGTCTACAGCAACAAAACCTCAGGCCCCCTCAATTTTTCAAGGAATGCTGACAGGATTAAGTCACAGACTCTCTGTACCAGCTGCTGTTTGAGCTCCATCCTTTGCCCATTTACCGACACTTTTTCACAGCCAGAATAAAAGAAGATAAATATTCTTTCTGAAGGTGCTGCTCTCTGGTTCTCATTTCAATTTAGCATTGGATACTTCATTTCTGCCTTAAATTAACATCTCTAATTAAAACATTAACAGTTCTGTAATCCCAACAGCGCACCAGCTGCCCAAAGTTCTGGCCAAGGTTCTACCAGTGCTGGATCCTCACCCTCCAAGGGATGATCTCATCCCCTTCATTAAACACAGAGTACCCAAGTTAAATATTAACGATCAGGGATCAATCAGTGGCAGGACGGCAGCTCCTCCTCACCGGGAATGCTCTGGGACAAGGGAGTGTTCCAGTTCCAGCACCAGACACAGACAATATGAATGTATTATATATATTACAAATGTCCTGAGTTGTAAGGGACCCGTTAGGATCACCGAACTCCTGGTTCTGCACACGACAGCCCCAAGAAAAATATACAAATCGATGCAGGAGGCCATGGAAGCTACACCAGGAACAGTTTCCTCAACAACCAACCCCCACCAAGAGCAACCCAGTGCCATGAACAGTCCGAGCGCTCCAGAGCATCATTTTAACAGTGCCACAGGCGGGAGCAGAGCTCCTGAACGGGCAGAAGTTTCCAGGGCAGAGCCTGGGACGTTCCCGTGGGATCCCAGTGCTCCAAGGACACCGCGGAGCCGCACGCCCTGGCCGGGATTTAACACGAGCGGCGCGGAGGGGGCGGTCTGAGCACGACATGTGGAGCCCAGCTTTAGCTCCTGACTCCCTGTGGAGGCCACGGATGACCCGGGGCTGTCGTTTCAGTGCGGGAAGCCCCGCCCGGGGGTCTCTCGTTGCCCCAAGGGCCGACCCTGCTGCCGGAGCACCGCGTGCCCGCACACATCTGGGGAGGCGGCACCGCGCACACCGCGGACGGGCCGGGGCAGCCCGGGCTTCTGTGATAACGGGGAGGCTCCCGGCGAGGGCGGGGCGCTGCGGGCCCCGCCGGGGAAGAAGGCCGAGCCCCGCTGCAGCGCCCAGCCCCGCGCCCCCGGCCCAGCCCCGGAGTACCCAACCCCGCTAGACCCGCTGCTCGCAGCTCCGCTCGGCCCCACACCCC